>JBBPCZ010000163.1:13305868-13320925 GCA_037974445.1 Brycinus macrolepidotus
TCTGTCTGTCTGTCTGTCTGTCTGTCTGTCTGTCTGTCTGTCTGTCTGTCTGTCTGTCTGTCTGTCTGTCTGTGTGTATCTGCGTGTCTGTGTGTATCTGCGTGTGTCTGTGTGTGTTTGGAAGCCCCCTATTAATTGTAGTTCCTATCAAAAGCATGTCTTGGCTCAATTCATTTGATTAAATCAGATGTCCTGCTGATGGAATTTATTTTACAAATCCGTGTAATATCAGGAGGCATTCAAGAGAACCCAAACCAGATGTTTCTTTTAAGGAGCTCTTGAAATACTATCAAAAATCTTGATAATTTTTCTACTTTCTTGTCTGATGTTAACTAATTGTAAAGTATATATATATATATATATATACAAACACACACACATACTATGAAAGCAATTTTTAAAGTAAACACTGGATTGCCTTAGAAACCCATTAAGAAGAACAGAACAGTGTTTGAACTAATGTGTATGGACATACTTTTAGACTATGTTGTGACACTAGTGAAACATACTGTATTCTGTTGTAACAAAGGCTTTATTCAAGTCTTGTAGCTTTTAAGATTGTGTACATGTTAAATACTAAATAAGTTACATTTCCAAAATAATAAAAGGAGTATGCATACATCTTTGAAAACTAAAGAAATGATTAAAAACCATTTATGTGGGCAATAAGTGTGTTTTCACTTGTGTATATATCTTTAAAATCATTGTAAAGAAGTGTCAGCATTAAGAATCTCTGTCTTTAAAAGGTAGTTGAGGTCTAGTGAACTAGTGCAGAAGAACACAGTTTGGATTCCTGACTTCCCCTCTACACCAGCCATCGTGTGAATTTATTCCATCATTAGCACACCTGATTCAAAGTAATGGAGCACTTATTCAGCCCAGTTAGTTCTGGGCTGAAATGATGTTATCACTGTTTACAGTAGGAAGTAAAGTAATTACTGTATTAATGTGATATATTTTAGTATCATTCATTTAATTAGCAAAGCTTTTTATATCTCCAATAAATGTTTACAAAACAGAATATAATTAGACCTGTAAATGAAAACCAAACAATCCTCTCTCAGGTGGTACACTGAATGAATTTTATCACTGCTTTTACAATTTGTAGGTTTGATGGTTGCGTTGTGTTCAATAATGAATCTGGTTAATCTCCTCATCTCTAATCCTGACCGTGTGCATGACCGTGCCCTCCTCAGGTTCAGTCCTCTGTCGCCGTGGGAACGCCAGACTACATCTCCCCGGAGATCCTGCAGGCCATGGAGGACGGGAAGGGAAAATACGGGCCCGAGTGTGACTGGTGGTCTCTGGGTGTGTGTATGTACGAGATGTTATATGGAGAGACGCCTTTCTACGCCGAGTCACTGGTGGAGACCTACGGCAAGATCATGAACCACAAGGTGAGTGGACCTCTCTTAATGACAGCCTTGATCAGTTTAATGCCACAAATCAAACAGGCATGACTTTTGCATGACTCGGCATGCAGTACAGTAATTTTGGTCATTGCTGTCTTCTTTTACTTAAAGCAGTTGCTTGGCAAATATTTTGATTTTCCTCTTTCCCATGAATGTAGTTGTTCAGCCAAGATATGTTTGGCGTCTGAAGTTTTTTAAAATTTACAAGGCTAATGGAACTTTGCGGTGTCGGAAACCACATTCGCAAATCTTTTTGCTTAACAGCTAGACATGGTTTGAGACGTGTGTGTGATTATTCATTTTAAACTAGCCTTGGTAGTTTCAGTGCAAATCTAAAGACTTCAAACTAAATCTTGACTAATCAGCTACATTTTGTTCTGTCGCTTTAAAGGAATGATTTAGCAAAAAAGTTGAATGTACATAATTTTCCACTTACTCCAGATGTAGGAAGCCAACTGAGACATGTTTTCTCTTCTTTAGTTTAGAACTGGAGCTACCAGGATAACTAGCATACATTAGACGTTAAAAGTCAACCATTCTGACGTTAATAGCCAGCCAACTCGTCAATACTTCTCTCAATCTGTTCAGACCACAACCAGTGGTGCAGACTAGTACATGTAATAGGAAACAGTATGAGCATTTGTACAACACTAGCACTTGTATTCAGAAACCAAAGAGAATCAAATCCCTCTTTACGTATGATGGTCATTTCACAAAAACTGATTCTAGATCAGCGCTGCTACTTCTGAGCTGGTTTGTGTAACAAAAAAATCTTTGTCGTCTAAAATGGGTGCTCACAGCGTTCAGCTGGACAGTGAAGTTTTGTTCATTTTTATAGCTCACGTAAGTCATACTGTGTCCCAAACCACTCTGACAAGTCTGCACCACCTTAAAGAAGAGCTAGATGCAATTTTAGCGGGTTGCAAGAAGTGTCAGGGATGTATTTCTATGGTAAAAACTTGGCTGACTATTGACTTGAGAAATGATGGCCTCATAGCTCTTGCTTTAAAGCAACGAAGCAAAATTTAGACCCTAAACATGTAAGTGGTAAGTGGAAAAGGCTATGTAAATTGAATTTTTTTGCCAAACGTGTTCATTCCTTTAAGCGTTAAACAGTTGTTGTTTAATTTGTTAAAGAAAAAACACCTAGTTTTAGTTTTGCTTTAAACACTCTCTTTGTTTTTCCTTCACTTTGTTCTGGATTAGTCATCTCATCCTCTGAACGAGGTAATTAACCCTTCATACTAAGGTTGATTGTAGTTTTGTGGTTTTTTTGGTACTTAAAACACAGGTACTATTAGTCAAGTAGAACTTTCCCTACTCTGCTGTACATTAACGTTGTTAGGCTGATCTTAGTTTAACTGCACCTATGGGTAACCTGTTTTCCCCTGTGTGTGTTTTTTTCTGCTCAGGAGAGGTTCCAGTTCCCAGTACAGATGTCTGATGTGTCTGAGGACGCAAAGGACCTGATGCGAAGGCTGATATGTTCTCGTGAGCACCGACTGGGCCAAAATGGCATTGAGGACTTTAAAAGACACCCATTCTTCTCAGGCATTGACTGGGACAACATCCGCACCTGTGAGGCCCCCTACATCCCTGAAGTCAGCAGCCCCACCGATACCTCCAACTTTGATGTTGAGGATGACTGCCTCAAGAACTCGGTTCGTGCTGAAGGTTTTCTTCCCCTTCAGTGAGAATATCTGAGATCAGTCATTCTTTGAATTTCGTCTTCAAAAATGTTACATGTGTACAAATAGATAAAACATGTTTACAGCTGATAGACTGATAACAGATTAGTAGAAACTTGATAAGACAGAGCAAGTATGAACCACTGATGTGCTACTGATAGCTTTCCCTGCTTGAAAGCTGTTATTGCTTTAGGTTGAGACAAAGATTCACAAACACTGGTGACACTGAAACTTTGGTTTATTAGCTTGCGGGACGAGCCATTTGTACCTGATAGATAAATTCATGTGCAAGGTCTTTGTATGAAGTGGCATGTGTGTGTGTGTTTGTGTGTTTGGGTGTGGGAGGGGCTGTGGGACTTGAGTCCCGATTAGGGACGTTTTATCTCCCCCATCAACAAAATGAACACACATGCAGTGGTCGACAAAATCATTGATTAGAATGATCAATTAGGTTCTTGTTTAGAAAACGGGCTTTATTTTAATTAATTTAGAATCCATCTAGAAAGGGTATTGACTTGGCTATCTGGTAATCATTCATATGCTGGCCAAACCTTACTTCAGCATTGCCTGCGCACAATGCATCCATGCTTGTCATTTTCATTTTCACAACAGAAAATGTGAGCCAAGCGAATCAGGTGAAATCACTATACTTAACACAGGGTGACCCGTGTCCTCTTTTTGTGATTTCTAAATTGCCAACATGTCTGGGATTCAGCGTTTGCTTTCTACCTTCACCGTTCATTGTGTGCGGTTTTTGCATTGTCAGCGCAAATGTCAATTCACAAAATTAATTACAAAACAAATTCCTCTGTTTTTTTCTCGGCAATTAGTGGGAAGCAGAATGCATGACCTGCAAAGCTGGCGTGTACATGTCAAATAAAGCTGCTGCCAATCTAGAAGTCCACATGAGCTCTGCAAAACACAAAACTGCAGCTTTAAGAAACAATATAACAAATATTTTGAAAACTCGTCTAGTCCTGGTCTTGGACTTGTCTTACACTTGTTTGGGACTCGACAAAGATGGTCTTGCCTACAGCTGTGTGTCTGTGTGTGTGTGCGTGTGTGCGTGTGCATATGCCTTAGGACCTAGACTGTGAAGCATTTCAGTACTGGTTGATTCAGTCAAGACCAAATGCTCCTCATAAACATGTCAGAAACAGATAGTTATATAGATATTAGCTGTTCTAATAGCTATTCTGTTCTATACACTGATTGATTTTTAGTCAGTTATTATTGCAAATGGCAGATTGATGATGTGTTAATTAGTATTGCCTCATTACCTTAGGATACGATGCCACCACCCTCGCACACAGCCTTCTCTGGACACCATCTTCCTTTCGTCGGCTTCACTTACACTAGCAAATGGTTAGTGTTTAAAGACTTTATTTACTTCAGAATGTGGTCACGGAGAAAACGGCATTAATTGAATGCATATATTATCACAAGTTAGAATCTTTTCTGAAAATGATCTTTATTTGTGTGTGTGTGTGTGTGTGTGCGTGTGTGCGTGTGTGCGTGTGTGCGTGTGTGCGTGTGTGCGTGTGTGCGTGCGTCTAGTTCTCTGTCGGACCGCGGCTGCCTGCGGGAGGCCAGTGGTTCTGACCAGGTAGATGCTGGGATACAGAGGAGTTTGGAAGACAGCCTTGCCTCTGAAGCCTATGAGAGGAGGATCCGGCGTCTGGAGCAGGAGAAGACTGAGCTCAGCCGCAAGCTTCAGGGTGAACAGAAACTTGTTTTCAGACTTTATGGCTATATCATATATCAGGACATGTGCTTATACATGTATATATTAATGCTGTTGTATAATCTACTTATGAGACTAGAGCTAGGAGGTGGGAGGAGTGTGGTGCATCATTGTTCTTGGCTGGAATGTTTCTTGGTGAATAGTGTTTGCAAACTTTGATGTTCAGAAAGTACAGGCAGCAAGTGAACAGTTAGTTCGTGAAGTTGATGTGTTGAAGGGAATATGGGCAAGAGTAAGGATCTGAGCAACTTTTAACAAGGGGCACATTATGATCAGAGTCAGAGTGTCTCCAAAACAGCAGGTCTTGTGGTGTGATTCCAGTATGCACTAGTTAGTGCCTACCAGAATTTGTCCAGTGAAGGACAACCAGTTGTCCAGCATCAGGGTCATGGGCCCCCAAGACTCACTGATGTTCATAGAGAGTGAAGGCTGGCCCATTTGGTCTGATTCCACAGAAGAGCTACTGTAGCACAAATTTATAAAAAAAAGTTGCTAGGAAGGTGTCAGAACACACAGTCACAGACAGGTCAGAGTGCCCATGCTGATCCTTGTCTACTGCCAGAAACACCTACAGTGGGCGTGTAAACATCAGAACTGGACCATGGAGCAATGGAGGAAGGTGACCTGGTCTGATGAATAACGTTTTCTTTTCCGTCATGTGAACAGTCGGTTGCATTTGCATAGCCTACCTTTGGGAAGAAGGCAAACCAGTAGAGGCAGTGTGATGCTCTGGGCCATGTTCTGCTGGGAAACCCTGGGTCCCGGTGTTTATGTAGATGTTACTTTGACACGTACCACCCATCTAAGCACTGTTGCAGACCAAGTACATCTCTTCATGGCGACGGTAGTCCTAATTGCAGTGGCCTCTTTCAGCAGGAAAATGTACCTTGCCACACTACAAAAATTGTTTAGGATTGGTTTGAGGGACGTAAGGAACATGTTCACCTGCCTCCAGATTCCCCAGATCTTAATCTGATTGAGGATGTGTGGGATGTGCTGGACAAACTGGTCTGATGCATGGAGGCCCCACCTTGCAGCATACGGGACTAAAGGATCTGCTGTAATTGTATTAGTGCAAGATATGACGGCACACAGAGGCCTTGTGGCCATGGCTTGATGAGTCAGAGCTGTTTTGGTGGTATGAGGGGGCACACAGTATTAGGCAGGTGGTTGTATTGTTATAGTTGATTGATGTGTGTGTATACTTATGTGTTGGTTTCTGTGTATATATATATATATATATATATATATATAAATGCAGTAAAATAAAGTAGCTCTTGCTCAGCAGATTGTTGTCCTGAAAATGAAAACAAACTGATCTGACTGTGACTCATCCTCTGTGCCACAGAGTCTACTCAGACAGTTCAGGCTCTGCAGTACCCTAATTCAGATGTGCCAGCCAGTGTCAACAAAGACGTGGAGATAAAGAGCCTGAAGAGTGAAATAGACATCTTGAAAAAGCAGTTAGCAGGTAACAGATCTTCAGAGACATTGTCTAGCTCTAAAATAAAATACATTTCCCAGCTCATATCTACACTCAGTGGCCATTTTGTAAGAAACATTCCATAGAGATGTACAGTTACTGACTGTACACCATCTGCTGCTATGCATAAAGGACTGCACAGCTGCTGACACTGACATAGCAGTGTATCTTGGGCGGAAACCTTGTTAAAGTTTTTACACACTTTAATGTCACACCTTTCTTGATAGTAGTTCACCAACCAAAACAGCAATCAGTGGTCCTGTGGTTATAAAATGGACCACTGATAAAGATTGACTAACGAAAACATGCATAGGAAAAGATGACCTGGAGTGTCTAATGAAGTGGCCAGTAAGTATATATGCATGTAGTCTTAAGGGCGATTATAAAAACTGTTATGACCATTTGTTTTATCTCAGATTCTGGACAGTTGGAGCAGCAGCTGGAGGAAGCCAGCGTTGCACGTCGGGATCTAGAAGACTCCTCCAAGAACATCAAGTCTCTGGAGAAGCAGCTTAAGACTGTCACACTAGAGAAAGATGACCTGCACAAGGTGTGTGAATTCTCTCTCTGCACTGTGGCGTCTTGTTTTGGTCCCTGTATTACTGATGAAAACTTACGTTTTTAATGCTAGGCATGAGAGGCAAGTTGGTCAGGAGTTTAGTAGTCATATTACCCTAAGTTACACTCCTCAGGCTGATCATTTTTTGTGCCCTGGTTTTATACTGATGATACTATTTTGTCCTTGTATGCATAGGTGTTTTTGTCAGCCATTAAGTTAACATAAGCAAACCTCTCCCTCGGCTGTGGCACATAGTGACGAGTTACAAATGATGATAGCCGTACAAATAGCACGTAGACACAAAGCCTACACTCTGCTAGTATAAAAGTGAAGAGAGGGACGTACTGTGTATGAGGAAAAAGTCACAACCTGCGTCTGTTTGCTTTGTATTTGTGTTTGTTAAAGAGATGCCTTACCCTGCCTTGATCACAGAACATGTTTGGCATGCGTATTTGTCCATTGAAATGGTGGATTTTATTTTGGCTTAGTTCTTTAATTGCTTCAGCTAGAAGCAGTAGCAGCCGTACAAGTTTTTTTTTTTTTTTACTACCCTGTCTCCGTGCTTGTCCAGGGGCTGCTGGAGGCGGAGGAGAGGTTGAAGGCTCAGGGGAAGGAGCTGAAGGAGGCACACAGCCAGAGGAAGATGGCCATGAAGGAGTTCTCGGAGCTTAATGAGCGCCTCACGGAGTTGCGCTCGCACAAGCAGCACCTGGCCCGTCAACTCCGTGACAAGGAGGAGGAGATGGAGGTACTGTCTCAGAAGGTGGAGAACCTACGACTGGAGGTGCGCAAAGCAGAGAGAGCACGCAAAGAGGTAGGAGAGCCTCCTGTGGTTTGGGGCTAATAGGCTAAAGAGCTTATCCTTATTTAACCTCCCTGAAATTTACAAGCTTATTTGATTTGTCTGGCTCGTATATATTCTGTGCGTAGCTTGGGTGATACACTTGTGAACTCTCGCGGCTCTCCCTGAGAGTCCCAAGTTTCACTGGCTTCACCTGGTTCTCTCCAAAGGTTTTAGTCCTTGCCATTTTTTTGAGGAATTTCCTTTTCTTTTCATTGTCAAAAACCTGCTGCATGAAGCAAACCAGCTAGTGGTGACTTTGTCAATAGTGGAAATGATTAAAGTCAGTGGAATAGACTGTGAGTAGCTGTGTCCCTTGTGTGGGTGTGTTCCCTAAAAAAAATCATCAACTGTTGTAGTGTGTTTTGATCTTTTTTTAGGAAAGTACAGCAAGTAAAACCTAAGTGCATGTAGGAAAACCTTTCCAGTTTCCAGTTTATTTATATTTATCTTTCTGAGTTGAGACTAATTAAACCTTTTTTGTTATTGTGAGGAAATGAGTTGTTCATTTAGCTCGTAAGAGGGGCGGTCTTACAGACTTGTTTTCAAGTTTGACATGTACTGGTAGAGTGAATAACATGGTTTTCAATTTGGTTGTGTTCTCAGCTAGAAGTGCAGGCTGAGGAGCAGGCAGCCGAGGCTCAGAAGGAGCGGAAGCTGAGAGAGAGAAACGAGCAGTTCAGCCGACAACTGGAGGAGGAGCTGGAGGGCATGAAGGTGGGGAGCAAGATTGGACTATAACTACATAAACACCTAGTCAGTCTAACACAAGTTTTATAGATTTTCACAGGATTGGCCATTTTCCGTTGCTTTTGCTCCACACCTCCCCCAAACTTTTTGTATAAAGTAGGGATGGTCGCAATGTTGTGGTGCCATTGTGATGTGCTTTGTGATGATATGATGATATTAATCAGGACCGTAATAAATTTGGTCATTATTTGTTTTTCTGAGTACAGAATATGGATATTGTGTGTACTTCTGGAACACCGACCAACTGCATGTTTCAGAGAGAACCTTAAGTAGCCCATTTAATCGGATTTAGTGCACTGCAGTAACATATAGCTACTGCAGTAACAACTAACATACATAACTAACAACTTTTAGACAGCTTTCTTTGATGGAGATTAGAGACATTAAATGATTCTCACATCCGGTTCATAAAACTACTGTTCTGACATTATTCTGACCCGGTCAATTTCTCTAAAACTGTGATTCCCATCAAAGCACTCCCAGTTACTTTATCTTATTGATTAGACTGAAGAAATTGATTCATGTCATCTTAAAAGTGAAGCTATTGGAACACCAGATGGGCTTGCCTTAAAAAGTCCTGTCCCCTGACAACCTATTGTTTTGTCAACTCATGTGTACACCTTGTTGACACTCTTTCAGGAGTTAAAGCAGGCAGGGCCCCCTCATGCAGCTGTGGGTTCGGACCAGCAGCAGGAAGTAGCACGGTTGCGGGCCGATCTGGAGAAAAAGAGCGTGCAGCATGAGGAGGAGCTGTGCCGCAGGGAAACGCTCCACAGCTCCGAGTTGAAGAGCCTCAGGAAGGAGCTCCGGGACGCTGAGGCCCAGCACCTTGCTCTACAGAAAGAAATTCTCATGCTCAAAGACAAGCTCGAGAAGACCCGCCGAGAAAGGTTGGGAGCTTTTTTGGTTCTTCGTAGGCTGACTGTCTGCTCTTCGGTTATTTTAGTCTCTGTGTGGATTAAGAAGTTTCATTCTAACTTTCCCTTTTTTTAGTAATCCACTGATGAGGTAATGAGAGATGCTTACCTGTGATAGCTTATTGCTGCACAAGTGTCTAAAATGTTGAAATGACCTATCAGATGATGATGACGATTATGATGATATTGATGTTATAAACTATGTGGTTCATTCACAATTTAAAGTGCTTTGGGAACAGCAAGAAGTTATATGACAAAAAGCAATGATAATAACAAGAAATGTATAATTTCTATAAATAGCTATTAGATGAGGAAGATTTGGTCACTACTTTTCTAATGTGATGTTTTGGATGTCCACTCTCACTGCTATAGAGCTTTACCAGTCATTTTGGCTTCATCTTCATCTTCATTCATCCTCAAAAGTGTTTTAGTTTTTACAGATTCCTGCAAATAATTTGAAATCTGTTGAATAGTGTCATAATACAAGTATTAATTTATACATTTATGTTCAATGAAATTGAAAGCATTGATATGTGTTAGTTGTATTAGTTACGTGCGTCAGTCGTCTGAAAGGAGGTTATAGTCCGAATCTGTACAGTGAGTGATTGCTGACAGTTGCCTGAGATGAATGTAAAACTGTTTGTGTAGAATTTGTGCAGTTTACACGATGCTGATCAGTGTGCATAAGCTTTTTAGCTACAGTAGTCTCATAGCTTCTCATTACTTTAGACACTAAATACGATTTTTCTGGTTTATGTACATTTGGATAAAGGGGAAATTTGTACTGATTTTACTTCGGTGCTATTCTTTAAATCAGAGGCGTTCCACTCTTGTTCTGGATATATCTGGTATATAGTTTGGTGATTTTCTGGCTCAGCCGCACCTAAATTCAATTCATCTTTTAATTGTCAGGTTTATTGTGTGTGATTGAGCAGGTAACACAACAAACGACACTTCTCCTCCCAGAGTCAAACACCCCTACTTTAAATATAGCTATTAATGCTCCAACACTACATCCATGTGATTGCAATTGTGTAGGTTTTGTGCTTTGCTTGCTAAGTAACTTGTACTTACTTTACATGCAGAAAACAGTTAAGTCTTCGTTCAGTATGATGGTGGTGATGATGTTAATGCCAGTGATGATGGTGGAAGCGATAATGAATGCTTTTTGTGTGTGTGTGCATTAGTCAAAGTGAGCGCGAGGAGTTTGAGGCTGAGTACAAGCAGAAGTACGAGCGGGAAAGGGTGCTTTTGATGGAGGACAACAAGAAACTCAACAGTGAGCTTGAGAAGGTGAGCGTCACACATCTAAGCCCATACATAGCAGGGTGACCAACCTGTGTAGATGTTATAAGGTGGTAACCTTCCATTGATGAGAAGTTCTTAAAGCAATAGTATGTCACATAAATAAATACAAACATATAGCTAATAAGTTAGTAGCTGGAAGAAGTGGGCAATAAAGGAAAATGTATATTTATTATTTTATTTATTTATTTAATATTTATCATTTTTACGACGCACAATATTTTTTTTTGTTGGAGCAGAATCAGTAAAACATTAAAAAAAAATACTATCAAAAAAGGAGTACAAACGAGTTTCACGCACTGCTCTGCACTAGTTCCAGTTAAACAGGACTAACTATCTGCTTGGAATGGAACCTGCATTTACATGTATAAATAAATAATATTTTGCACTCCGTCCTCCTTTTTCAGTTCCCTGTCTCTGGTACTTTCTCTACAAGTCATGCTTTTACATTCTTTCAGAGTTATCATAACCCTGCATGCACATATTAATGGGACTGCCTGTTGGATCACCCCTTATTTGCCTTGGATAGAGGAAAAAAATTAGGGAGGTGGCAGCTCCCAAGTCAAATAACTCTGCCGGCGATTTGCACATGCTGAATAGAAAAGCTCTGTTGGTTTTGCATGAGACGCTTATCAAAAATCATGTTTTTCCCAAAAATACCTGGAAGCCCCGTGATACAAGGACAGATTGCAGTGTTTTCCTCTGAATAAAGCTGTCATGATGTATGCCCATTTGGAAGTGGTTAAAGAACAGACTGATGTTTGGAAAGAATTGATTCACTGAGTAAATAAACCGGAGTCCTAAAAATTTTGTTTTCACCAGAAACGGACACTTTGTTAATGTATTATTCATCTGCATCTGAGGTTACATTGGCCGAATGTATTCCTACATTTTCCAGTTTTTTTCCCTGAGGTCCACGTTCCCTGAGGTCCACTTTGGTTTCATATACTACTAACAGTCATAATTTGTTTACGTGAACATTTTCCAATCTCTCTTTATCCCTTAAAATTTAAAGTTGACATGTAAATTGTCTCTATACTGTTTGGCTGCACTGCAATGTACCTGATTTGAAAAACAATCTGGGCTGAAAAACTCCACATAACATCAGTGTAAATGCTCAAAGTACTGTGCTAATGTACAGAAAGACCTGAATAAATGAGTGGAGAAACGTAACGAGTGCAGATATTTTCTAGACAGGTGTACTGCATGGTTCAGTAAAGCAATTAACATTCCACCATGCTCTGCAGCGTGTATAAAGATCGTAAGAGGAAAAGATGGGGGTAAGAGGGCTCACTTTTGGGGCTCGGTTATTTTAATGATCTTTATCCTCATAAGAATGAAAACCCAGTTGAAAATCTATAGGAGATTCCAGACTGTTGTCTTGGATAGTCCATCAGAACCCCTATTGAGGGAATATCTCTTGGTAGAATGGCGTTCCAACCTTAACCTAAGACACTGTTTGTTGTTTTTTCATGTAATTTGTTACCTGTCTGTATGTAAATGCATTAATTTTTGTGACATCACAACAACAATTTCAAGCAGTGAATGGTACATTTTGTATGTGAATGGCATGGTTTAAAACTTCAGCATAATTCACATGCTACACTTGTCCCATTTATGTAAAAAAAAAAAAAAAAAAACCTGAAGAACATTCATTTTTCCCTATAACTAGAGGCATATTATTCAGTTTTCTATCTGTATGCACAGCAGTACTGGTGCTGCTAACAGAGAAAAGAAGGTAGTATCATTTAAATGATGCTACTCAGTGACTGTTTAATTCATAGTTAGCAACATTAACTGACCAAAGATGTATCGTTCAGTTATCACTAGACCTATACGTTACCTGTTTATTACCATGAAGTTAAAATATGTAAATTATTTAGTGTGACAAAATTGTGTAGTTAAAGTGTGGGCCCATATATGAGCCCCCGCAGTGTAAGTGGATAAAAGTGTTGGGAAAGTTTTATACTGGTTTTTTTTCCCCCTGAAAACAATAGCTTGGCTTCTCTCCCTGAACATAATAATGTAGTGAGATCAGTGATGAGAAATTTTGATAAACCGATAAATTGTATGCACCATTTTAATAATGTCCATCTTTAATTAATAGTTTTTTTCTCTCTCCTTGTTGTTTTGTCTTTCTGCTCTTTCTCTCACTCCTCTATCTGCACGTTTCTCTGTGCTGTCCTCCTGCTTCACTTCTCAATCCTTTTCTCTTCTGTCTTTACTGTGTGTCAGCTCATGCGTTCTTCACCTTCTTTCCACCATCCTGTCTGCTCTTTGATTATCAGGCTCTTTTATGCCTCCTTTGCATTGACATTCTTTTGTAAAGTCTTCTCCTCCCAGCTATCCCAATTTCAGTGATTTTCTCTCTCATTTCAGGTGAGCTCCATGTACGAGAAGCTGAACAGTGGCCACAGGCAGCTGGAGGAGGAGATGAGGGAGCTGGTTGAAAAGAAGGAAAGTGTGGCCCACTGGGAGGCCCAAATCACAGAGATCATTCAATGGTGAGTGGAGCCCCCTGCCTGCAGTGGTCCTTTATTACGCAGCCACCAGACTGCTCTATATGGGATGGTTATATGGTCATAGTCATCAACCCTGTGCGTTTCATCTTCAACCTAGATATCAGAACACACCTGATCTGGCTAATCAAAGGCCAGGTGTGGTCATGGATTAGGTGTGATATATAAATAATGGAATAGGTTGGTTACCACTAACTTGTTAAAGTAAAGTAAAATGGTCCCTTATAGTCACATGTGAACACACCACAGCACAGCACACAGTGCGAACAATGGGAAGTTCTTTCTCTGCGTTTAACCCGTTCACCAAGTGAAGCAGATGGCTGCCACCAATGAGGGGCGCCCGGGGAGCAGTGTGTGGGGACGGTACCTTGCTTAAGGGTACCTCAGTGATGACTCTAGCAGTTGAGATTCGAACCCACAACCTTCTGATTGCAGGGGCAACTCCCTAACCACTAGGCCACCAGCTGCCCCAAGACACTGTAGACTGTCTTGCTGGTGTTTAAATGCATGAACATGATTGTGGGCTGTTTTGATTGATCTATAGGAATTGCACGAAGAAATGACTTGTATGAGCAAATTTTAAGTTAAACGATATAGAAAGTTCTGAGAAATCTTAACTACTCAGAATTTCATGCATGCCCATGATTATGTCCTAGCAACTGAGGACTCTGAATGTGTGTGTGTTTTGTGTGTTGGTTTAGGGTAAGTGATGAGAAGGACGCCCGAGGCTACCTTCAAGCGCTGGCCACAAAGATGACCGAGGAGCTGGAGGGACTGAGGAACACCAGCCTGGGAGCCAGAGGGACGGTGAGTGTCTTTGTCTGTCTTTTCTCTTCCTTTTATACTTTTGAGAGCTGGCTGGAATTTAGCAAGGCAAGAGGTTAGAGACGGCACTGATCACTTACCAGATAAAGGTATCAAGCGGAAATTGGTAGAAAAGTTGGGCTAAATATTAGAGGGGGGAAAAAAGTCCTGTAACAAATGTAGCCTAAAATAGCACACACTGCTGTTGTTAGCTGTGTATTTCTCTTCTGTATGGTAGGAAAGTGTTTGGGTTATAACTTTAGTTTGAGTAGTTTAATCCTAACAGTCTATATTAGAAGCCCTTAAGTGAAGTGCTTTGAATAAAAACGGCATCTTATTTAAGCAGGGTAGTTTTAAAGACAAAATATTAGATCTTTATCGGTGTCAAGTAGGACAAAATGGTGGTGTGCCATCTCTGGCATAACAAGTTATACTGGGAGGAAAACACTGGTTGCATGGTTTACATTCCACCGGCTTTATCTTTACAAACCTTAGAATGCCTCCACATGAGAAACTTTTTCCTCTTGCTTCTTCTGCCTTGTTCAGGACTTCTACCAAAATATGAAAATACATAAACAGAGAGAAAATAAATGTATTTAGTTTAGAGATGGGATCTTAGCCAGCTAGTAATGGCATGACCTTTTGATTGACTTGTTAGCTTAGATGGGACGCTCCTACTTGTTTTTTATTTGCCTGAGTAGCTTCTGCCCTGCAGACAGCTAGTGGACCATTTGTCACACACATGAGCACAGCACAGCACACAGTGTGAGCAGTGTGAAATTTGTCCTCTGCATTTAACCCATTCGCCAAGTGAAGCAGTGGGCAGCCAACAATGACGCCTGGGGAGGAGTGTGTGGGGACGGTACTTTGCTTAAGGATACTTCAGTGGTGCCACTGGCAGTCCTGGGATTCAAACCCACAACCTTCCGATCACAGGGGCAAAACCAGATATATCTTCTATATACAGCTCTGGAAAAAAATAAGAGACCACTGCAAAAATGTTCAGTTTCTCAGGTTTTATCTTTTATAGGTGCA
>JBBPCZ010000163.1:13321299-13323799 GCA_037974445.1 Brycinus macrolepidotus
ATCAGTACCTCATAAAGCAGAATGAGGTGCTTGTGTAAGAATTTAACAGACACTGGCATGGAATGGTTGTCATACTCGTAGAGATGCTGATTTAAAAAGAAATTGCAGTGGTCTCTTTTTTTTTTTCCAGAGCTAATAATGATTTCCTTACTGATTTATCTGTGTTATCAGGACATGCCCTGGAAGATGCGGCGATTTGCTAAGCTAGACATGTCTGCCCGTTTGGAGCTGCAGTCTGCGCTCGACGCTGAGATCCGAGCCAAACAGGCCATCCAGGATGAGCTCAACAAAGTTAAAGCCTCCAACATCTCCACTGAGTGGTAGGATAACAGCCCTCTTAGTGTCCTGCACGCACACACACACACGTACACACGTTCGTGTGTGTGTCCACTTTATTCATCTTGACATTGGTTAGCCCTGTTTTTTTTAATTGTTCTTCAAAGTCAGGGTCATACAGTTTAGAGTACACTACATACACCTGTCCTTTAGACACTACCTACACACTTTCGAGAATACAAGGCCAGTATTGTATCTAGAAGTTTATTAATACATTTCTCTGACTTTTTAATGCTGTGACCTTCCTAGGATTTAGCTACACAAATGCTGATAAGTTTAAAAAATGGAGTATCTGGTCAGGGAACACATCCGGGCAGTGCTATGTCCTTTATGGATTTGCACTAGAGACCCATCTAGGGATTTAATTCAACATTCATTCTCTGTGTCTCAGTAAACTGCAGGAATCTGAGAACAAGAACCAGGAGCTGCTGACTGAGATTGAAAGGCTGAGGAAGGACATGGAGGATCTACGTCATAGGAGGGGTCAGTGTCGTATATGGTGTAAATGTACAATTGACTATAGTTTAGTTTAGTTAAGAGTTAAACACATTTCATAGTTGACCTCTAAAATGGCAGACTTGTTATTGATTTTTTTTTATTATTGACTTTTTTATTTAATAGCTGCTATAAACTATTATGTTATGACCAGGAAGTTAGTATGTAAGTTATGAGGATAACAATACATATGGGCTTAACAATTCTCTTAAAAGAATACTCCAGCATTTATAACCATATGTTGATCCGATGCATCTGTAATATGCTGTTAGTTATCACACACACAGTGATTTCACTGTTTCACTGTATAAAAAAAAGACAAATCGCACAAAATACATTTAGAATTGAATTTAGCAGGAAGGTGTTACCTATTGGCTCCTCTTGTGAGTTTGTTAAGCCCACAGTTTTCCTTCTGTGAGAGTAGGTTGAATAATCCTGGAGTATTCATTTAATTCATCCATCCATCCTACAGTAGTTCTGTCTGACTTACCTTGAAATGACTCATTAAAAGCACCACAGTAGATGCGCTCACATCAATATAAAGTTAAGAACATACCATGAAGTGTTCTTGACATTATTAGGCCATGTCAATCATAAGAAAAAAAATCAACATTTCCACCTCAGTGGCCTTCATCATGGCAAAAAATCAAAGCAACACCTTGAAATGATTTTGTTTCCAGGTGTCAAGCACCAGGATTCTCAGAACTCGTTTTTGGCCTTCCTCAATGCTCCCACCTCCGCACTGGACCAATTTGATGTGAGTTATATTTTTTTCTTTTCAGTCTACATCTGCACAAAAGCATGATGACAAATGTTATGTCCATACTTTTTTTTTTCCCAGCTAATTTATGTCCAGCTGAAAAGCATTTTGACTTACCACGCTTTCTCTCTGTATTTTCCCTCATCCGTTCTTTTGTTCTTTTATGTAATTCAATCTGTTCAGTATTCAATTATTTTTTTTTTCTCCTTTTGTTGTCTGTCAGGACTCATTTTCTTCATCTTCTTCCTCTTTAATTGAGTTTTGGGAAGATGTAAGTTTTTTTTCTGGATCCAGTGCAAAAGCGTAGCCCCCCTGTCATGTCCTTCGTTCAGTCAGATCTATTCTGCAAAACAGTAAAAAATAAAGGTGCTATAATGGCTCTTTTTACCTCATTAGCAAAACAGAAACCTGAAGGAAAATTATAATGTGTAAAGCTGCCTGATAGTACAGTGGAGAACACCAGTACCTTGTGCATGGGAGTACAGTTCCGCATTCGAGCATGAATGCGGGCTGGTGGGGCCACTTCTGCATGATTGGAATGAAAACCTGCAGCCACATTGGCTCTCTGTGGTTAAGATTGGTGATTCCTGGTTTATCATGATAAGCTGAAAACACAGTGTCTGCTGAAATGTATTGAGAGTCAAGGACGTCTACTTGGGGGGTAAAGATAGAGTCCTTAAAGAAAAACCTTTTTAACCACCTCAAAAACTTTCATTGCCTTTGTACTGAATCCTTTGCAGTGCAAAAGTATACTAATAATGCCTTGTTGCATGAAGTATTTATTGATGTTAAGTCCATTTTGTGGTTCTTCTGACTGATATATCATTTATCACAGATACACATTTTTAAACACATTGCCTAGCACAGGTCTGCACAGGAAAACAAGGACCCGAGGGCGATGAAAAATCT
>JBBPCZ010000163.1:13328799-13333768 GCA_037974445.1 Brycinus macrolepidotus
AAAAAGCTGCAGTAAAAACCCAATTTTTATGTCAATGGATATCATAATGTTCTCTGAACTCTTATGTTTTGGTTTTTTTCTTGCACTGCTTATATGAAATAATAATTATGGATATCATCTGTGCTCAACAAATTGTATGTTTCTTTACAAAGTGAGCATAATTAGGCATAGGTAATTTGATTTTGTGCAGTGCAGTGAAATTTTGAATGAAAATCATTGTACTCGTAGTTTTTGAAGTATTCGTAGATTTCCCACTACTGGTTCTTTTTTTGTCCATTCCCACTTCTCGTCAGTTGTATTGTGAAAATTTCTTGAAGCATTGTGATGTTTTCGATACGTGACTCATGTGGACCACACTAACATTGGCCTCAAAAAAAAAAAAAAAAAAAATCAGAAAGGCAGCAATACTTCTGTGTCTGATGAAAGAGGTCACGGTTTTCTCACATATTGTGTTTGATAACAGATGATCTACAGTCTGCAATTGCACACGTATTTAATATACCTGTAACATGTAGTTTATAAAGTGGTTGTGTGTGGAGCTACAGGGCGTATATTTCAAATAAAGAGGATTGTGTGTATAATAAACTCTCTGTATGTGACTCTTCATGCCAGCTGTACGGCCGTTTCAATTCTCTTCAGGTAACAGCATCTCAGCTTTCAACCTCCTCCAGCCAGAAGACGTCCATCCTGATCCTGGCTGACAGTGACAATGAACGCACCAAGTGGGTAGGGTTGCTCAGTGAGCTGCACCGGCTCCTCAAGAAGAACAAGCTGAAGGAACGCTTCGTCTATGTGCCTAAAGAAGCATATGACAGTACTCTGCCTATTATCAAAACCACTCAGACTGCTGCTATTTTAGGTACAGCAACACCGGTCATGTACCCCAGTGATCATGTCATGATTATTTGAAAGCTTTTAAGCATTAAATGATCCTTTTTGTTTGTTTCAGATCACGAGCGTGTGGCCCTAGGCAACGAGGAAGGCCTTTACGTGGTCCATGTCACCAAAGACGGTAATCTTCTGTCCTTGTATTTTGGAGACCGGTGCTTCTCAAATCGGTCCGCATGGACCCTTAGATGGTCCACAGTGCTGCTTGAAAAAGTCCATTTAGGAAAAATATTGCTTTACTTTGTTGTTTTATTGTCAGTACATTTTTTTTTACTTTTCAATTAAAAGGAAGGCTTTTGTTGCTCTATGAAGTTTATATGGTGTGATCCAGTACACTAAGGCAGGCACTGGTGGACAGAATGGCAATTTAGATATTGGTGGTTGCAAAGGCAGAGAAACTGGCCTTTAATTAAACGAAGAAATTCAAAAAATTTTAAAAAGTAGTGGATTGGTTAATCAGTCACAGAAATAGTCATTACTGGCACTCACACTGATGTAGTCCATACCACTTACCTCACTGAAGGGTTTGTGAGTGCTGAAGAGTTTCTGATTTGCTTTTTACATTACCCTGTTTATCTCTACATAAACTATTGCTCCGGTTCTCCTTTCAGAGATCATCCGTGTGGGTGACAACAAGAAGGTGCACCATGTGGAGCTCCTGCCCTCTGAACAGCTTCTGGCTGTGATCTCAGGCAGGAACCGCCACGTGCGGCTGATCCCTATGGCTGGTCTGGATGGCCGAGAGACTGACTCCTACAAGATGCCCGACACTAAAGGCTGCCTGGCCCTGGTGTCTGGAATGCTGCGCAACGGCGCCCTCACCTGCCTCTGTGTGGCCATGAAGCGCCAGATCGTCTGCTATGAGATCAGCAAGGGCAAGTCTCGCCGACGCCTGAAAGAGATGCAGGTAATTCTTGAGGGTTTATTAAGACTTTCACATCAATAATGAAGACTGGAAAAACAGCAACAGTGTGTAGTCGTACAACAAATTACTGTATTCGTGGCTTTAGTCGTGTTGGTCATGTCTGATACACTGAAGAACTGTATTTAGTGTGTATTCAGTAGTGTGAAATTTAGAACATTTAATGTTAAGCACACATATACTTTGTGTTTTAGAACTTAAGAATCTACTATGTTTACCTGATATTTACATTTCAATAAAACGTAAATATCAAATATCAAAATCTGGTTGCAGCAAAGCAGTTTAGAAATATGAGCGTGAGAAATTTTAAATGTACTCTAAAGGGGAACCCTTTTTTGCTTGATTGCACTTTTTTTTTTTTTCCCTTCCGTTTCACTCATAAACATGCAGAGCATTTTTTAAGAAAACTTGCCGTTCTAGAGAAGTTTAGGAACCCAGGAACCAGAGTTTATTTATTACAAAGATTTTTTTAGTTTGTTTTATAATATCAAAATGGGAACTGTTTCTCCTTGCACTGTGCTGCAAATAAAGAAGTCCCTCTTTAATGCGACTGTGTAAGCTCAGCTCCCACTGTTTGTTCATATACCAGGTTCCAGGACAGTTCCAGTGGATGGCACTGCTGAGTGATCGCCTGGTGGTCGGCTATCAGGCGGGCTTTATCCGCTACAGCATGCACTCTGACGGCAGCCCCATCAGCCTCCTGCACCCAGAGGACCACACACTGGCTTTTATTGGGCAGCTGAACCTGGATGCACTGTGCGCTGTGGAGATATCCAGCAAAGAGCTGCTGCTGTGTTTCAAAAGCCTCGGCGTGTACGTGGACACACACGGCCGACGTTCACGCCAGCAGGAGCTGATGTGGCCTGCTGAGACCACAGCATGTTGTAAGTGCACCAGACTAACTGTACCGATCAGAATTTGGACCCAGGACTGAAGGGTTTTCACAAAGAAGGATTTTTCAGTTTGCTACATAAACCCCCCATGTCTTTCTGGGCCTTCAAAGAAGGCCTAATGATTTATGTTAAAGGAATGTCGTATGCATATACATATTAATACTCTAAATATTATTATTATTTCATTTCATTTTTGCTTGGAAACAACAGGGTTAGGTTCTTGAAAGGTCCAGTGGAAATATATCCAATCCCGAATTCTCTCTCTGTGGTATCTCAGTAGAAGTGGTACAGAAGTAGATGGAGTTTGTGTGTAATGCAAGTCATAGTTTGCAGTTCCTTCTTTGTGAAACAAATACAGATTTTCCTGCATAGAGAGAGACATGGTCTCTGTTTATGAAATGCTTGGTGGGTAAATATGTCAGTTTTTATGTAGCTGTAAATGTAAACTCTTTCTGTGGCGTTTACTTTTCCTCCTAAGAGCCTCTTGCAGGATGAGTTTACACCTTTATAAAACAAAAGGCAGAAAACAAAATGGAATCACATGAATGTGCAAAAGTTAGTCATGTGTTGTTTTAACTGGACATGCTACAGGCTTCAGCGCCCCATACCTGTCGGTGTACAGTGAGAATGCAGTGGACGTGTTTGATGTGAACACTATGGAATGGATTCAGACCGTGCCTCTCAAAAAGGTTAGACGAGCTGTTCCTTAATGCTACATCTGAACTAAAAGAGCTGTTCTGTTTCAAAATGTGCCAGTTTTACTCTAGTATAAAGTATCGTAGTTATAGTAAACCTTTAATAGTTAAAGTAAGTAGACAGTTTAGCAGCAATAACAGTAATTAAGCAGTGGGTCTCTGTAACTGGAGTCGGCGTGAGTCCTTCAGAGTCTCAGAGTCTTTCACGAGTAGACAAACATTTTGAATCACCATTTAATAGTTTGGAATCAACGTTTATATTAATACCAGATAAAGGTTTCAAATGGCGTAGTTTTAATGTATGGCTAGTTTTGTGTAGTTTAGAGGAATGCACTGAACGAGTATTAAATTAAAGCCCGGATTTGGGACCGTACCCATGGTTTCAAGACCCGACCAGACCCAACTGGTACTGCTAAATTTTAAACTTGAACCTCAACACATTATGGTTGTACATCTTTACTGAGTTACTAAGAGCTTGAGTTGAGTGACTGCAAATCTTTTAACACAGCCGCAGTGTTTATCATTACCATATTTTACTGATCGTACCTGGCAGGGAGCAGCATCCACTCTTCTCTGATAATCTTTCTCCCTGTGCTCGCTGCTGGTGCTGCTCTCAGAAATGCTTAACACACTTTGGCTGAACTTAACAAGCAGGGGGAGGGGGGAGATCCACCAACTCAGCATGTCCATAGTTTTACTTAAAGTGAGAGTGAGAACATGTAAGAGTGCAAGAAATGTACTACATAAAATGTCACTCAGTAGAAAACACACCTAAGCCCCATGATACCATCGGCCTATCGTTGGATAGCAGACTCCTAGTGTAGGTGAAAATTAGAGGCATCTCTGGAAAGATGTAAGGACATATGGAATGACTAGAAACCTTGTATAGTGACAAGAAAGAAGTTTTGTGCTTTATGTTTCAGTAGTGGTAGCTCAGGTTTGAGGCAGATCATTTTACAAAAAAATTATTGTAAATATTTGATAATGTTGACCAAATTACTCAAAATACTGAAAAATGTGTTAAAGCATTGAAAATGTGTAAAAATACCTTTTATCATTTTTACTCCATTAGTTAATATTGTATATAAAAATATGTTAGTATATATATATATATGACAAGTGATTGTTTTGGGTGTCTCAGGTCCGGCCGCTGAACATGGATGGCTCTCTTAATCTGCTGTGTTTAGAAACGGTGAGACTCATCTACTTCAGAAACAAGACGGCAGGTATGAGCAACAGCAGCTACGCTCTCAGTAATCTCTGTGGGCTGTTTTAGTTTAGAGTGGCATGTTTGAGGTCTGAATCTGCTCTGTAATCTTGGCCTGTGTGTGTGTCTCAGAGGGAGATGAGCTGGTGGTGCCGGAGGTGTCTGATAACAGTCGGAAGCAGATGGTGCGCAGCATGAACAACAAGAGGCGCTTCTCTTTCCGCATACCTGAGGAGGAGAGACTGCAACAAAGGAGGTACACACATGCAAGCACACATACACGCGCGCGCACACACACACACACACGCACACACACACACACACACACACACACACACACACACACACACACACACACACACAC
>JBBPCZ010000163.1:13343752-13363472 GCA_037974445.1 Brycinus macrolepidotus
TTGTAGATAGACTGGGTTTTTTTTTTTGGGTGGGGGGGGGGTACTTATTTATTTCTCAGTGCAACACTAGCTGTTGAAAAACAGTATTGTTTACGTCATATCCTTCTTCAATAGTGGGCCATACCAACAGCTGCATTTACTGGGGAAATAAACGAAAGACCAAAACAAGGCAGCGAATCTTTCTTTGCTCTCGAAAAGTGGTAAGTGCAGAGACTTCTAGTTTTTTTTGCGACATGCTCTCGTCATCACCTCGTCACTCGCGTCCAGGCGCGGACTCTTCTTAGCATCTCTAGGAGCTTTTTGTCTCACGTCGTCTTCACGTGTTCAGTTCTGTTGTCACGTTTGCTGGACTCAACACAATCCAAATCTTCCACGGAGCACCACTGACCTGTGAGACCGACCACCGATTTCCATCACAATAATGTACATAGGCTGAAAGTATAATATATAATAAGGAAATACTGTAGAGAAAAAAGAGAAATAATCTTTTTTTTATTATTTAAATTTGTTTTTATATACCCATGCCAAGGTTGTTTTAAGTTTTTTTGTTTGTGTGTTTTGTTTTTTGAATTTCTGTTAATGTATTTTGACCATTTTTTTTATTTGACTCTTGAAAGCTATTGTCAGTTGAAATTTTTGTTGCTAAATGTTTAATCCGTAAAAAACAAAACAAAACTAAAGCGTTCTGATCCTATTTTCTCTATTGTGAGAGCAATATGTATTAACTGAAAAGAGATTAGAACATGCAGACATTTGTATTTTGCCCCGAATTCATTTTTATTTTCCTTCCACTTGAAAGAAAAGTATGTGAGAGGGAAAAAAAACAAAACAAAACAAAAAAACGTTTGATGCAGTTTTGTCAGGCTCTTAAGTTTTATTCCCAAAGATAAAGAACAATGTAGCTTCTTCTCAGAAAATGTATTTTTTTCTTTTTTCTTTTTTTTTCTGGGGAAATAGTCTTTTTAATCCTGTTATTTAATTGCACATTACCAACCACTTTAGCTGTTATGGACGAGTCACAGGTATCTTTTACTAGAACGATGTAAAGTATAAGCTGGTCAAGAATGTTCTTTCATCTTCCTGCACAATTTAGAACAATAGGTTTTTTGTCCTTAACAGCCTTGCCTTGGTGTTTAAACATAAAACCCCTGATGATTTTGGTAACGTATTGTACATTTAACTCTCTGGAGAGGGGTTAATTATAAGAAGCTGTGGGTGGGACCCTTTATTAAAATGTCCCCTGAATAATGTGTGTGAAGAATTGCACTCTACAAAGGTCTTCAGATTTGGACACAAACGTAATTTCTTTGTAGAACAGCTGGTTGTTGGTTTGGTAAATAGGTTTGTTTGTATTTACAAAAATGTCGCAATTAGATCCTTTTCTTTCAGATCTTTGGAAACTCTCAGAGAACTCGGGCTCTCTGAACACGATTATCGGGATTTCCGTTCTGTTGTGCTTCACTTTTATCTGTAGAGTCCAACAGTCTTGCGTTGTGGTAAAATCTTGGGACTACAGATGGGATCTTTGAGCATGCCACTCCAATATTACTGCTCACCTCTAGAGGGTCACTGTCTGGCTTTCAACTCAGGACTCTCAGCACCTTTCCACCCCGCAGCTCATGCGAACATGTGAGAGAACACACAAAGCAGCTGCTGGCCAAACGCAGCCAGGTTTAGTGATGCACACAGGCGGAGAGCCGTTCGAATAGTGGCCCAGAGAAGCCATTCCATGAATAAAATGCTTCTGCGTTTCAGTGGTCTTATCTACATTACCTTTGATGTGCTTTCATATAATCACTTTTTCATTTTAGATGAACGCTTTGTAATAATTTGTACAGTTTTGCATGTCATAGATGTATTCATTTCTTGGTTTCATTCCATGGTTGGATTATGTTTCGTCACTCTTTTGAGGTGGGGGGTGTGTTTCCTTGCTTACTGCAAGTGATTTTCTTTTTTTTTCTTTTCTTTTTTTTTTGCACAGAGATATTTAAGACAAAAGGTGGAGCAAATCAATGGATTGAACTGGCCGCTAAGCGAATGTGGAGAACTTATTATATTAACCTGACTTTGATGTAATTCAATAAACGGAGGGAAGCGACTCGGGCTGTTGACCTGTTCTGCATTATTTCGTTTTTTTTTTTTGCCAAGAAATGACTCGGAACTCGTTTCTGGACACCTGTACAAAAAAGGTCTTTGTTACAAACTTCACAGCTTAGAAAAATTTACACAACTGAAACTAACAAAACGACTACTTTGTTAGTGCTAGACCGTCAGTGAGAAGAAACGTTTTACTCCTATCCAGCGATTCTAAGGTGGGAAAAGATCTTTTCATTTAAATCTATCCTACAAGCATCTGCCTTCAGAGCTGTTACTGTATTCTGTAACACTGTGCCACGTGCTTATCGCCGTCAAAGCCGGCAGCTAGTCCTGTTGTACTTCAATTGAGGAATGTCTACTAAAAGTGCAATAAGAAACGATGGAGCAAAACCTGCTCACTTCAGCACCACAGTTGTAGAGATTCATTAAAAAACACTAAATATACATAAAGTCTGTGCCTGAGCATAAAGCAGCAAGTGCTTCAATACATCAAGAGAATGTACCTAACAGTTACAGCTTTACCCTGTTGATGTTGGAGCCCTTTGAGCAGAGAGGCTTCACAAAGTTGCTGCCGTTTCTGCATCCCACATGGACTTTGGAAAAATGGAAGTCGTAGGATTTAGAGTGCAATATAAAGACAGTCCAGTACCTATCGAGGTTAACGTGTAGTCCACCAGCAAAATCTTTTTTCATAAAATGTCCAGACTTCCAGTGTCACATTAGGACATACAGTTCAATGTTTAATTAAAAGGGTTTAAGGTCCTGATATCCTTTTTTCTCCCAAGTCCTCTTCTGTACATGCTCTGTTAAATCCTTTCCAGCAGCTCCTTAAGTTCAAGCCGTGGCTCCATCCTCCTCTACGACACGGTGGAAACTGTTACCGGGGCCGCTCTGGACTGCTTGTGACGTGCCGTTCAGGTCCCGGATGCTACCGTGTCGTGATTGGCTGTCCAGCCGCTGTGACCCGCCGTGCCGTGATTGGCTGTCCAGGCGGTTGGTGCTGCTGTGTTGAAGCTGCTCGTGGAGACGCTGCATGCTCCCGTGGGGGAGGCGCTCCTCAGCACCACGGAAACTGCAAGCTGTGTACCTGCATTAGGAAGCACAGACAGTTTAGTGAGCTGGGTCCAGTGCACATGTTTCTACAGATGTGATTTGGAAACAGTTATTTTTGTTTTTTTTCATCTGTAAGCAATCATTACACCAATTCTTTCTTTACACGCCATGTTGTCCATCAGCAGAGACAAAACAAGAGTGTATTGCCTAGCTAAAATCCATAGTTGGTGGATTTTAGCTAGGCAATAGCCACCAACCTTTCGCTAAACCTTTCGATCATCCTGTCTTATTGTTATCTACAAAAAGCAGCAAAACAAAGTACAGAACAAAATTTTAAATAATTTTATTAACACATTGTACTTTTCACCCTTTTTAATAGATAACAGTGTTAAACAGTGTTGGAAACAACCAAAGCTAGACTATTTGCGATTACTAGTGAAGTTTGATGCTTTAGATCCAGGGCGTGCAATTTGCGTAGTGCTTATTGGTAGAAGATAAACTTCCATTAGTTTTTATCTACATTAGCAAACCTCAGACACCAAACTACTTTTCGGGAACTCAACAGGACCAAATGGGAGTCAAAGCACCTACACTGATCATCACAACTCATATTTTGATGCATCAGTGGGTCTAAGTTCTGAATCTAAAGGGTGGCACAGTTTTGTGATTTCCCTGCTCAAATACACTCACTAAACCTGGTAACTCGGGACGCACGATGATATTGGAGCTACATGCCCTTGTGCTACACAAAAACTCCACACATATACAAGTTCTGTGTCTTACCTGCCATCCCGCGAGCGGTGCAGGCTGCCATGGAAGCTGCTGGCTTTGCTGTGCACGCTGCCCGCACGGCTGGTGCTGCCGCTACCCGGCTCGTCCAGCATGGCCAGGTGTGTGGAGGAGGCGTGCGTGGAGGTGCCCTGTGTGGAGGTTCCCCGTGACTTTCGGACCACCGGTGCGCCAGGCTCTCGCAACAGCAGCTGGGTGAAGTCAGGCTCCTGCAGCACCTGCCTGCTCTCGTGCACTGTGCTGCTGGGGACGGGCGTGGTGGACAGCGTGAAAGAGGGTGACGGCGGGAGGATGTAGGGAGGCGCAGAGGGCAGGGAGAGACGCAGGAGCGAAGGGAGAGAGAAGGGGAAGGCAGCGGGGCCGAGGGAGGAGAAGAAAGGGGGGACGGAGGAGAGAGTGGAGCAGGGGGTGGGAGAGGGGATTAATGCACTGATACAGGGGGAACCAGGGGTGTGAGAGCGCAGAGAGGGAGGCCTTTTCACTACTGCTACAAACACTCTCACTCATATACAGTGCTACTGTTAACACATCAGGATTACAAAGGGTTAAACATGCAGTGGAATGATCTGCTGGGACTGAACATCAGCATGTATTTGGTCAGCTTTCTGGTGATCAAAACTGTGACCAGGATGGATGATCACAAAAAGACAACCTATCTGTGAAAAAGGGATGTAATATTACACTCCCTTCACTCTCCTGTTCCTAGACCAAATGGGCTAAAAAATATCCAGAATTAGTAGAAAAGGGAGGATGGGTGTTCCACACAAAAATCTCTTCATCTGCCTAGTAGATCTGCTAAAGCCTGTAACCTGGGTTTACACTGATGGGACGTTATCACACAAGTATCTGAATATCTAGTATGATTATCAATAATCACCCAATTGCTGGACACATTAAGCCTAGTCTGACAACCCTAATTAGGCAACAGGGCACCAGGCCAATATCAGCTGGATCAGATAACAATAGAAAAAAATAAAACAATCAGACAAAAAGACAGCACACACACAGTGTCGATATGTTGTGATATGTTATGTTTTTGTTCCTGTGAGGTAGCAGAGTCAGTTTGAACATAATAACCGACTTTTAGGTGATCATCCAAAGTTACATAATTTTAGGGTTAGTATTTTTCAAAGGAATAATACTGGATCAGTATCAGTCGATACACAAGGTCTGGGCAGTCCACATAGGACTTTCAGTATCAGTATTTGTATAGAAAAAGACTAAATGGTACTGTGGTATCTCTACCTGATTATCAAAAGAAAATCTTTGGGTATTTGGTAATATAGTCCTGAGTAAGCTTAAGGGAATACTCTATCAAATGCTAACAATGCCAAAATTATTTACAGTTAGTTAATGGTTAACGTGTGCATAGTGTAAAAAAGTTAGTTTAGTGTCCAGAAAACCAACCAAGTATTGTGAATTTATAAGCGGTTTGTGGTTCAGTTTGTTTGAAGAGACTCACTCTTTTCTGCGGTGGCCGTGGAAGAAGCTGGCCCACTCAAAGCAGGTTTTCTTACTGCCCACCCAGAAGACGGAAGGGATGCCCACCACCAGCATCATCAGGTATTTAATGAGAAAGAGGGAGATGTCTGGCCTGCTCCTCTGATCCACCTGTGCAGCAAAGATAAGTCGGCAGTTTGAAGTTAATACTACTGAAAAACGACACTACTGCTAATGACACATGGTCCTTCTTACTTTAATCAATTTTCATTTATTTTTAACTACACTAACAAAAGACAAATTCATGAAAAATCCCATATATAAAGGCATTTATGTGAGAGGGCAGTAAAATTGGATGTTCTCTAACACGGATCTCCAGACATTACAAAACTTGTGCTTAAGTGTATTGATAATTTTGAAGAGGCGAAGTAAATGCCATTACCAATAAAGATACAGCTGCCACAAAAAAATAGTTTGTTAGAACACATTTGTGCATAATAATGCAGCTGTAAGGCATATCATTCTGACAAAGCCGCAAGCCTGTCACAGCCATGAAATTTTTAGTTCCCGTTTAAAAATCGTATACATTTTTATTTCATTGTATGCAGTTATTAAAGTACAGGTCTAAAATGGCCAAACTGGCTGATTGGCCAACTTGTTTCCAAGCTGTCGAAACTGCCTAGTTCCCAAATGACAGACACAACTTGAGCTCAAATAAACAAACATGATTCACTGTTGACCTCTAAATGTGCTACAGTACCTACAAATACATTTTCTTCTTCTTTTGTTTTGCCTCAACCCAACCATATTCACATTCCCTTTGCTGTTCCTTAAACATGTGAAAAGTGAAAGCAAACACCTGCAGAAAATAATCAAGATAATAACTTCAGTAACTGCTGTTGGCTCTATGGTTATTGTGAAAGGACTGCAAAGTAGCTAGCTTTCATTTAACTTCAAGTGCACAATGCAGAGCTTTCTTTTTTTGGGCCAAATATTTGAAACAGAGAGACTCTGGCTTAATATACAACCTCTTTTTAACAGTCTTTCCCCAGGAGAAGCTACACAGAGGTGAAGCTATGTGACCACGACTCTAATGGTTGCTGGTTTTGTCCTGCTGCGTGCCTGGTGAATCCAATTTGGCTTCATGTTATGCAATCACATATTAAATTTAGGAGTTAGCACAGAATTTTCTCCTTCGCTCGCACACCCAGCCTCAGTAGGCATTAGGATTTGGAGCCAGTAAGGCTGGAATAAACCTGATTTGTAATCAGAGCATGCATCCGCCTTTTCCCCAGAGAGACTGCAGTATGCAGCCATGTTGTTCATATGACATTGTGTGTGTTACTTGCGCTCGAGTGAACCTGAGCACGTTCTGTATGTGGGTTGCGTCTGCGTGATCTTATGGACAGAATGCGTTTTTATCTCACTGCAGCAAGCACAACGCTGAAGGCATCAACACAATGTCTGTTCTTGCTCTCTGACTCTTTCCTTCGTTCTTTCTCTCTGCTTTACCACATATATGAAATCCCTGCTACTGAGCCTGCATTCAAAACGGCGCTTGCACATCAGCTGCATAACAAAAGACACACACAATGCACAAATTCTATTCATTCCCATACATTAACACCCTAATAAAAACCAAATACAGCAGGAGCACAGCTATGCGACTCCTTTTCCCCTCGCTGTCTTCCATATCAGAAGACACTGCAGTAAACAGGGTCTCATTAAAAAGGCCTAATGCAGCCTCAGGCGTACGCGCACATACAGCCACACAAACACACCACGACACTCCCTCGTTACTCAGAACTGAGTTCGGCTTGAGTCACTGCAGAACAAATCAGTCTAAACGGTCTTCGTTCAGAGCTATCATTCACTTTGCAGCCCCCTCCATGTTGTATTATAGGAAATGCAATGCAGACACGGGTGCTCATGTTTCCCCACTCCAGATAAATGTTTTTCTATGCCAATGTCTCTTTTCAAAGACAATATGGAAACCACATAAGAGATTTCACGGATACAACATTCATGACATATTTACGTTTGTATGTGCTTGTTGTCTGCTTCTTGGCCCTTAGAGGTCCACAGTTATTAATTTAAAAAAATGTAATGACATTTAATGAAACAGTAAATCAGGTAGTGAGTTACACTCTGTGTAACAGACTGTGCTGACAGGTTCAAGTGCACACCTCCAACTTCTTTTTTAGCATCGGTTGGGTACTTCAATTATTAACAGCTAACGGAAGAGTGTAGGAGTTTGCTTGAGGCTCAGAGGTACCAGCATAATGCACAACAGAGGGGATAGACCCACCCTGTCAGTGCTGTAAGAAGAGGTAAATAATTAACTGTAACCTTTCTAACTGGATGGATGCACCTTCTGAAAGGTTCCACTATAATATGAGAAAATTATTACAAAATGACCATAATATCATCCTCAATAAAGTGGACTGATGGCATGCACAAAGCCAAATTGTGGTTTGCGCATATTTGAGCATAGCCATTTATCCTAAAGCAGCGACCACATAGATAGCTACGAAGCAAGATAACTGATCTGCAAACTTGGCCACTTAGCTTTGTATTTCCAAAATTGTGTTAAATTAACCAAAAGTTCAATTGATTATATGCTAGTTAATTTTCAGTGAAAATGTAATGATTGTAGCCTGCTACAATCGACACGACTCATACACAGCACTTCAAATCATTTCAGTTTCAGACTCAAAGTGCTAAACACTTGAATTATTTAAAATGTACATGTCCCCAAACTTTTGACAGGCAGTATACATTAAGAGAATTACTATATCATTTTAATTCTGCATGATTTTGACTAAAAGCCTCCATCAGGTATCCCTCCATAACCCTGTTTGCCAGTGCAGGTTCTTACCTTGAACGGACAGGGGATGTGGTACTCTCTGCATCGCTCCTGCACCCAGGTAATCTCCCACACAGGCCTGTAGTTCTGCTCGTACAAATAGCAGCTGATGACTGTCAGCAGTGGCACCAGGTACAGCACTGAAAACACCCCGATCCGGATCATGAACTTCACCAACTTGTCCTGGTTCTCCTTCTCCAGGGGAATCTCCATGCGAACGCGGTTGAGTGCAGCGATGCCGGCCAGCAGCAGCGCCACGCCCACGCCCACGTCGAGCGCCAGTGGAGCCAGGAGGAACCAGCGCAGGGCCGAGATGTCATAGAGCCCCACGAAGCACACGCCACTCACGCTGTCGCCCTCCACCTTGTTCAAGGCCATGAGGGCAACTGTGAGAGCACCTGGTACGCCCCAGGCTGCAGCATGGAACAGTAGCGCCTTCTTCTCGATGGCCTCACTCCCCCACTTGGGTACAGCGGCCAGGAACCAGGTGATGGTGAGGACCACCCACCACACGCTGCCAGCCATGGTGAAGAAGTAGAGGGTCATGAACAGCAGTGTGCAGGCCTTATTATGTGAGCCCTGGGTGACAGTGGCAGCACGGAACCGACCCGGTGCCGCCCGGTTACATGCCACTCGATCTTCCAGCAAGAAGCCCAGGAAGAACACCAGTGACACCATCATGTAACAGACAGCGTAGAAGATGATGGGCCGCTCTGGGTAGCGAAAGCGACTAACGTCGAGAAGGAAGGTAAGGAAAGTGAACAGCGTGGCTGATAGGCATACGATGGAAACCACTCCAATGAAGTAGCGGGCAAAGAGAAGTTCATCCCTGCTGAAGTACATGTTGGGGCACGGGGCAGAGCAATCACGAGCACCTAGAAAGGAGTAGCCCAGTTCGGGGTCCACCTTCAGCTCACGAGGGCACCAGAAGCCATAGTCACGCTGCACAGACACTGGTGGTTCCTGCGTGGTGTCAGCACTTGAGAGTAGGTCCACAGCGCGAGGGTAGGACTCGTCACAGTCGGGAAACCTGAGGGAAGATTACTGTGTTTACAGGTGCAGCTGGTTGAGGATTAACCCCTAAAATTCTTGTACAATTATTTAGTTAATATTTTTAAATATTTAAAATATTGATAATACTTAGTAAATACGACAAATTATTCAACAACTAAGCTAATAGTGAGGTAAAGAATTAAAGCTTGGGCCTACTCTGTTGTTGGAAATAAATCTTTCAAAACGTGCTAATTTTTATATAAATTTTATTCAACCGAACCAAAAAAATTGAAGTCAGGTTATTTTTTTTCCTTTTTGCCTAATTTTAAATCCTAAGAATAAAGATACATCCAGAGTACTCTCACTCCTGTCTACTGGCTAGGCCCAGCGCAAATAAACATACATAATTTCTTTTTTTCATAATCTTTCTTAAACAGAACATGGGTGTCAAAACCTGGCCGTCAGAACATGGGTGTGTCAGATACTGTACCTGTTACAGGTCATCTCTTCAGGCCAGCTGACTCCAAAGATGTCCATTAGTTTGTAACAGTCGCTTTTGGCTCGATGGCACAGATGGCGACAGGGCAGGGTCACACGGCCATACTCAGTGCACACGGGCACATAGAGGGCACACAGGAATGGCCGCAAGTCAGCCGAGCACTCCAGGTTCACCATGGGGTGAAAGGGCTGAGGGACAAAGAAAAGCTTTTTAATTAGGGCATCACTAATCAATAATACTACTGAGAAGGTCTCATTCATTCAATTTTATTCAGTTTTTATGTTTTATTTTTATCTTGGATCGGTTTATGGATGCTGTGATTTTCCGTAGTGAAACTACTGGGAATGCCTCATGTAAAACATTTTTGGAAACATTAATTTTTCATAGTACTTTTCAGTTTTATATGGTACACTCTTATGATTTATTTATGTGGGTTATAGTATTTTTAGTTGTTACATTTTTCTTTGTGGTTACCCAACTAGCCAAACAGGAGGAGGGGTATTTAGAACTGTATTTAGCATAGACACACTGAACACACTGGCACAAACCACACCCTGTTCGGTAGTCCAGCACTGAAAGAATGGACTCGATGCCTTTGTGTGGGGCGGGGAGACATGCTGTTCCTTGAGGCCCACTATGCCAAGAGGCATTATGGGAATACCACCAGCCATGGAGGCTGGACCTAAATATGCAAATCCCCAGGGGGGTAGGAAAAAAGGAGGCTCCGCCCAAGACATTGTCCTATCATGCAGAAAAGGGGATTGAGGTTTTGTTATAATAGCTTTTGGTGGCTGGGGATACAAAATTGCCCTGGTTCTAATTTCTGTATGTGAGATCTTTAATACACAAATGGAATCTTTCCTACAAGCACATACATTTTATATAAATGTTTAAAGAAACACACAGGCGCACACACACACACACAGACAGAGACGCACCACACACTTGCTTTTTTAAAAACATAATCTATTTCAAATACGTTTTTAAAAAAAATGTATATATATATATATATATATATATATATATGTATACACACACACACACAGGTGTGTGTATATGTATATGTGTGTGTGTGTGTGTGTGTTTCAACAGATTTAAATAGAAAGCTCTGTTAAACCTGAGCCGAACTTCCCAAACTGTAACCCTCAGTGCACTTACAGTCATATGCAAAAAGTACAGTATGTATGATACATCACTACAGAGAATGCACTTTTGCACTATCTAATGCAACTATTCTGCTTATTTTGTAAACTTACCATATTGGGGAAAAACATATGTAAGAATGTTTATTACACATTTTAATTTTTATATTACTTTCACTTGGAAAAGTAAAATTATGTAATTTGACCAAGAGTGTTCAAACTTTTGCATATGACTGCTTTTCTTAAAATTAATGGCTCTTTCTTGTGCTGCGCCTGTCTGAAAATTAAACAAACCAACAAGGGGTGCATGTATATACATACTGTATATACATACAGTCATTCACAAATTTTAAACCGCTGTCAGTTGCCACTGGAGTCTACATGTCACTGCAGCACATGTAGAATATATTGTGAGTGCATATTCATAACTGGATGTTGTCATTGCAGCTACTACGTTTTCATCGAGCTGCCACCCAAACTGTCTGTAAAAAGGGATTAAGATGGATGTTAGTCTTGCCCATTTTGACACAAAGAATCCACATCAAGTCATCTTTTCTTCACACCTAATCCATATTTAACGCAGTATATTCTGCTTGCCTCGAGATTTCCCGCACATGAAAAAGAGATGGCTTAAGTGTGTGCAGCCCTCAAGCTGCTGCTTAGACAGATACATCACAGTTTTATGTAAAGAAGGATGTGACACTTACATTTTGATTGTGTACCTTGTACACAGCAATCAGATCTGTTTCGGAGGGTAGTGAGTCTTTGCACTCTAAACAGACTACGCATTAATTCTTTGACTGGAAGTGATAGATTGTTTACAATAATTCTCTCTAGTAATGGATCTCAGTCCTTTATGGTCCAAGCAACTTAGTGTTTGTCTGTACCTTTAGGTAGAAGGTGAAATGTTGAATGTGAATGAATTGTTTCATCCCATTTTTTATGCTTATGCACTGAGCAAAAAGACCTTGGTAACCTTGTTGGTGCTCCTGGAGGTTACCTCACCACACAAAAGGACACCACTCCGGAGCTCAATTGCCCAGATCAAATGAGTGGACACATACTTGATGTTAAAAAATAATAATAATAATAAAATAAAGTGGGTGTCCTGGTTTGCTGGTCCAGTGGGGAGCATTATCTCATCATGGCCTGTCATGGCATATTACATCCACTCGGATGACCTGACGAACTTCAATGTGTGCATCCATGTGACCGCAGGGCTGCTCTTGAGGGAAAACAACCACTCTAGCGAGGATTGCCAGAGTATTCACAATTTCTTTTGAAAGCTATATAACAGGCTACGCATGTAAATTATTCAGCACAATAACTTAGTGGGGCATATATATTATGTAGGGCATAATATTTACGGTTTAGGTTCTAAAGGCATTGCGTGCCAAAGCTGAGAGCTCTGACATGTGTGCGTTTAAAATAATCTACACAGCTCTCATGTGCTGCTTTTTAGATGGTTTATATGATTGCAGGAAATGTATAATTCCCTCTTAACTAATCATACTCGATCACACCAGATTATGGCAGTATGTACTGTGGAATGCTTTGGAGGAATCCGCATTGCTCCCAGACATAGCCTGGACCGTGGATTACAAAAGCAGCCATTGTCGACCAGGTGTTGGGTCAACTGTGACTTTGGAATGTACAAAGGACTCAAGTCAATTACAGCCTAAATTTAATTCTAGCCTTGTACGTCTATAATTAATCAATCAAAGCTCTGCCCATACATTTCAGAAGACCAACATCACGTGAGGCAAGGTTCTGAAATTCAGTGTTTTACAGACTGAGTTAATAAAATACATTTTTTGAACAGAGAGTCTTACTCATATGCCGGATTTACAACGGGTTTTGTAAATTACCTGTAATTTGTTTTTTGTTGTTGTCATTTTTTATTGTTGAAGAAACCATCATCACGAATGTCTTCGTTCAATTCTTTTTTGAATTAAAGAAAGTACAACCAAACAAAACTACCACCAAACAATATGAACAAAAAAAAAAAAAAAACATTATTGCACCAATAACTTAAATTGGCACCATTTTTGTAGTGTGAATACATAAGCACTACCGCTTCACTGTGAATATTATCTTATTTACATCTTCTCCTCCCCTCCCCTCTAAAGATATGGCACATTTCAGTCGCACAGAAAATACTTCCAAAACGGTTAATTAGGGGGATCTCAGCAGTTCAAATCTCACTCGACCCTCCTCAGCGCGTGTAGCCAAGACGTCATCTAAAATTAAAAAGGCTGTGAAAGTAATACTGCTGCCCTTTGTGGCACTGCTAGATATTCAGTGTTTTGGTATCAGAGTTGAAAAAGAAAAACTGGAATCATACCGTCTCTACCAACAACCTCACTCTTTGCTCTGAGTTTTTTAGCCATGTTTCATGGAAATGTCAAAGAGTGTGTACATGTGGCATAATCACTAGAACACATGTGTAAAATGGGGATCTTCAAAATAGGACAGCACATGTACAGAAATATTCTTAATGTTCTTATCAGGCGCTAAAACATTAGCATTATGTGCAATATCATACGTGCAGTTGTCTTACCATGTGCAGTATCATGTGACATTTTTCTAAATGGATGCTGAATCACTTCATTACGTGCAATTTCTTATGTGCAATAGTCTTACATGTGCAATATCACTACTTCCGTCAATATTACTTTTATACTACTGATCTCTACTAAGTGCAATAACTGTGTTAGATTTCACTTAACTGTAAGTTACTTATAGTATCTATTGTATTTATACCCAGCATTTGTGTATATAGCATAGTGTATTTTCATACTGAGTTTTTCCTCTACAGATTTTTATTTAGACTTTATTTTTTAGATTGTTCTTGTCTCTCTGTGTCTTTGAAATCATAACGTAAGCAGTTTCCTCCAGGATCAATAAAGTTTTCTGATTCTGATTTTGAAAGAGGACCTCTATCATTTACATCTAACAGACACTTCGAATCAGCTTAAACATGCTCTCTTTCGTTGCTCTCTTCCTCTCTGTTGCCTGCTGTTCCCTATGGCTGCTCTGCTCTCTGCATATCCCTCTCAGTGTCATGGCAACCAGTGATACACCACAGGCCCGTGTTCGGGGAGGGGTCTCTATGGAGCGGGGTCAGAGTGCATGATGTGGGGTGGAGGGGTGGGGGGGGAGTGGACCACCTCCTGAGAGAGAAAGCCCTGCTCTTTTGTCGCAAGACAATTGGGACTCGTTTCCAAAGCAACAGCACTACCTTACGTGGGGGGAGGGATGAAGAAAGAGAGAGGGAGAGGTGGGAGGAGAGAAACAGACAGAATGAGGGAAAAAAGGACAAAAGCTAGAGATGAGTGGGTGGGGGGGGGGGGGATAATGGGCAGGCTTGCTCGCTTCGGGTAAAACCGTGATGAACGTTTGAGCTTCAGTCAAGGTGTACGAATGACTGGATGTTTCAGCCTGAGGTGGAATATCAGCAATGCTGCGTCCTGCATAACGTCAGCGCTTATACACAGACAGTGAGAATGCTGTGCTATTGAATTAAGGAGACTGATCCATTGTTTGGTTTTTCTCCAAACAGAGGATCTTTTGCCAATTTTACCACATATCTACATATATAATGTCTTAAATTTGCAATTTACAATGTATGTGTCATCATTAATAATACACACATTAATAATACTACAACAAGAAAAAACAATGAATATTAACACCCTCAATAATAACACTAGCCAAGTCTGAGAGGAAAAGAGAAAGGTATCTGATAAATGTACCCCTTATTTGTCCAACAATTTCATTTGATCTAGTCATATATAAGAGCAGTTTAGAAGAAGCGGGGTCAGTGACTAACTGTAATAAAATTAAGCTTTTGCGTCACATTAACGGACGAGGATTTGCATCTCTTAGCTCATAGGCACTGCTATGAAACTGGGGCAAAAAAAGAATGATGCAAAAACATAAGAACAGCACTCAGTTTATACAAAGGATAAGTGCTGGACAGCACTTGCTCGACTCATCCTTTCAGTCCACGACAACGCAAATCTTGCTCAGCTATCCCTGTCACTCTGTAAACACCGAAACAATCCTTCATTCTCATCCCTCAGGCAAACGGCCCATTTCACTAATGAGGTTACACAGAGTTCAGGCCAAAAACAACTACACTGTGCAGAAGCCCATTTGAATCTGAAAGCTGAGACGCTTTAATGTGCTTCTGTGGTGCCAAAAATAAAACACTAGGTCTTGCTATCAGAAGCCCTCACTTCTTCTTCTTCTTTTTTTTTCAAGCATTTTATTTAAGCAAACCAACAAACACAAAAATGACTACACAGATTAAAAGGAACACTTTCAGTTTTTCTCCGATTCGTGATCACGGCTTTTCAATGGTTCTAATTCCCATTTAAAGTCACATGTCAGTCTTCAGTGGTCTTTTCTTTGCCCATTAGTTTTGCATTCTCCAAGATCAGAATCATGCCAAGATGGAAGGTTGATATAACGAGGCTCTTAGATAATTGAGTTCTCATTGGCTAAATCTCTTTGGGATAAGATTAGTACCGTATCAGTGCTGGTAGCTCACTGCTTAAAACCACTGTGTCATTAAATCATGATTTGACTGATTGTACTGATATGCTTTTGCATTGTGTAGTGCACGCAACTGGTCATGCATACGTACGTGCAGAGAAGCAGTTTTTAATTTCGATGAATTAACAAAAAATCTTGTAGGAAATTTTCCATGGGAAATCATAAATTCAGATCAACAAATGGCCATGTTGTAAACATAAACTATACATTGATAGATGACTTAATACAGGCATAAAGGTGTATGTATTCAACAGAGATTTTCCCAGAAAATCTGCTACTAAGAACTTTGTTAATCCACCTGGAAGGAAAAAGCTGAATAGACACAGGCTAAGATGTATTATAAGAACATTAATTTTCAGTGCATTTCAACAAATATGAGCACTAAACTGAGACAAAAACAAATTAAAAGACTGTATGTCACCAGCGAAACAAATCCAAATCAGTTCAAACTAATGAGTGAACTTAAGAAAAATCACTGCTATAATTTAGTCAGCAAATATTTATAATACGGATTTTAAAAATTAACTCACTAAAGGGCGGGACGGGGTATAGTAGATAGTGATGTGGAAAGGTCAGTGCTAGAACTGTACTTCAGTATAATTCTTTTCTTGGTCTTTATGTCAAAATTTAAGGCACTCGGCTCTATCAAACCGGTGATTCTGCGGTGGAGGGTACAGGATGGTCTCTGTCACTAAGCCGGGCATGTGAATGTATCCGTGCATGTATGTGTGAGAGAGAAAGAGAACACACTGTGGACAAGGCTACAGAGCAAGGTTATGTAACGCTGGCTTTCTACACAGATAAACAGGAGGCCGAGCAGATGGATGTTTTGCGCTCATCTCCATCCTTTCATTCCCCCTCTCCTTCTCTTCTCACCCTTCTCGCTCTCTGCATTTCGCTTTCATCCACAAAGCGCACCGGACCCATTAGAGCAGTAAGAGCTGTAGGCCATCAGCTGAGGTACACTTGCTCACTTACAAGCTAATGCAAGCGCTCCCCATCTGAGGTCAAGCCGAAGATTAAATAGTAGCCGGCATCAATCCAGCTGTTATGACTGCAGACATGCGAGATTATAGTGCATCCAAGGTAAACAGTCTGCACTAACTCCACTAACCGTCAGCAAGATCAAGCAGTCCAATGTTATATGCCAGTTACTGAACTGAGGAGAAATATTAGCTTCCGCAAGCAACAGTCAAAAAGTATTCAGCACAGCATGATATTCCAGCAAAGAAATGATACCTAAGATTACAGCTCCATGAAGTAGAATAAACTGAAGTTCATTTCCTCCACTTTCTGACAACTAGACCAGTCCCAAATATTATATAATCACCTAACCACAATTTTTTGCGGATACCACAATTATTTCAGCTGACTACGATAATTTAGTTGTAATTAAGTAAATAATTAATTTTTATTATTTTAGTACTTTCTGTTGAGTTAAAAATGCACAAATGACATCCGATTTCAGTTCGATCTATATAAGTGTGAGAACAGCCCTTAGAGTGTGAACCCATAGCAAGTCATGAGTTTATCATGTATTCGTTCAGACGAAATGCTAGAATTCAGACACTAAGATATGGAAACAGAGATGACTTACCTCCATGGCGAGGGCGGCAGACTGCTGATCATAGTGATTGAGCAGGTTGGGCATAAAGGTTGTGTTGTAAGAGAGGCCCTGGCACATTCGAAGTGTGATGGGCTCGCAGGTGAATGTGCTGTGACTGCCTGTTGACTCCATGTTGATAGCCGTACATGTGGTCAGCACGGAAGCAAGAATCCAAATGAGACCCATTGTCTGTTCTCAGCTCGAAGCTTGGCAAAGCCGTCCAGGTCCTCCTCTAAGCCGTAACTGGAGGATCAGGTTGGTGTTAGGAAAGCTGGAAAGCCTCCGTCGCCTCACAGACTCCAGAGGTGACATGGGTGGGGTAGGTTGTCTCCATTGTTGCTTTGCACTAGCGGAACTGGCAGGTCTTCTCAATGGATCTCCATTATCTACCAAAGGTGGATCTTTGGTTGCCTTGCATGGCTTTGTTTTCCTTTTTCTTTTTCGAGTGGTTTTCACAGCCTCGACTTGCCTGTAAGAGAAAAAGAGGCCTAAATGAGGATATATGGAAGCCTGAGCAAATGACTGTCTACCTGGATAAGAGGAACTCATGCGGTTTATACCTCTATAATGTTTAAGCGGTTAAAGCCATTAGCAGTCACATTACCTGCAGAAAAGCTCTTATACACTCTGTGGGATGTAATTAATGTGGCATGTGACAAATAGTAATATAGTAATAACATCTAAAACATATACTTCAATCGCAGTGAGGGATGTAATTAATGTAGCATTGTGGCTAACAGGAACATAGTAATAACATCTAAACCATCATATATATTTAATGACAGTGATAAATGACAGACTTTCAGAAGTCAAAATAATGTCCATCACCTTTTTAAAAGAAATTATAACGGTTTCTTCAATCAGACTACCACGTCTGAATGAAGAAACTGTTCATTTCTGAGACATTTTAGAAACGAATAGTTTTAATGAAAGATAAAATTGTACTACAAAACAGAAAGCACATTTTATAAGACGTATAACTCAAATTTGGAGGTGAGTGTGAAGTTGGGCTCGTAAAAAAGTGTTTAGCCCTCATTAAACACACCTAAACACAGTCCAGTCTTCCCACGAACGGTCCGTGTGTAACGTTTCCATTATTTCAGAAAATGAGCTGTGTTTTATTTCGTATCACGGCTCCCTCTAGTCTTCCTGGCCTCGACTCCGATAGGGAGAAGCGTCCTCACACACCGGGCGAGTCCAGTCTCTCCCGGCCACAGCGGAGCTCTCCTCTCGGATCAACCCGACCACCCCTGCCCGGACTGAACACGACCCTTTCTGGATGATGAGAGCACACTGAGGGGCCATTCTGCTGCAACTACCTCTGAAAGGTACTCTCCGCCCTTTAGCCGTTCTCTACTCGCCTTCAACTGTTTTCATTCACTCGCTGGACAGAAAAACACGCGTAATTGTGAGTCTTACCTCTGTATTCCTGCTGCTCCACGCCTGGGACTCGGACCTGCTCCTGCTCGGACCTCCTCAAACAATGAGCCCCAGCGCGCTCAGGTTTGGAACGATTCGCACGGACGCGCGCACTCCGCGGGCACGCGCACGGCCAGCAGCGCTCCTGTCAATCAAACGCAGAGGAACGGTGTAGCAAACAGTTACCACTCACACTCGGAGAGCAAACAAATTTACTTTCAGTCGCTCGATTTCGAGTCCTGTTTCATTCATTCCGTTCTGTTTCCACTCTTGTTTGTGCTGTTGTTCATACCTATTCACTTAGACGCCGTTTTAAACATAGAAAGGAGAGAAATATCCCTGCTTGAGCCCTGAAATGTGTGACTCGAGCTGTTTTTTGTTTTTTTGAGAAGCATTACTTTTTTTAAAGTCATTTTTTCATTAAGGTAATAATTCCTAGGTATGAATGTAAAGCTACTTTACTCACCTCTGATAAAACGGACTCTAAAATCACCTTCAGTTCGAATATATTCGTTAATGATGAGTGAAGCAGTAAGATGCCTTGTAGAAGTTTGTTTAAAACAGAAGACCCTGAAGGCTGTGAAGCTGATTGCTATTGGTCAGTTGATTTCTTGGAGCGCGTTTATTGGCTGTGAGAGTTCAGGGAGGCGGGGCGAAGCCTGTCATCTCTATGGGAACTCGTCAACTGAACACACAAGCCAGGGAAAGAGAGAAAGACCTGGAAAACACTGTGGTACCCAAGACAGAGGCTCATTATGGCTAATGTTTATCATGTTTAAGACTGCCTCGACTTCACCAGCCCTGACGGTATGTATCTGCAGATTCTTCTCGTCTTCTCTTGTAAACTAGGCTTATGATAAATCCCTGATTTGTGTCTTCAACACCCTCCTAAATCTGGTGTGTAAACAGCAAAATCCCTTGTGCTAAATGAACCCACCCGCTACAGTGTTGAATGAACTCAGCACTGAGGTCAGCTTATTGTGCTGAATTTCAGCATGCATTTGTTTGCAGGTAGATAAATATGCATTGCAGGGGTTCATGCAACACTGCAGATTTAGCTGTCAGCATTTGAGACCCAAGCATTATGGTAAAGCATTTGAAATGTGTGCATTTCTTATGCAGCACACATTTTTTGTGCTGCAGAATGGAAATGCAGCCTGCAGTACATTAGAGTTTTATGTAGGGCTGGGCGATTAATCGAAAAGTAATCGAAATCGACATTCAGAACCTATAATCGATCAAATTTTTCCAGGTCG
>JBBPCZ010000163.1:13367393-13391199 GCA_037974445.1 Brycinus macrolepidotus
CACGTCTTTATGGAGCTTGCTTTGTGCACTGGGGCACAATCATGCTGGAATAGAAAAGGTTCTTCCCCAAACTGTGTTCACAAAGTTAGAAGCAAGGTGTTGTCCGAAATGTCTTGGTATGCTGAAGCATTAAGATTGCCCTTCACTGGAAGTAAGGTGCAACCGGAATTAAATAATTAAGAGGCATGTCCTAATACTTTTGTCCATGTAGTATGTGTTAGATAACAGTAACCAGCCCAAAACATTACTGGCCCACCAGGAATGATTTATTCCAGAATTGCTTCAGTTTTTTTCCGGCATTCGGGAACAAAGTATTACTGCAATATCTACTATGTCTGATCCTTTGCTACGTTTTCCAGACACCTGCAAAGGAAGAGTTCATCGTTCCTGAGGTGAGGGTGATCGGCACTGACATGAACGATCTGACGGCCGAGACTGGCGACCAAAAACAGAGGCCCAATCAGCGTGGGCATGGCTCCGTGACAACGGGACTTCCACCATGGAGAGACTCAGACAGGCACCCCACGGACACGATGCGCTTCAACTACTTAGAGAACCTTGACCCAATTGAGCATGCACGACAAGCGTAAGACAGCCACCTGTGGTTAATTATCCAGACCCATTTTGTCAGACACACACACATACACACTACTCCAACACACACTGCTCTTTCCTGTGTACAGAACAGGATCCTGAGAGAATGTCCATTTTGTTATCCCCTCTGGATCTTCTCCCTTCTACTGAAAAATTGTACCCAGTATACAGTGCTTGGTTATACAAGCACTGAAAATGTGTGTGTGCGCGCCAAGTGTGAACTGGGATGTATGTGTCCTCATTATCTTTGCAGACAAGCCAGAAGCAGGAGAGCTAATCCCAACACAACAGCGCAAGAAAACACAAAGAAAGCCCCGTCTGCCTCGTCGTACAGGCTGCGCAAAGCCAAATCTTTGGTAAGCTCTTGCAGGCATTGTGTGCCTGCTCCACTGACTCTTGCCCAAATTACAGGAGCAAAGGGGGAAAAGAAGTCTTCAGAGACGAAATATCTGAGAGGCATTATGCATGCTCAGCAGACTTGCCATGAGAAATAATGTTCCACAGTGGGGGTGCACAGACACCACAGAAAAGAAAGGATTCTGCATTTGAGTGGAAGAGACTGGGGCTGGAGAAACATCTTAAAGAAACATTCTAGCATTTTTCATTCTCATTTCTATCTATAGCATCTGTAGCATACAGTCAGTTACCATTGGTAAGAATTTCCCTGTACCTCGATAAAGAAGAGAAAACAATTTGTTCACTCTAGGCACATTTATAGTAAAAGTCAGTGGGTAGGTGCTAGGGGAGCTTTACCCTCTGTAATAAGTGGATTGTTATGTCTCTATTCAGTCCAGTGGAATCAGGATAGGGCGGATCTAGGCATGTTGAAGTGGGTATTCAAAAGTCTCATCCTATGTTTCTTTTTTGTGCTCTGTTTACATTCACGGCTTAAATGGTCATTGCCACAGCATTCAGCAGCAACCCACACTTTCAGAAGTTTACCAAAAGATCTAAATGTCTGATTTGTGAAACCGTTGTATAATTAATAATCTGCAATCCCGGTATTTCAGCTCTGTTTTGGGGCAGCTGGTGGTCTGGTGGTTAGGGAGTTGCCCCTGTGATCATAAGATCATGAGTTTGAATCCCAGGACTGCTAGTGATTCCTCTGAGGTACTCTTGACTAAGGTACCGTCCCCACACACTGCTCCCCAGGCGCTGTGTTGCTGGCAGCCCACTGCTTCACTTGGTGAATGGGTTAAATACAGAGAAAGAATTTCACACTGTTCACACTGTGTGCTGTGCTTTGGTGTGTTCACGCGGGACTATAAGGGGCCACTTTACTTTACTTTACTTTAAATAGTCCCCTTTCCTGTTAACGTGGGCCCATAAAATGTGACCACACACCTATCATGCAGCAAGTCTATTTTCTGCCACTTGCTGTTAGTGACACGCCACCAGAACAATGTAGAAAGTAAACATTCATTGAAGGCTGGCATTAAAAACCGAGAGAGAGGATTAGTCTCCTGCATGCATGTTAGAAAAATGTGAATTTGTAGCACATGCTGTCAGAACACTGTAAAATATTGATTTCTCAAGAGCAGCCCACAAAAAACTAAAGTCACGAGTTCGGAGTTTATACCAATTTACACATCACAAATGAAGTGATTTGAAGGTAACTGGTTGCGAAATCATCGCATAGGTTCATGTTCACTGCTAAACAAACTAGACCATGATCATTTAAAAAAAAAAACTGATTTTACTGTAGTAAGGCCCAGTATTTGATCATATTCAATATTAAGGTACTCGGATTGAATCATAGGGCAAGAAAACTAGGAGACATGGGGACATGCCTGAATATGTGTATTTCAAGTCTTTAATGCAGTTAAATGTTTATTTCTTTTCTGTTTTTGTTGTTCTTTTACAGAGAAACTCCTCAAAAGTAATTAAAAAAGTAATGTTAGAATTGACTGTATTGTACAAATGCGACTGACAGATATTGGGTTGAAAAATATTCCTGTGAAGTGTTAGCATTAGCGGCTTATTATGAGAAATAGGTCTCAAGCTGGACAAGAAACACTGACAGGCATGAAACGATGTCTTTAATTCTGCATGTCCTTCCTCAGATGTTCTTGTCTCTGGACCTCGGTGCGGATGGTAAGAGAAGACAGAGCAGGCCGCAGTGGGCGGCGCGAAGTTTAGCAGCCAGTAAAGAGCCAGAAAAGAGGCTCGGTTCAAGCCAGTGGAATGCTGGGATAAGGCCAGGTCCAGTAAGGCCCCCGGTCCCTGAACTGAGTAAGGAGGGGCTCAGAGTGTCTCTACGATCCCACAGGAGCCCACCAAGTAAGACCCTCGCTATGTGTATCCACCCACGCAAACAATGTAAATGAAATGTTGCAATATCTCAAGTATTTTGGCAACACAGAGAAGTTATTACATGATAATCTAACTATTTTATTACATATTTTATTATATTATTATAATACATAAATGAGTAGTATTAAATATTTTGTCATCTGCCTTGAGGTTTGATCACTTAGGACATAAAGGCATTCTTGATATTATTACTACTATTATTATTATCATTATTATTATCATTATTATTATTATTATTATTATTAAATTGGTGTATTTACATTTTGCATTGGTATTTTATTTGCATTATATTCTTTTATTAATATCATTATATTTATGGTTCTATTCAGCTCTCTCTGTTATTTTAGAATCATTTATAGGTCCATTCTTCGTTCTAATTTCTTTGACTTCAATTTTTGTGACGTTACACAGGATTAACATATTAGAATCAGTTTGTACTTTTCTCTGCAATCCAACTGTGTTTAGCTGATTCCAAACTTATGAACAGGTGCATTTGTGCTCTATTACATCAACAAAAACGCTGAATGTCCTGCGCATTTAGTTTCTTGCTTTAATTTGTATAATTTCTCTGCAAAATGATGCACAAGTGGTAGAGCAGATGAAACACGTCTGTTCTAGTAAATAAATTGAGATTATTATTGACTAGAGAGCTGCACTAACAGACTGTGTCGCTGTCCTGCAGCAGTGCCCCTGTTTGAAGGGCCGCCTTGATGAGTCCAGCCTCTTCTGAAGACCACCACGTGCTGCCATCTGGTGGGCCACATTGGAACTACAGAATGTGCTACTTTCTATTTATCTCAGGAATGTAAAGCTGTAATTAAGTAAATCTCACACATATTTACCCTAAAGTGTCATTGAAGATGAGCATAGCAGCAAATATACGCCTCCGATAATGATTCTTGGTGATAACGTTAATATGATATGAAATCATGCCTTAAAATCCACAGTAATGTAACAAACAGGAAACGTATTGGGCTAATATTAGTGTGATCTCCTCCCTGTGTAGTTTTGATCATACAAATATTTGCGTATATATAATTAAGGGTCTTTATCTGGCTTGTTTAATTTAGATTAAGTTAGAAATGTGTATTACCTTTTATGACCACTAGATGTCACTGTCCACCATGTCTCCATGTTTTCCCAACGGCAGAAGTCACTGATGTACTCATTAGGCCTGTATGGAAAAGAATGTATAATAATAATAATAATAATAATAATAATAATACAATGTTCCAATAGAATGTTGTTGTAAGCAATGTTATTATTATTATTATTATTGTTCTTGTTGTTGTTTTTATTATAATAAAATAATATCAAAATGTGTAATATGATATTGTGGTTATAATTTCTCTGAATTGTTTACCTCCATTGCTCTTTCTTCAATACCATATTTTGATCCAAGGTCTGTTATATCTACGAGAAATGAATAAAATGACTTTTATTGAAATCAAACACAGAACAGTCAGGGTTTTTTTTTTTTTTTTACATAAAGCCTCTGCTCACTGTTATGTTTTGTGTTATAAAATTCATATTGATAATAAACTCTAATAGTGTGCCATCACAATTTTATTAGGCTTTCTGGTACATTTATGTCTCATCATCATATAAGACCCCCTCAGATTCACTTACAGAGACTGTGAAATAAGTCCCAAAACACGAAACCCACCCATAAACTGCATGTGTGAGTGTGGGACCTCTGGTCAGACCCAGTGAGGGCCGTGAGGAGTTTATTTTGAAAAACGTAGCTCGCCTCGTCCATCTTTAGTGTGACGTTCAGTGGCTGCGTTCACTCCTTCGGCTCGGTCCCAAATCACAGACACTGACTTGCCCTGCTCACTCGCCCTCAAAACTCGGGAAATTCCATTTACTTCCAAACTTCTCCCTTCAAACCCAGATTGTTTAAAATCAGCTATTAATTTCAAAGCATTATTTATGTACCGACATAGGTTTTAAGTTAAAACTCGTAATTTAAAGACATCTTCTCCTCCGAAGAGTCTTTCCCTAGTGTTAGTGCGGGAGGGTGTGTGTGCTGGTATTGGGACCGATCCGGGCCGGGCTGTGATTAGAGCTGGGTCCGCAGGAGAAGGTGGAGTAGAGACGGAGCAGTGGTGGAAAAATCTTTGACAGAAGCACATTTGGGGAGACATTTATTGGTAAGTCTCACACATTTGAGCTTCTTTTGTATCGTCGTCTATTTCTAAAGTCTGACGAGGCTCCAGTTTGGTCATTTTAAGACAATAAACTAGCTCCTCAAAGAGTAAAAACTCTCAAAAAAGAGTTTTTAATTTGTAACGACTAAACACGGAGCTGCAGGAAGTGAGTGTGGACCCTCCACTCGTGTGTGTGTGTGTGTGTGTGTGTGTCTTACTTTTTTTCATTTAGAAGCTTTCTTCTTTAACCTACACCTCACCAAATGAAATTAAATGTGTTTACAGCTTTAGTTTAGGAGTTTAAATTGAACAGAGACAGAAGAGACTTGTCAGCATTGACTATAACGATAAATAGCCTTCATTATATTGTACACTTCTATATTAAGTACTGTTCATATACAGTAAAATGTGTCTAGTTATCATTTATTTGTCGAATAAAAGAAGCAGGCCCTGGTTTGCGGTCATTTAGGACTTTAGCCAAGTCATACAATGATTTCTGGACCTGTTTGTGACCACTACTGAACGAAAATTATGTAAGAATTGCTCAAATTGTCTCTTTTTAACGGGCACTGTAAAAAGTGAACTTTTTCCTCATTTATTCATTGCTGGAGTATTGCGGGGAAGAGTTGACTGATGTTTAATGCCCCCCCCCCCCCCCTTTCAGTGCTAGAAGATTGTTTGCTTTATCTTCATCTGGAGAAGATGTTTTGTTAGTGGTACACTATATGGACAAAAGTATTGGGACACCTGACCATCACACCACCAGCACCAACAGAGACTTTAATGACATTGCATTCAAATACATAGACTTTCATATGGAGTTGTGTCCCCCTTTACAGCTATAACAGCTTCCACTCTTCTTGAAAGACTTTCCACAGGATTTTGGAGTGTTTCTGTGGGAATTTGTGCCCATTCATTCTGTAGAGCATTTATGAGGTTTAGGCACTGATGTTGTATGAGAAGGCCTGGCTCGCAATCTCTGTTCCAGTTCATCCCAAAGGTGTTGGATGGGGTTGAGGTCAGTGGTCTGTGCGGGCCAGTTAAGTTCTTCCACACCGAACTCACCCAATCATGTCTTTATGGACCTTACTTTGCGCACTGGGGCACAGTCATGCTGGAATAGAAAAGGTTCTTCCCCAAACTGGGTCCACAAAGTTGGAAGCATAGCGTTGCTCAGAATGTCCTCACTGGAAGTAAGGGGCCTAGCCCAAACCCTGAAAAAACAGGTGTGTTCCAATACTTTTGTCCACATAGTGTACCTGCAGTGCATCAAAAAATGCCACTTCTTTGTGGCAGGCTGCCACCGCAAGCACAAGACCAGCAGCTTGTTTCTTCACTGGGAGTCCTGTAAGGAGTTGTGCTGCTCAGTAATATGTAATAACAAATGAGAACCGAGCCAAGAGGTAGCATTTATCTGGTGCTGTCAAATGGTTCGGATGCTTCTCTCCCAGTTCCCTCTGAGCTCTGCGTTCTTTCAGTGTGCTTTTCTGGCCCACCAGAGGTTCTCCAGATTTATTATTGTTATCCCAGACCCATTGTGGAAGGCTGCCTGCTGCCAGACGTACAACGACAGCTGCACCGCTCAGCCCAGTGGTGGCTGGGCCTCTGGGTATGCGTTTGCACCATCTCTCGGAGAATCCGAAACGCAGAGGATCTGATTACAGGCCAGTTTGGCCAGTCAGCGTCTCCATCATGGCGGAAAATTTCTCATTGTTGGCAGAAGGGGAAGGCTGCAGACGCTCCACAACTTTAGGTGGCCCATCCACCTCCGTGCTGCCGGCTTAGCGGGCTCTTCAGATCAGATTTTGAAAGTCGATAAAAGGGTCCAGTTCCTCCTTCTCCGATTACACGGCCTATAGAGATGCCTTAGCGTTTTGTGAAGTGATTGACCGGAACATCAGCGATATTGAGGAAAGAAGGATGAGAACAAGCTTGTGTTTGTGGCCCCCTGTGTTCTCTTTTGAGGCGCCGAATGCAGGCTGGCTTTGACTAATTGATTAATGTGAGCCGCTCCTTTAGGCTTTCACGAACATCTCACGGCGTGCTGAGTGTGGCGGTGGCGGGCGCGTAAGACTGAGAAAGAGAGTCCAAGAGGAGGCTGTGGTGACTGTGTCTTGGCAGTGTGTAAAATGTATTGTGAGCTGTCCAAAAAAGCCTTCACTGGCTCATCCAGCTGGCAGTCAGGCATGTGTAAAATCGTTTGTTAATCCACTGAGGTCCTCCGTTCAGTGAGATGCATCTGTAGCAGGAAAACAGGATGCCGTTTATGTTGATTTTGGTGGTCTATCATTTTTCTTCGTCTGTATTTGGAAAGGCCAGACAAGTCCAACTTTTGCTTCTTTAGGAATCTATGAAGCTAACATTGTTATCAAACACTAGATGTATACAGTCACCTGAATTATTTTCTGTAAATACATCCCAAAAATATCTCCCAGACCACATTTCTTCATTTAGTCTTTCATTAAGGTGGTGCAGAATCATGGATGTGGTTTAGTACACACTGTAAGCTATAAAAATGTGGGTTGAGAGAAGTTTTGAGGACATATTTACAGAAGCAGCTGAGGTGACTATTGGCCTCTAGTGTTTGTTAAGAACGATAGCCTCGTAGCTCGATTTCTGCACTAAGGTAGCAAACATTGGACTCCAAATATGTCTTAGCTGATCCACTACATTTGGCATGAGTAGAAAATTGTGGAAATGTGATTTTTGAACGACCCCATTCTGTTAAAGAGAAAAGCTTTTTTATTATTTTTGTGGTTTTAAGGTAAACTGCTCAGAATTATTTTAGTACATTGTCTGCACATACACTTGGCTTCTCCTCAATCCTCAGTGCCTTTTTATTGCGTTCTATTGTTATGGCTTTAACCAGTTTCCGTTAGGTTAGTTCAGCAATGTGGTTGGCGAAAGCCATACCTCAACCAAATGTACAAACTCCCACTGCAGCTTTAGGTGGTGGTGTTCATATGGGAAATTTTGGAAATTGATATCGCATGATGGTGTTAGCATCATAGTTATGAACAATAAATAAAGCGCCACTCTTTTCAATCTTTTTTTTTTTTTTTGGGCCATCAGTTTTTAAGCATACGAGTGGTGGAAAATGGAGAATAACATTGTGGCCGTTTACTAACTAGAGATGAAATTACATAGGGTAGCTGTGCTGTGGGTTAAGGTCACAGCTTTTGAGGCACTAAAACTCCCATATAATTTGATATGATGCTGAAAGCGAGGAATGTACATGTGTTTGCACCTTCAGCTTCCCTGACAGAGCTCTAACTGTAAGGTCCAATGGTCAGCAATCAGAAACAGGTTGTGATATTGGTATGTTTTTGTTGTTAAGCAATGGAATCAGCAACCTTTATATTCGTTCATTAAAGGATGAGATTTTGGATGTAGTAGAAAATAATGACAGTGAAGCTGATTTTGACCTAATTTTAAAGACCCTGGAAATTCCACAAGCCCCTGTAAACCTTTGTTATGAGAACTTCTTATTATTAATGGAAAAATTGTGGAAGTGAATGCTGAGCGGTACATTATATTATTGCGCACATGAGCGCGGGACAGTGTGAAAAAGTGCAGTGTTTTCTCTCTTTCACAGCGCTTCCTGTTCTCGTTTCACTTTTCAGATTGACATCCTGTGTATTGGAGAGGAGACTTCATGCGGAGTTTATGGGTTTAGTCAGAAGGGAAGTACATTTATGTGAAATGCAGACATATTGAAGTAGCATAAGTAAACAGTAAAGTGAGTCTGTTATTGGCTTTTGTATTTTCAGTGAATACTGCTCTATTGACGAATTAGCACTTGATGATGCGCGTGCAGTAGTTGTTGCCTGATTGCAGAGGCTGTATTTGTTCTCATATTCCTGCCTGCAGCTTACTGTAACCCAGAATGTTCCCAAGTCTGACTTCCCAGCTGGCATCATCTTGACTTCAGCCTTGGCCCCTTGAACCGCCTGGATCTTCTCAGTGCTGCTGCGCTTTCATTGATTTCAGCAGCTGCTGGAATACTAGGATTTATGGTGTTTTTGTCCATGGTAACAGCCTGTGAAACAACTAGGAACATAATACATGAAAGTTCAGCCTTTTTTTTTTTTTCTATAACTTTATTTAATTACACTCAAGGCTGAAGATGGTGAGGTAGCACATAAAAATTGATCTAGTGTTCCTTTCTAAAGTTTGATTAATTCTCTCAATCTCTGTTTCCTCTTCAGTTACACACTTGTTTAGATTTGTGGAACTTACTTTTCTGTTTATTTGTTTCTGCTTGTTTATTTGGGCAGAAAGATTAGCCAAATACCGAACACTTCTTTTCATTGACGTCGTGATACAACGCTGTGGCTGTGGGACTGGATGACCCAGATATTTTTCTGAAAGGAACTAGTAGGAGGGTAAACTATACGAGATGTGAATAATTATACTATTTCGTTCTTTGTCCATGTTCTAGAATTAATTGTGCCATACGCTAAACTATTTCTGATTTCAGAAACGACCAGTGAGGAGTTCTCTAAATCTGTGAGCGCTTTAAGAACCTCCATGTAATGTAACGGTTCCATACCAGTTAAATGTCTTTTACTACATTTTACTATTGAAGCCCAGAATCGCCCAGGACCCTTTATTTTTAAGAGAGTATATCGTTGCAGTGGTGAGAGTCAGTCTAATGAAGCTCGAGTGAGGATGTGAGCCCACTGATCTCAGTGGATTTCTGAGTGTTTCTTGGAGGAGCACAGAGGCAGCAGTCAACTAGAGCCCGATATTGTGGCGGGCTTAACAGTGATGTCTCAGAGTGGGCTCGCTCGTCAGTGAAGACCCTCTGTCTTCTCCTAGACTCGGAGACACGGCCCTTTTGTATCCCGCCGCTTTTGAGATTCGGAGTTCACAGCACAGAAGTGTCCATTCAGACTAGTGGCGAGCTGTAGGAAGAATTGTCCGCCTCAAACTCCTACACACTTTTACGACCAGCCGTGGAGACCCCTTTGAATACCAACCCCCCATTCAGTTAACACACCAGAGCTTTTTTTTTCTCGTTTTTTTATTATTATTATTTGTTGATCTCCAACTCCCTTCGCTCCGCTCCTTAAAGAACAAGAGAAAACTAGACTTAATTAGATGTAATTAAGGTGAAGGAAACCTTCAATTTTCTAATGGACTTTGAGACCAACACATGCTCCCCACAGCTATCCAGCGCCTCCCAGACGTGTGGAAATGTGTGTACGGGGTCTGTTGTTTGGAACGTGTGGGTCTGCCCCAGCTTGGAGCTGCGTTGGGGAGCATGAGATGGCAGAAGAAGCAAGGCAGCCATTGTGATGTTGGTCGTGTTGCCCCTTGTCTGCCCCCACCTCCAGTGCCCATATAAGGGCAAAATTTAGCCAGCCTCTCCGAAGCCCGGCTCAGCCTTCTGTCACATTTGCCAGAGCCTGAGGGAGACACAGTTCTCTTAACCCAATTTTAGTTTTGTTTTTCTCCTCAGTCAAAACAGAGAGGTCTTTAAAAATGTATATCTAAAACCATGAGGTTTCTGCCCTGCTGAGCTGCAGTTATGTTGTAGGGTGGAGCGGCTTGTGCCTCTGGTTGGACTTTTATGATCTTTACCCTTCTCTTGGGAACACATTCACGTTATGCCTTTCAGTTTATAGTACACAGGGAAAATATTGCTTACGATATTCGCAGTTGTGGTTGTTTAGCCCGCTTTAAGCCGTCATGTGAGGCTGTCAGCTTTTCCAAAGCAAACAGAAACTCGGATCTCTTTGTCTTTCCTGTTCATGAAAGACACTGGAACTCCCTTATTGTTTCGTCTCCCATAACAAGCAAGTTTGGTATGTCTCATTTGGCCAGCAGGGTTTTTTTTTTATTTTTTATTATTATTATTTTTTTAGTTGAATTAAGTAAAGGGTTGACAATTATGTCACAGTACACCACAACATATCGTTCTGATTATTTTCTGAAATTGTTTTCAGTTATTTTCTGAAATTATTTTCAACTATTTTCAATAAAAAAAGGGACATTTTTGGTGCCGATTGTTCGTTTACACGTTCGAAGCAGCATCCAACCTTGAGCGATTTAATGACCCGATCTGAAAAATGTAGCGGTTTACCTGTAGCGTCATACATTTGTGAACACGTAGACCAAAAAAACAACTGTGGCTGAAAGCTCGAAAGGAAGTCTGGAAACATTTTCTTAATATGAAGGATAAAGTAGTCACATACACGTCATCATATCACTTTTTTTTTTTTTTTTTTTAATCATTTGAACACACATGCTGGCATTTGTAATGTGTGTGAATTTCATGATGGGCGAATACTAACGGTCCAGACGATTCTTTTACATTAACCTACATTATGAATGTAGGTTCTGAATGTTTTTGCCTTCCAGTTTTGGAGGTTATGGGGTTTTGTTCCAGCAGTGATAATATGCACGCCTGACTAACTTTTGTTCTACCAATGTATTGTTTGACCGGCTGTAAAGAAACCATCCGGGTGTCAGTTCTGAAGAGTGGTCAGTAAACAGTATCTTTCCCTTCACATCACTGTTGTTATAAATCAAACTGAATTCTCTGGGGACATTGCAGTTCACACTGTCAGTGATTTGTAAAAATAGCTCACATTACTCTGACAAACAGCACTAAAACTCACCATGTTACACCTCTAGTGTCAGTCACTGGAATGTTTTAAGCCGTTTCAGTCTGCTAATAAGACGTATTTAGTAGTGTGATGTTATTTGAAAAACGACTGAACATTTAGAAGTATGTAAACATTCGATATGATAAAGTACCTTCGGCCTGTTCTGAAGCTACATTAACACACACACAGCTTGTTGAGAGAAATAAATAAAACAGACTGGCTTGTTAAACCAGGGGAATGATACTGCCGCCTACAGATCCATAACATGAATCAACATATTTATTATTACAACACTTTTTTTTTTTTTTTTTTACTTTACTATTGGTTATCTTTTAAATTATGGCCAGGCTTAAAATAGACACAGGAAACAAGCTGCTAAAGCCTTAGTGAACAGGATCTCAGTTTATAGTTGTATTGAAAAAAAAAAAAGGGAAAAAAAGGCTGAAGGTTGCCTTTTTTTTTTTTTTTTTTTTTTTTTTTAAAACATGTATAGGGTATATATATGTTAATGATTTGACAGTTTCTCAATTAATTCACATGAATAATAGATGATCATAAACTGTGTTGCAACTCTACAAAGTATATTGTGGAGATTAACAGTACTTCAGTACAGAACACTGATCAACTGCATGTGTCTGTATATAGGGAGCATAATTAGTCCCGTGTTTAATTGTAGTGGGTGTTGGGTGGGTGTTTTTTTTTTTTTTTTTTTTTTTTTTTTTTTTTTCTCTCCCCCCCCACCATACAATGAAAAACAGGAAGTGACCCAAACTCTCAGATCTAGTTTGAGATCTGTTTTTTTCGTTTGCTCATTTCACAAGGTCGGCATCTTGAAATCTAAGTCGAGCTGAGGTGGGGAAAATTCGGAAGTGAGATCGTACGGATGGAGGATGGCGAAAGCAGAGTCCTTTGAAAAATGAATATTTCGATTTCGGTACAGTTCTATAAATATTAGGGACGTGTGTGGACACTCGAGTGCTTGGTTAATCATTGGGGTGCTAGTGTTTTAATACTGATATTACTGTTCAGGTGTTCTTTTCATCTTGGGAACATGCGGAAAATATACTGACCAACAGTTCAGTAAAATCCGGATTTTGTATTTCAGCAGGACTTGAAAATGTGACACTTCTGTTTAAGTAAGTATATTTAATCATGCTTCACTACTGTGAAACATAAGTGCGTGTTGTTAAGGACATGACTGAGCCAGCAGAGTCAGCAGGCTTTATTACTAACTAGACTAAAAGCGTTACTCTCGCTGAGTTCGAGAAAAATTGAAAATATACTCCTCAGGACTACTAACATTGGGGGGGGGAAAAAACTTCATTACCAGCACCTGACCGTTAACATGTTATCTTGTCAGCTTGTCTGAGGAAGCCTCTGTTTCTCATCCAGGATTAGACATCCCTAATATGTCTAATATTAGTTTGGAATAGATGTATTTAAGGCACTCCTCTTCCACCCTCCTCTGTCCAAACAATCCCCCCCCCCCAACACACATACACCTGTCAACATGTACACAAACTTGTTTAGAGTGAAGTAAAGCCTCCTTTTTGTTCTCTTGTGAGTGCAAACTGATGCATTAACTGCATAATCAAAATCAGAAAACTTTATTGATCCCAGAGGAAATTGCTTATGCTACGACTGCACAGACACACAGAGACACAAGGACAAGACCAATAAAATATATAGTACAGTGGTACCCCGCTTAACGAACGCCCTACAGAACGAACGTTCCGCATAACGAACGCCGCCTCAGACGCGCGCGTGACTCGCAGAACGAACGCGTTTCACACAACGAACGTCGCACGTGAAAATCGAGTTTTACGTTACAAAAATGGCTGAATCCGGCCAGATGTGTCTCAGACGAAGACAAAACATCATGTTGGGTTGTTTCTCCCCATTAGTGTCATTTTTTTCCCCCCTGTTTTGATGTGTTTTTGGTGTTTGTGTGTTTACTGTTGGTTAAAATTGAAGGTCTTCTCGTTGCAGAACAACTTTTTTGTGAGTGAAACTGCAAGTTTTTTCCTTGTTTCTGTGAAGTGTGAACCCCAAGAAAAAACCTAACATCATTCTCTGCTCTGGTGAATGTTTTACTAGTTTTCCCCCCCATTAACAGTGCTGTATCTTCATTTTTTAGTATTTCTTTTGATTTTTCGCGGTGACCTGGAACGGATTACACGATTTCCTATAGGAGTCTACGGGAAATTGTGTTTCGCACAACGAACTCCCCGCATAACGAACGCACCGCTGGAACGGATTGCGTTCAATATGCGGGGTACCACTGTATAAGTCAAATAAAAAAATGAAAATAAACTCTCCGGAAATACTCAGAAAATGCTTAGAACTAAAAACACTGTGCTGTATAGAAATAAAATGCTGGGGTCCGTAAGAGAATTGGATCTTATCTTTCCTACTGTAGCTTAACCCTGTCTGTACTGAGAGGAAATATCATGCTCTTTTCTGGAAGACTAAAGAATGGTGATTGGCTTCAGTGTAGTGTTAGTGGCCGAGAGTTCCAGTTTTCTGGTACCAGTGGTTCCTGTACTTTGTGCAGTGGAAAAATGTCTGATGTGAATCATCATGGTATATTTTTCCCATATCACCCACCATATTCCCACCGAACAAACACCAGGAAAAAAAAAACAGTGTGTATCATGATGCATATTGTAATGCTGTATTTTTTCCACATTATACATCCCTGGTTAACCAACAGTTTTGGTTTTGATATGTCCAGCTACATTTGTTAATGTTATTTAAAGACTCGGAATGAGATGTGGAGAACGGTACCCAAGTGGGTTGCAGTTATCTGCCTGTAAGTGTAAATGTCTGGAAAAGGATGGTCTGTAAGTCTTACAGATTAGGCCATGCCAACCATTCTACTGGGTGTCCTCTTTTACTCAGCCCAACTCTTTGGCACTGGTCAGAGAGGTGTCTCTTTCTCACTGTGTGTTTGTGTGTGTGTGTGTGTGTGTGCACGTGTGTGCACGTGTGTGCGCACACAAGTGTGGAGATGTTTTGAATTCTTTAGTATGCTTGAGGACATTCCCAGAAGAGCTCTTCTTAGGTCTACTTCCGCAAGCAGTCAGGGAGAACGACTCTGCCTTTTGTTTCAGGTGCACAATGCTTTTCTGGGCGCTGAACTCTTTTTGTGTTGATTTTCTCATTACGTTGGGCAGCTTAATGTAGTGTCATCCATATTGAGGGACGTGTGGAAGTTGACCAGGGATGCACAACATGGACCACAAAAGAGATGAGAGAAAAAAATTAGATATTGCAACAAGGATATAAGATGCAATCATGTATCATTTAAAAAATATAACCAGTGCTGGATGTGCTGCACATAGATCCTGGAAATGTCTCTAATATCTTTATTCTTCTGTTTATATATTCATATATTCTGTTTATATATTACATATTCTGTTCATTTTGTAGCTTCTCGCCTTTCTACTCTGATTACAGTGGCGCACAGAGTGAAAGATTTTACTATGGTACTCTGATGGTAATATAATTTGGGTTGTGGTATTATTTCCAACTTTAGGACTTTGTGTCTCAGCCCCTTTGTTGTCGCAGTCCTTTGCAATCTGTTTATTATAGAAACTCATTGACTCATTGACCCATGACAGTGAAAATACAAAGAATCGTGCACCCCCAGTGCGGACCATTGTATGGACTTATTAAATGAAATATCAGACATTACAGCTGCTTTGTTTTATTGGTGCATCCTTGTTTGCTTTTGTTTATTTTTGAATACTAGCCTGCATTCTCAGACCTTTTGTTGTGGGTGATTTTCATTGTGTTTGTAAATGAATTCATTAAAGGTTTATATGGCTTCTGTGTTACTAAACACTAAATATATCAGCTGAGCTCCACATTCATCAAATGAACAAATTCCTTCTGGCATAATGCTTCCAGCCAGGCTGAGTCATGCAGGATTGTTACGTTATCCGATATGTTGCTGAGGCTGTGTTTGGATGCCAGCTTATAAGATCGATAAAAAGAGCCAGATGGACTTTTCTCCTCTGCGTTTGACATCTCAGAGCTAATTGAGACAGTTTGGTGCGAAACTTTTTTTTTTTTTTTTTTTTAATTTCTTTTTTTAGAAAAATCAAGCTAAATGCATTTTAGGTAAACCCTGGTACGATTAGATTTCTAACAGTGCATGACTGGCCAAATACCAAATACGCAAGGCCCACAAACGCCTGGGTGGGTTTTCTTACAGCTTGTGTGCTGCCAGCTTGAGTCCATTCCTTTTTATCTGTATCATTAACTGTAAGACATTTAGTTTATTCTTGGGGGGAAAAAGTCTCATTCAACTGTTTGTAATATCTCAGTTCTACAGGATTAACTATCAGTTTGTTCCTCTGCTCAGGTCATTGGGTTGAAAACCAAGAGAAAACACATTAAATGTTGCGTTTGGCGGACCACCAGACCAATACGGTGCCATGTTCAACGCAAATACACACATGGCCGCATTCACACTTTATCAGTATGTTGTGCATGGACCTCAAAGACGTTGCTCTTCTACAACCACCATTTTCCTTGTTTGCACCAGGCCGTGTGTTCTGATTTCCATTCACAGTTGTTTACTCGTGGGATTTCTGAATTTTACAGTTCATTGAATCTCCATGCTGCCTAACCTCTGGGCGAACTCTGAAGAGCAGCTCTGTTAAGAGCTCCTCGAATCGCTGATGCGTTGCATTTACATCCAAGTTAAAACACTTAGCCGCCACCAAAACGTCGCCGCCAGAAAATAGATATCCAGAAGTCTTCACGGGTCACATGATCAAATTCCTTGGCTCCATTGTGTCTGTCATATCAATGCCTCATTTTAGTCGAATATGAATCCGTTTGGTCATGATAATGAAACTATCTGTGGCTATGAGATTTTGTAATTGCCTTATCTAAAATCACTTCTTCATTTAGATCATTTGAAAATATTGAGCTTAAGTTAACGTATTTGAATCTACTTCATTAAATGTTCTACAGAGACACAAAATGATTTATATTGAGCAGACATACCAATGCCCAGAGGAGCTGTGAATATTTTATTTATTTATTTATTTTTTTACAATGTGGTCAGTCTCTCTTTGGGAGCAGATCACCATCTGCTGCTTCACAATGGACTCTCTCACAAAGTCTGACCATCCATCTGCAGAGCAGTGAATGATAAAGTCAGCTTTCTCCATCTACTGGTCACTCTCAGTAGTTTGTCAGTAGTTTGTCTCATTTCGGAATCGGGCTACTCTTGTTCTATTCTCTAGCTTGTCCTATAATAGTCCATATCTGAAACACTGTGACTGGTACTTGGGCCGATGTAAAAGACCAGACCTTGTGTGGAGTTGTCTGCTATGAATATTGCATGTTGCCTGTTGTTTGGCCAGAGTCGTTTGAACATCCCATCTGCCTCTTGCACTCAGCCAGGCTGGGTTTAGAGGTAGCGGCTGTTTGATGTCTACAGCAACACCATGGCTGGATGTGGTCATTTTCTTGACCTTAGGCGAAGGAGAAGTGAGTATATTGGATTGTCTGACTTCATTAAAACTGCAGCACTTGACCTGACCACAGACATCCCTATAAGAAGAACTGGGGAATTTGGTTGAATGGTTTGTAGTTTCCCTTTTGATTTTGGCCAAGCACCTGGGAAACCCCTTAAAAGTTGAGAACTGTTCAGATGCTTGTTTCAGTTAAGAAAAATGTGTCAGTCTCACAATTATAGCATATCATTTTTTCGGTGACTGCATCAGCCAGGAAGTGCATAACTTACTAGGGGTCTAACAGTCCACACTTTTGTCCAGTCCTTGTTTTCTGAGCCATAGTTTTATTTGGTTCGTAGTTCAGCTTGGAAAATGTAGAATCTTTTCATTTTTTTAAATAAATATAAGTAATAATGTAATGTAAGATGCACATATAAACTGTAAGTATTTTCCAAAAGATCTTGAAATAATTTATTGTAAATATTCTTTTTCTCCAAATTGTTGCCATTGTGAGGGAGGCTGCGGTTTCAGTTTCGTTTTAGACCCGTTACATCACTAGTATTTACCGATGATTTTCACTTTTTTTTTTTTTCTTTTCATGCTGTCTCGCGTTGTTGGCACTGAAGCAGGACTTTTAAAGAAGAAATGGAGTCTTCCAGTGTCAGTGGATCCTCATCTAAGTTTTACAGTTCCAGAGAATACCTCAGTCAGTGCTCGTCAGGATTTTAAACTGCACTTCTCCATCTGTTTTGGCCCTTAGTTCTGTCAGCTGAGGACATGGTGCTCCTTTACCCAGACTCATCTGGCTGCCTTGGAGGAAAACTGCCACTCAAATGTGCTTTCCTCTGTAATGACCCTGTTACCATGGCGACCGTTGTCACGCTAGCAGGAGGCGGGAGGCTGCAGGGAAGCCGTAGTGTTAATAGAAACGTCAAGCGGAGCGTTTAAGCGAATGATGGCTTATGAGAGGCAAACAATCGCAGCTAGGCTCAACCTGAGGTCAGAGGTGGGGGGAAAAAATCGCCTCAGACAGGAAAATTACCCAGCTCGTTAGATTTTTGTGTGCCAAAAGACCATTTCATGAACCAGTTATTACAGCACATTGTATGTTCTGCTTGTCAGGAGCCGTTCATGTTCAGTGTGGCGAGTGTCCTGTGTGTTGGATCCGACAGCTGTGGAGAACGGGCTCCTTGCTTCATTGTTTCAGTTTAATCTCGAAAGAGTTCGTGGCAGGCAGAACCTTTCTGGCCCAGATGCTGCAGTTTCAGTGCGGAGCAGCTCACGTTATTAAGGTCAATGGAAAATTCCATCGCGAGTTCTGAAAAACATGTTTATTTCCTGGGAATGTGAACTGTTCCTGGTTCCAGTACCTGCCCTTATCGAGGGGGGGGGAAATACCACAGATAAAATATTACCATCAGCACCACCGCCATCTTCATCACTGCATCACTTGTATAGGAAGGTTACTTTTAGTAAATTCGAAGGCCTTTTCAGGAAAAAGGAATCTCTCTGTAGAACTCGTGTCGAACAGCGCGTGGCTAGGGCGCGTGGGGGTCCAAAGGTGCGTTGAAGAGCCACTAGTCCAGCACGTATGGATGACTGACCATATAAGGAAGACTGACTTTATGGTCAAGTTCCCGTGGGGTCTGCCGTGCCTCTCCATCGCAGGCTCCCCTCACGCAGATGAGCTGTTGTGGGCACTCTAGGAGTAGCTGTTAGCTTCCCTGGAGTGTGGGGGAGGGGAGTGTGAGGAATATGTGCGCTGACAGATGGAAGACGAAGTAGAGTGAAAGAGCCATCTTTTATCTATCACTCTCATCTTTCGAGTACACGTATGTGAATGCTGTAGCACCACAGCCGTTCGTCTCGGTGAAGGAGTGACCGTGTGTTAATCAGGGTAGTTGCCTATAGTCTGTAGAGGTAGGTCACAGCTAGATGCGTTATAACCAGAGCCCTGTCTAGAGAGTGTGTGCCACTGCATGTCATTGACAAAAGGAGCGGAGTTGTTGGGAAACACACAGGAAAATAAGGCCAGCACATGTTGATGCTGAGCTGGCTATTTGTCGTCAGGCGCCTCCTGGGATGATTATTTCTTCTTGAAGGGTTATAATACAGATTAGGGTGGTTTCCAGTTGACTAAGATATTTCTAGAGCCACTAGTGTACAGAGAGAAAGTTTATTTATTTTTTTTATTCTTGGATATTTTTTGTGGACTTCTCTGCTAGCTTGAGCTGAATTATTGTGTGATTTCAGTGTGTATTTTGTAACATCAGTTTGTAGCTGTTGATATAAGTCAATGAAAACCTCAGCCAAAACACTGTTTTTATTCTTTTTATTTTTATCTATCTATCTAATCTGTTTTTTTTTTCTTCAATGCAGTGTGAACATTATAGTGCTGAATATGTTTTACTCAGATGCAGTGCCTTGTTTCTATATGGTGAATATTACCTTGTCTCTGTGTGTGTTTAATTTCATTGAGGACGCTCATTAAGATACTGGGACAGAATGAGTCCTGACAGTCTCTTCAGGGGAAACAGTGGCCCTGTCTGACTATTCATGCCCTGCAGGATGGTTTTGAGTCACTATTAGCTGCATTCACTGGACCTTATCACTCCATATTTAATACCCCAGTTAACACGGAAACAGCTCCGAAATGTGATCACTGTTCATCAGATTATGATTAAGGGATTATGATTAGGACTTGTATAATCGGGGACATTTTTATTTGTCTGTGAAAGGGCATTTGCAGTCCATTGCACACAATGCTGCGCGCACATACAGCCTTTTGTACCTTTTCCACAGCTTCATGAAGCTTTTTTGCTCTTGCCGCAGCGTGAAGTGCTAATTAGCCCTTTACTTTTCCTTTTAGAAATCAAGAACAAGCGGATGATCTAGAAGGACACACAGGTTCTCCTCCAGATAAGGTACAGTTGATATTTCTTGCTATGACGATGTAGCTAATGCCACCATAATGTGATTTACCAAATTAGTTGAGATTTGTTAAAAATAAGTATTACAATTAAAAGATGCAGATTTTTAAAAGTTGTAGATTTTGGTCTTGTTAGCCAAAATGCAGATGCTAAATTTAATAACTGAATGTCATTGTGAAAATGGTGAAAATTCATGATTACAGATCAATTATTTTGGTAGTAGGGCATGCAAAACATTACTTTCTAAAATCCCAGTCATAGCACCTTCCTCAGTAATACTGGATGAGATCTGGTGGTGGAGATGTTGAAGGACGCTCTGTGTTGTTAGGCGGACTTGAATAATGAGGGGAAGGTGGCTGTAGTCAAGCCTCTCACAGTAACGTCATGTGTAACGTAATGTCCGACAGCCAGTCAGAATGATTAGATCCTGGTACTTGCATCCTTATTGGCATTTTTAGATATTCGATAGCATCTATGCAATCTAAGCCAAAAAAAAAAAAAATAAGCTAAGCTTTTTTAGCATCACACTTTTCTTGAATATAACAGAACTGCATGTTTTATTTAGGTATGTAGCAGTGGTAACTAGTTGTTTTGAGACAATGTATGTTTTTAGCTTATTGCCAGTGCTATGATGAACCTATACTGATATTCATAACTGAATCTTATTCATTATTTTGACTTAATTCATTTTAAAAATTGCCTTATTCAGCAAATACTTCAATTTTAAGTAATTCACAACAATTGACGAAGGTAATGTTGGGAGCTCAATTAGTAGTGGTACATTATGATATACTGTAAGGTTTATCGGTGGATAATGTCAGCTAGTATATCAGCTAATATATTTGGCTGCCGCTATATTGTGTATATGCTGAGGACAAATTAAGAGGCTGTTTTATGTCAGTCTGTTTCTGGATCACTACAGTTCAGGCTTTTATTTTGTTTGTTTAATACATCTAGTTGACCACATCAGCCTAATTCTGCAGCATGAGTTTAGATTAGGGGGAAAAATGAAAGAAATTACATAAGGGATACATAAGGATATTAGAATTAAATTGGTATTGATAGATAATTGCTTTAAAAATGTTGCTTGTGTAGCACTGTGGCTTTTGACTGCAGTAACTGTGCCAGCCTGCTGGAACAGGATGTAGTATGCAGTGCTGACATAAAATCCTATGGCATTCACCAACATGTTACGGCTTAGTCAGCCATGATCTGTAGAAAACAGATGCAGTTGGTTGACTTAAAATTACAGTTAATGCATTTTACAGTTCAACACTGAGCAAGCAGAACAGTCGGCCACTTTAATCCTCTGTTTGTATCAACCGCTACTGATTCCAGTCCTGCTGTGAAGAAAATAAACATGGCAAAATGCTTCTGAGCTCCATCCTGGACTTACTTTCTTTCAGCTTTTTTTCATGACAGTTTTTCGTTGCCTCTATAAGTCCAAATGAGCTTCCTACAGTGAAATTGATTTTACATTAAGCAAAGCACAGTGAGATGCAAGTGAAAAGCATTTGCATAAATTGTGTAATTGAAGGCTTTTCAGATTGATGTAAACAGTTCCATGATTCAGTGGTAAAAGCTCTGCTAAATTATGATAGACACAGTAGAAATATCTGGTTCTATATTCATGGTCAGAACTAACTATAGCTATAACACTCTAATATTGGTCAATATTGAGGTCCCACAGATTTGTTGATTTTTGATGTACATTTTCTGGCAGTAAAGCACTCAACCGTTCCCTTTTGGGGATCTACTTTTAAGTCAGTATAAACTGAACTGCTAAATTTGAACACAGTCATTGTTAAAATTGTAAAAAAAAAAAAAAAAAAAAAATACAAAGACATGCCCTAACTACTAGCATGAGGATGATGTTTTATAACAGAAAAAAATATAATAATAAAGAGAAACCAACCAAACCACAAAGAATCCTGGGAAGCCTAGTGCCCACGGTGCAATGTTTGTATTATATAATACTTAGTTTCTGGTGCGTGAGTTCAAGATTTTATCAGTTACCAGATTTGTTGCCTGTTTTGCTATTTGGAATGTAATACATAATTGAAATATACTGTCTGGCCAAAAGTGTATGGGCACCCGACCATCACACCTATAGGAGCTTGTTGAACATGCCGTTCCAAAACCACGCGCATTAATATGGAGTTGGTCCCCCTTTGTAGCTACAACAGCTTCCACTCTTCTTGGAAGGCTTTCCACAAGATTTTGGGGTGTTTCTGTGGGAATTTGTGCCCATTCAATCAAAAGAGGTCAGGCACTGATGTTGGACAAGAAGGCCTGGCTCGCAATCTCCGTTCCAGTTCATCATAACTGTGTTCATTTGGGTCGAGGTTAGGGCTCAGGTCACTGGAGCAGGGACACAGCCATGCCCAAACTGTTGCCCGAATCTTAGAAGCATATAATTGTCAGAGCATTTTCACAAACTATGCACTTCAGGACTCAGCTACTCTGAGTTTGTGTGGTTTTCTGCTTCTAGGCGCCTCTGTTTCACAGTATCAGCACTTACAGTTGACCTGGGCAGGTGTAGCAGGGCAGAAATTTCACAAACTGACTTGTATCAAAGGTGGCATCCCATAACAATGCCACATTTAAAATCACTGACCTCATCACTATGACTCAACAGGGGAGGTGATGGGTGTCCATATAGTTTTGGCCATGTAGTGTATATGACTTGGTTTAAGAATTTCAGACATTTTATCCAGAAAAGTTTGTCATCCATTTTAAACCTGTAGCAGTGGTGTTTAAAATTTGAATGAACCATTTTTAGTATAGACTTTTCACAGGCACCGTAATGACTCAGCAGTCTCTCTTTATCAGACAACATAGACCTGTATCAGTGATTAAAATGCTACATGATCGATCTTGAAAATGAGCATAATTCACAGCAGCATTAACCATATACACTGACCAAGCATTTAAGGAGGACTTCCTGTTTGAGAATGACGGAATGTAAAGTTTTTGGTGGGTGTCGTGTGACTGCCAGGCTGAAAGAAAAAGTATGTGAAGGTGTTGCATGCTTTCCATCCACAAGCACTTACTTCCTGGTATTAACTGGCCAGACTTGTCAAAACCCCCTGTTTAGTGAGTCTGGAAACTGATCCTGTGGGTTGTTCTGCTTCAAAACCAGGAAGAAAGTTATTTTCCACCTTAGGCAGGCAAATAGTTAAAAACACATTCTCTCAGCATTCCTGAAACAGACAACTAAAGGTGACTAGTAATCAGATAATTCTGCTTAGAATTAACCACAAAACAAAAGCACTAGACGTGTGACTGGTTTGAGGACATGTTGTAGTTACCGAACCGAACAGTAGGAAAAAACGAACGCGTGGCCCTCAGAAACTGTTTTGCATTTCACAGTCATGATTGTAGACCAGTCTTGGCCTGGATTCATTAAAGGGAAAGTTGTTCTCAATGGTAACTCCTCACCAGCTTTCCTTGTTTCCATAATTTATCACACAAATGACACCTAAAGAGAAATGAAACACATTCTAATCCTTTGAATTTGTAGCCGTCTGGCTGTAGTGGGCTTATAAAGGGCATATTGTGAAAACCGACGAACTCTGAACATTTTGAAGGTTATTATCCTACAAAAACAGCCTGCCACTCCACAGGGTCACCTCATTAATGACAGGTCAAGTACTTAAGGTGTGTGTGTGTGTGTGTGTGTGTGTGTGTGTGTGTGTGTGTGTGTGTGTGTGTGTGTGTGTGTGTGTGTG
>JBBPCZ010000163.1:13436465-13443965 GCA_037974445.1 Brycinus macrolepidotus
AGCAGCTTCACTCCTGATTCAGTTTACTGATGGGATGAAACAGAGCTCACACATGCACACACTATGCTCTTAACATTCCTATTTTAATTGTTGCAATTGTAAAATAATGTAAGAGTGTTCTGTAGTTTAACATTTCCAAGGTATAATAAATAATTTATATGTATTATTTTTAAATTGTCTCCAAACATTTTTTTGGTTATATATATATATATATATATATGTATATATATATATTAGACTGAGCCTGTATCTGAGAAGCACCTAAAGACATGCATTGTAATTCTAATTATTTTTTGGGTTAAAAAAGTTATCCGACTGCTACAGAACAACATCATGGTGGCACTAAAGTAGTATTGAAACTACAATAACAGACAACAATAAACAAAAGTCTTCACCAAATCTTTAAATCAGACTATGCTGTGGTATCATTAACTGAGAAACAAATTGCTAACACTGCTGCAATGTAGTCTCGATGCTTTGTTTTCCTTCCTCTTATCTTACGTAAATCACTCAGGGCATTTTATAGTTCTAAAGCCTAAAAATACATTTTTGTGAAAAAATGGAAAACCTTAATGTTTTGGATCACTTCTGACACATAAGTTCTTTTCAACTGCTTCTTTTCAACAGAGGCAGTACTTTTGGCCATGGCCCACTCACCATGGCAAAAGCTGTCAGCCTTTTATGAGCATTTAAATGACATGGACACATCTGGCCCTCTGTCATTCACATTAAATATCCATTTGCTCTTGCAAAAAAGGGCCTGAGCGCATTGCAGTACAGGGGCTGGTGCCATTCACATACATTGTGCGTCACATTTATTTTTATATTTCAGCATTCAAACCACAGTACAACAGCACTCACACCTCCAAGCTCTTTCAATGACATTTTCAGGAATCTGCTCTTTGTTCTATAGCATTAAACACTGATGACATAGTTCGGAGAATACTTTCGACGGTTTGTGGCAACCGGCCCAAATAATCATCAAGGTTAGTGAAGCCTTAGGAGTTAAAGCAAACAGAGCACAGGGAATATTTTTGCGTAAGCAATGGTCTTGGGCACTCGTCTGCAATTATATGAAACTCATTACACCCACTTTGTGCATTAACGGTCTGTAGGTTGCACTTGTGGCCTGTTTTACAACAGTTCGTATCTGATTTTATTAGGCCCATAAAACATTATATACTCTTCTTCTCTTCAAGATGACTTTGAATGAACTGTTATGGTAATTTAACCAATGGGTGCAACAAACTACAATCTAACTAGTCTAGAAATAAGTCTCATAAATCAAACTAAGCTTCTCTAAGATCAAGGTATCATAGCCTAGTTTGCACCTCTCCACTGGGGTCAGTTACCTAGAGAAAGTTGTTTGAATCATCATTAGCTGGTTATGCATTTAAATAAGACTATTTTTCCTGCTATCAAAATCAATTTCTTGTACTATCATTTCTAGGTTTTTTTTAATTTCAATAATATTCTGTGTGAGCCACATTACAGTATGATTGGGTCTCATTATTTGGCATAAATGAATTACTCAGAGGAGCATCTGGGAGAGAAGAGGCCCCTAATGTCTTAAGAACTTCAAAAGGATGGGAATACCTTCTGGCTTTTTATAGGCAACTTTGATGTCTTTCCATCCCATCAATGGTGTGCTCGTCCCTTTCATGTTGATTGGTTTTAGATAAACCAAGCTTGTCATTAATGAAATCACAAGTGCATTAAATCCTTTGGAAAACAGAAGGCCTTGGATCATTGAATGTCATAGCCTGGCTTGAATGAGGCCTTGGAAAGATGAACATTTTGGTAGTATTGAGAATACAAAACTTGAGAGAATAGAAATAATGCTTCTTTAAGGCTTAGGTAACCTTTTTTTGTTTTTTGAAGTAGTCCACGTAAACCTGGTTAAAAACATTGTGGATGGCACTTTTTAGATGTGGTGTTCTTAGAATAAAGAGAGTGAGACATTTATTAGCATGAATGAGAGGTTTTGGATTGTACTGCTAGGAGAACTGCTGTGAAGAGTGCACTGAGTACTCTTTTCCCGATGCAAATTACTTCAGTTTGGTGAATGAAATTATATGAGAGGATACCTTTTCAACTATGATGAAATAATCGAGCAACAAAGCATGAGCGATTTAAAAACATGGTCTGCCATGTTGCATTTGGATTATTACATCCCACCATTAAGCACTGAAACATTGTGTCCTTGACCTATAGAATAACTCCTTTCAGACGGGACCTGTAAAATGTTTAGTCTGAGAGTTCAAATCTTCCACTATTGTGGTAATCCATGACTGTCCCTCCACAATGAGACTTATGCTATCATGACCTTGAAGGGAGTATGAAATATACATAGAGAAATATTAAATAAATGTGCATATCAAAGCCTTGATAATTGTAGCATATACTGGTGGGCCACTCAAAGGAGTATTAATATACAGTGGAGAAACACTTAATAACAGGCTGCATGCTCCTAAATGTCTCACCATGCTATTTTCGTAAGATGTGGAACACGTCTTCAAAACCTTTTGTTCCATCATAAACCTTGTAATTATTATTCTATGTTTAAAGAATAAATGGGTTATTCTTGGGAATGGATTTCAGCTCCTCTTGTCTTGTGCTTCAAGGAATACATTTATACACTCTTTCCCCTGTCATAGAATGGCTTTTAAGGAACCATTTTTGTAAATGAAACAAATTTGAAGAACCTTTTTAAAGCTTACATGCTCATAATTGTAAAGGGTCTTGGGAATAACCCTTATATACCCTTACAACGGTTCTTCACACTCACATTTCATTTACAAAAATGGTTCTTTAGATAAATAAAATGATCATTCTATGGCATTGCTCAAAGAACCCTTTTAGGGGGTATTTTTTTTAAGAGTTCAAGGCAATACCCTGGGTTGTACTCTCAAATTTAATTTTAAATGAAGATTAAATTTGAATATAAAACCTGTGTTTTGCATAAAATTTGGCATATGGTTTTGTTTATGTCAAAAATGAACGCAGCACCCGGCAGCAAACTAATTTTGACACTTGTAGTACATGGATGAAGATGTAGATGAATGCAGGACCAGTGGGGCCACGCTAGAAGTCAAGAAGCTGTGCAGCTGTGGTTTTTGGTTCAGCTTGACTGGCTCCCACAGTACCATCTGTTTGCCCATCTCTGCTTCCTAATGATTGCACTGTGTCGAGGGTCTCTTGTGGGATTGCTGCTCTATTCTGCAGGTTTTGATGCTAGCTGTAGTGAGCCTCGTTTTTACTGTTAGCTAGCTTCCTCAGGTGCTGTGTCTTGAATATTTCTTATACTGACAGCTGGATCACTGTGTTCCAAATCTTTCTTCTAGGTCTTACAAAGGAAGAAACTGAAGGTGAAGTAAATGACCATACAAGGACGGCCTCATGGCTTGGTGTAAATGAAAATATATGGTGACATTGGACTTGTCTTTGGTTTTATAAATCAGTATAGTACATTTCAAAACATTGGGTGAGTGCCATGTTGTCCTTCTCAATATGATTATTCTTGAGACATATGCACTGGACTACACTCCCAAATTAAGTATGTTCTGCTTCTGTGAATAATACAAACATTGGGTACCTGCCAAGAAAGGCTGATTACTGTAGTGTTTCTCCTACCGTTAAATAGACAGGACGTCCCGCCTGGTCAAACATATGGATGGGAGGATGGAATTGGCAGGCTAACGTTAGCTTCCAAGCATCCAGGTTTTAAGTGATACATGCTTTTTTTTTTTTTTTTACCAAAATAAAATTTAATTTCAACTATGCAATCTATTTTCAAATGTAAAGAAACTCTAATTTAGAAGTTTGACACGGACACAATTGCTGACATACCTGTGTGATACAGCAGTATGATACAGAATTCTTTCTCTGTATTTAACCTATTCACCCAAGTGAAGCAGTGGGCAGCCGAGAATGGAGCACGCAGGGAGCAGTGTTTGGGGACGGTACCTTGCTCAAGGGAACCTCAGTGGCACCAATGGCAGTCCTCGGATTCGAACTCACAACCTTCCGATTGCAGGGGCAACTCCCTAACCACCAGGCCACCAGCTGCCCCAATTTGGAGTGGTCATATTGAAATATGTTGTTGCACCTCTGAACGAGGGTAATAAAAATTCCATGTTGACAATAATAGTGGTGATAAAAGCTTGTATGTCATTTCCAGTTTTACCAGTGTGTATTTTAAAAAATAATTCTGCATCATGATACTACTCCACCCATACATGTCTGATGACACCACATATGCCTGACAACATGATTGGCTACCACATGACCTCAAAGACAATCTAGGAGAAGCAATGTCTTACTACATTAATAGTAAATCTTGCAGTTTCAAAATGTAGCAACTCTGAAAGTAAACAAGTTGATTTTTTTGGAGGTGTGACAAATTCTTTTTGTGGGGAGATGCAAAACGTTATTTAACTAATTCAACATGATGAGCATGTCACAAATCAAAACACTGAGCAGTAATGTGTGTGTGCATCCTTCAATAAGTATGTAAGTGTGTAAAGTGGCCATTTGTCACGTGTGAACACACCACAGTACAGCACACAGTGTGAAATTGTTCTCTGTATTTAACCCATTCACCCGAGTGAAGCAGAGAATAGCCAGCGACACAACACCCAGGGAGCAGTTTGTGGGGACAGTTTCTTGATCAAGGGTACCTCAGTGGTCCCACTGGCAGTCTGGGGATTCAAACCCACAACCTTCCGATCACAGGGGCCGATCCTTAACCTCCAGGCCACCAGCTGCCCCAATCTAATTTTTTTTTCTGAAAATTCAATCTGTGCAAAAGCAGAAACAGCCTTGGCAAATGGAATCACTTTAAATCTAGTTGATCTAGCTAATATTTCTCATTTTTACTTGTCTTAAGTCACTTTCATGTGTTTCATTCAAGCACAGCTCATTCTGTTTTATTGATTCAAGCGTTCAAGCATTCAGTCTTAAAACAAGCAAAATGATCCACCAGGATCAATTCTAGATTGTCAATTGTCAACGCCAAGGAAAATTTCTAGGTATCTAGAAATTAGTGTAAAGATTTCCTAGGCCAAGATATTTTTTGCTATGCCCTTTCACAAAGGAGACACCAATGCCAAAACATCGCATTATAGCAAAAACCACTTTCCAGTCTTCAGGCCAGTGTCATACTGGCTGGCAACTTCTTCACAGTCACAACATTCTCTTTTGCTAATATTCATGGTAACATGGTACAAGTTCATTCTCACTGGACACTGCATCGTCCTCAGTATGCTCCCTGGTTACACTGGCTCTCCTTACTTAGCACTGATGTCAGCCTGGCCTGCAGTGTCGATCTTCTTTGGTAACCTGCTGTGTATGGATTAGTCTTTGCCTGTCTGGTACCGTCAAAACTCTCTGCAGGTCCGCGGGCTCCACAGGGATAATTCCATATGATGAACTGCCTTTTCTCTGCTTGCACCAGTGCCCTCCCATGTGTTTCCATGTGGTTTTCACTGAGAATAGACTCTTGTAATCACGTTCATATTGCGTTTGATTCTGGAGCTCAGTTATGGTTGTGTGTCCTGAGATTCTGGGCTCTTTGTTTTTCACAGGTGGCCCCTGTCAGCCGTAACTTTTGAAGTGGCGGGCAAGTTTCAGGTGGACAGCTGAATCCTTTGATGTACTCAGTATTCTGCCTAAGCAAACGTTTCCTGCATCACTCCAGATCTGCCACTGTCAGAAAGTCTCAGTGAAGCATTTATTACTCTAACCATAGTACACTTCTCCCTATTCATTTGGCAGGAGTTTGATTTGACCAAAGCTGACATATCGTCATCATCCTCTGGTTGTTCGCTAATGGTTGCAGTAGGGGTCTATTGTGTTGTTCTGCCAGCACAGTACCAGTAGTCTCAGTCTACAAGAGCTGTGCATGCTACATTGCCAGACACAGTTATACAAGCCTCATTTCATTCGAAATATCTGCTCAGCTTAACATCCTCGGTAACGACAGAGCCTGTTACCGCATTCAGACGTCTGCTCTCCGCGTCACTGACTTCATCCGTGTAGTCCTAATTAATGCCGGCCTTTTGTTTCTCCGGTGGCGACTTTCCGCATATCCTTTCAAAATGACATGCAAATCTGCTGTGTCACTCGCTTCTTCTGTCTCTCGCTCATGATAAGTTCTCTGAGGATTGGATGCAATAGAGAGATGAGACAGAAGGATGTGATCAGTGAGGGCTGGATAACTCCCCGGTCTCTTAGTCACTGGTGGGGATTCTGATTAAACCCCTAGTCCCCCTTTACTGCTGTCATAACAGACCTCACCCCTGACTGGGGCCTTGGTGCTTCTCGCTGTGACTGGAAAGCCTTGATGAAGGGTTTTCAAAGGCACCATCAGCCACTGGGGACACAGGGATTACACTGACCAAATGGCGTTTGATATGGTTGCTAGCGGAGTCGTCTGGATGTCTTTGAGCACGGATTCTCCAGTTCTTCTAGCATTTATTCGACCCATTAATTCCCAGGGAGATGGACAGTTACTCACGCGTTAAAAGTTTAATCCTGGCAGCAAGACCGTGACAGCCCACAGCGGCCGTTTACTGCAAAGTCCTTGTGTAATTTAGTTGACAATGTTGGTGTAGGCGGTGTATTCTGAAAGCGCAGTGCCAAAGCATTAAAAGCAACACTAACATATTTCCTTCCCTTTGACTATGTTTGTATTATGCCATGAGTCATGTAAGCTCTGCCCAGGTATTAAAATGGACTAGACAGCAGCCTGAGCATTCGGTTAGCAAAGCATCTTGTTAGCAGAGTGTAATCCATCAAAGGATGCGTTAACCCTGTCACCCTCCAACACAACACACCCGTGTTGAAGATGAGAGAGAATGATTTTCCCACAAGAAACATTCGAACATGTTTCATTTACACAATTACGGATTTCATTCCTCATGCTGCCACAGAGAAGATTAAATGAACCTGAACGTAGTGAGGAACCATTTATCTTCACTCTAGTCCTTCCTTACAAATTGCAGACGTTTATTCGACAAATATTTACCTCGCAAAGCATTTAATGATTTGATATATTATCCATCACATTTGTCGCTGGCGCAACATGAATGCATGATTTAGAAAGGAAATAAAATTCACCCTCCTGTCCTCAGAATTTTTTGTCGAGTTGATTTTCCAACATCAGCACTATAGTTACTCACACAGCATAAAACATAAATTATTCAGGAGTTTTAGTGTGAGTCAAAGCTCATACTGTCCGGGCCAAGCTGTTAAAACAAATGGACTGGTCTGAAACACTGGAGTTCAAATCATTTGGCATACAGTACAGTAGACCACAGCAATCATTCATGCCTCTAGCACAAATCCTAACTGCTGAATGGTACCCACAGCACGCAGCCTTTAACGTGCCAATTATAGTGTCTTCAGTTTGGGTCCTGGGCTGGTGTTTAGGACAAACTGATGATATCCCTGATTGAGCACACCTACTAAACCTGGCAATATACAGATGAGTTGAATCAG
>JBBPCZ010000163.1:13448965-13457841 GCA_037974445.1 Brycinus macrolepidotus
ATTTCGGTCTGCTGCTGATTTGTTGCTTTTGCTCGTTCGTGTCGAGATGCAAATTAATAATGGCTAGTTGTACAGGAAGATGGCACCCTATAAGCACTCTTTATTTTGATAAATGAACCGTCCTGCAAAGATAAATTAGCGAACAGAAAATGTCACACTGTGTCTTGGCTCCTTGCCTGCTGTTCTCCACTTTCTGGAATTTATTGCTGTATCCATCTATGATATGTTTTTTTGGTCAAAATGTAACAATGCTGTTGTAGCTTCGAATTTTTGTAATTATACTAATGGGACACTGTTTAATAACCCATCCAATGCACAGTGACTTGACATACATTTGGGCAGGAAAACAGCTGCAGCCCGTGCAGATAAGCAAAGGCGAGTTGGCTGAAATAGTGTTTTCCCTAAAAATGGACCGTCAGATTCGGGATGATGGCAGCGTGCTGAATTTAGGGATTTGAATGGGTTTGGCCTCTCTTCTCATGTGGTTTTCTGTGAAGCTGTTCCGTCTATTATCCGAACAATCATCCATGGGTTGTCTGGAAGGCTCTCTCCTGAAAACTGTAACGCAGTCTAGGCTACATCTCACTTTCGTCAGCCTGTGTGTACGTGTGTTTCTCAGTACCTTAGTCACCAGCATTGTTCCCTGTGGCCATATCAGCTGGTCTCATTTGCACACTACTTTTGATTGCTCATCCTTTTTTTGAGCTCATTATTTTTTGTCAGGGCTCCTTTGGCTGGTTGATTACACCAAACCCACATTTGATATGTCCTCAGTTAGCTTTCAAATGACATAATCCCCCTTGACTGGCTCCGTTCATCACGTTTATACGCCACCGCAATGGTCTGATCTCAGCAGTCATAACATTAATCACCAAATAGCATTATGCCGCCTTTGCTCTGCTCTTCAAGCATTAATATCACTAGATTTTGGGGAACATTTTACAATGTCCATTATACAGACAAGGCCTTGCTTCATATTTAACCAGTATTTTATTTACTTTTATGTGTGTAGCTAGTTTGATGGTTCATTTAAAACATTAAAATATTCCAGTTTTTGATAGTTTCACACATGTATACATCCCTGATACCGAGACAAAATATTACGTTATGCTGTGGGTTAAGACAAGGAGACGCTTGAGTCTGATTGGATTTTTGCTGACCTGGACAGCAGTGATAATAAATAAGTAAGTTTAAGACTTAAAGTCTTTGTTTAGTGACATTTCAGTGTCAGTTTAGCTGCTTTATCAAACGAAGAACCAAGTTTCTGTCCCTATACTCATGTAACGCTCCAGGTTCATTGCCATTGTCTTGCTGGAATTTTTCCATCACACCTTAAAATGGTGCTGCAGTCAGAATGTAATGTTGCACCATTTACGCAGAACAGAAAATAAGGTGGAACCGAAATAAGTTGTTAACTTGTCACATTGTTTTTCAGAGCTGTGAAATCGTGATGGGGGTTTAGCTGTGTTAGTCTTTAGCTAACGTTACCAGGGTATCCACAGAGAAAAGAAATATATTTAAAATGTATTTATCAAATAAAAATATCTGAAAATGTCGAAAAGGTCTGAAAATGGCCAAAAGTGTATTTTTGTTTAATGTACTCTAGTGTTTAAACAATACATTTGAAATGTGTCTGCAATACAAATGATACATGCCCATATATTTTTTCCTTATGAATATGAATGTCTTAATATTATGTTTAAACACCATGTTATTTAAATGATGATAAGTGTTTACCTTCAAAGGGTTAAAAATGAACTACTTGAACACTAAATATGGAAACTAATACCAACATAATACTCAACTATACTCAAATATCTGAATTATTTGGGCTCATTGGCGTCTATTCTGGATTATTTTGACCAAAGTGGTGAGGATGTCCACAGCACAGAAAAAAATGGCTGTGTTCAGTTAGAGGGCTCATTTGCACATTGTTTCCTGCATCAGTGTTCTAACTAAGTACTGCTAAGGCTAGTACTACAAAATCAGCACAGGATATATACACAGGCCCTTCTATCTAGTTAGAAAACTGAGGAATGAAAGTGTGGGTTCACATTTGTTTAAAGGTTTAGTTATTCATTTATTCATTATTGCTGATTATTATGGATTAATTACACCACATCAGTTGTTTAGCTGCTGTTGAATTTATGAAGCTGCATAAAATCGAGACAGATTCGTGTTTAGAGTGAGCTTAGCTATAATCTGCTGCTATACTGATACTTTCCCTGGATTATGCCCTGCAGAGACGCCATGGGGAAACAGAACAGCAAGCTGACCCCTGAGGTGCTGGAGGACCTGGTGAAAAGCACAGAGTTTAACGAACACGAGCTCAAGCAGTGGTACAAAGGCTTCTTGAAGGACTGCCCCAGTGGCCGTCTCAACCTGGATGAGTTCCAGCAGCTCTACGTCAAGGTGAGCAGTATGTCACCGCTTCAGGCTGTTTCCTTGTGGTCTGTGCTGCCTTTCTGTTGTTCAGCTCCAGGCTGGTATTCATAAAGCAGTCGTAACTTACAGAGCTGATCTTAGACCAGATTCCTTTTCAGATTTACGATGATTATGAAAGTGATTCTAGATCAATGCCAGACCCCTCTGGGAGGTCACCGGAATTTGTGGCCGAGATGCGTCACATGACTTATGAGCCGATGTTCGAGCCGTAAAAAATGTGCTATTTGATTCATATCTGTCATAGATGTGACGGGCCAGTGTAGTGGCCTGTACTAGTATTTCATAATAGGCCTATATCCTATATTTTCTCATATTTTAATTTTGCCCCCCTAGGTCAGCTTATGATGTTTATGTAGGTTTACCAAAAACAGTCATAATTTATTTCTGCATTTTCCAGCCTTTCCAATTTGACAGGCTGTTTTTTTTTTTTTTTACTGTGGCTTTAAGTCTGATGTATGTCAATGAACCACGTCCTGATTGGTCGTCATGTATTGTGGCTCGTGCAGTCCAGGTGTAAACTTCAGTGTGAATGGGTGGAGCTATTCTGTCGTAGGTTGAATAGGTGGTGTAAAATCTAAAAAATGTTTTTGTGACATCACAAAAGCAATTCAAAACAGGATATTTTTACAGCTTATAGAGCATATGGACTGAATGTACTGGGGAGTGAAAGGCACGTTTTGTAACATCAGTAAGGTTTAATAAATAAAAGTAAAAACTAAAATGAAGAAGTGCTAATTGGAACATACTAAAAAGAGGACAACTCAGTTTTGCATTATACGGGCCCTTTAATAGAGGAATTGAAGTTGAAGTATAGTCAACTGTAACTGAGCTGTGTTTACTGCCTTAGAGACTGGCTGGCTAGATTAAGTTGGGATTACTGTCACTACCTTGCCTATGCTTGAGCCAGTACCAAATATAATGTTGGAACAATGTAGGGGCCACAGAATAGCTGGGTCATCTTTAGAAACTTTTTTTCATGTTTTAATTCTAAAATATTAGGACTCATTTACATAGCCTGTAGAGCTTTTCCACTGAAAATCTTTTGTGAATCTAGAATACCGTCCCCAGGTCTTTGTTAGAGCTTGAATAATGTGTTCCATATCAGCCTCAAAAGAAATCGTGTTGCTATAAAAAAAGCCAACTCCTCCTTTGGCCTTAGAAATGTGGCAGCATCTGCTTGGCCTAAGCGTGAAGTATTATGTAAACACATTACACAACAACAGAAACAACTGAATTAAATTATCAGTTAATTCACCTGCGCTGTTCAGAGGCCGCTTTGCTTGCTTGCATCTGCTTCGCGCACAAAAGAGGTTAGCCTGCTGGTCACTAAACCTTTTAGTAATTGTGTGATGTGTTTCCCAGCAACAGGGTATCAGAGAGATGGTTTTATTAAAATCCAGAGGCGAAGATACTAAGAAAATGGATGACCCTGCATTAGCAGGCCAGCGGGGGCCTGTGAATAAGGGCGAGAGAGAGTGTGTGTGTGTTCGTATGTGATGACACGTCCGCCGTACGCAGCACAGTGGAAAGGAGTTTTACGTGATTGACCAGCGTGTGTTGTGTATCCTCTGCATGCCTGTGCATTTATTGTTATTTAAGTTAACGCGCTTAATAACGATGTTCTTTTTCTTCAGTCCTGTCTGGGCTTGCTTGCTCTTTTAGTGAACAAACTTTTAATGAACAGTCATGTTCGTCTTTTTTAATAAATCAAGGCATTTTGTGATGCTTACATGTTTCTTCACCATTGTTTGTGATGAGATGTTAATAGCCAAGACACGTTGTTCCAGAAATTACTGGCTGTCAGCTTTCCCTGTCACAATGTCTGACTGCCTCAAACCTCCTGACACATACAAGTCGTGCTGTTTTTTATGAAAATAAAAGGATGGGGTGTTGAGCCAAAGTACTTGGACCTCCACTTACGTTTTGTTTTTCTTTCACAGCCAATTTTACAGTGAAGCTTTATGGCGGGTTGAAGCTTGGCATGCTCCAGGCACCATTGTTGTTCCCTGTATTTTGGCAGATACTGTACTGGTTGCTGCTAATTTTAGGGCTTTTTTGTCTCTGTGTGAGCATATGCCTCAATGATGTTCAATAACAGGTTGCCAGACTAGACAGGGGATTAGATCAATCCTATGTATAAGCTTAACACACACTGGGCTCTGACTGTACACATTTTGGGGGGAGTGTGGTCATAATTTCACAAGTGCCAGTTTGCTGTGTTGTACAATGTCTCAATAATTCATTCGAAAGTCTAGAAAGATCTCCTGCTGGAACGCTCTGCTGCTGCAGCTCGTCATTTGTTTTTCAAGGTAGTTGTGTGAAGGATCTTCCTGGTAAACAGGTAATGAACCTTTTCAATTGCTTATGGAAACTTAAGAAGAATCGTGGGCAGCCTGTGTGCAGAGAAATGGTTGCAATTTTGCTCTAGTGGCACTTTGCTTGGTGGCCAGGACACGTTAGGAGACATTTTTTCTCACATTCTGACTTACTTAGCACTCAGGGAGCCATTTGTAACCTTGCAGCCAAAAGACTTGTAAAGTCTCGTCGCTATATCTGTCAGCTGGGGAGCGAGGGAGGGGGAGCAGCAGCCGTGCCAGAAAAGTGACCCGTTTGTTTGATCGACCACTGCTGTTTTGGATGTTGTTGCTGCATCAACAGTGATGAGGTGCAATATAATGCTCTTCATGTCCGTGCTGAATTAAGCAGTTGTCCATAGCACATCTAAACCTGATAGTGTTACACAGATAGAACAACAGCCCCAGTGCTGGGCTTGTGACATTATAGAAGCCGTTGGTGAGATTTTTTAATCGTCATCATAAATCAAATGCAAGCTTAGAGACATAAACCAATGTGTTGCTTAATTGCACTTGTTTGTAAAATGTGAAAGGTCTATCAAATAACGTCCATGCCACATTATTACGAACGTTACGAAAACCGAGTCAGATGTAGGGAAGTCTGTACTTCAGAGAGTTAAATTATTTTGGTTTAAATTGGCTTTAGCACAGAAGCCCAGCTGCTGTCCACTCCGCTGTTACATCAGCAGACAATGAGAGGCCCTGATTGGCTGGCACAGCAGCTCTCTTTGGGAATCGAACATCTGCTCAATTCTGACCAGTGGGGGTCAGAAATCTGGCCCCATGCTGACCTGAAATAAGGGCTGAAATGAAGATTTAAAAAAAAGCTGTTCAGGGTGAATTGAATGATTCTTAAATCTAAACCTTTATGAAATATTTTGTATGATCACAACAGTAATGGGGTTGGGGAATGGAGATTTTTTTGTGTGTGTGGTTTTGTTGTTTATTCATCAAAGTCTGCCTTGAGTTGTGCTATTCTTTCATGTTTCTTTTTTAGATCCTACTTGATCCTACTCTTTTGCTCTTTCTCGTTGTCTGATCCCTCCTCTCTCTCTCTCTCTTTCTCTCTCTCTCTCTCTCTCTCTCTCTCTTTCCCACCCCCACTTACCCTCCCATGAGTGCACACCAGCAGCTACAGTACATGACTATATCATTACAGTTAGCGTCCCGTCACTGTCACAACCGGCAGCTCCTCTAAAAATAGCATCGTCGTCGTCTCCCAAGCTCTAACACGATGCACCTTTATTTTCCCTATGCCAAGAAAAAACGCAACCTCTGAGATCGCTTCATCTACCCCGGCACTGCTCATTCATGGCCAACTTTGCTTTTTGTGATTAGAGTCAGACATACTACAGCACAGCTTTTATTTCTGTTGATTCATTTTATTAGTGTTTTGAAATGAATACCATTTTGTTGACAATAATCACTTGAAACAGGGGACAGTTTGATCATGGCAGCATCTGGCAAGTGTTTGTCACAGAGTGCAATCATTTTGATCAGCGGAATGGAAGACTGTAGTCGGCTTAATTTTGTGTAAATGAATCCCTCTGCATTCAGAAAATGAACACACTGAGCTTCAGCATCAAAGGACAGTATCGGTATGAGAGATTTTTAATGTGCAGGTTTTTTGCCTCTATGGCAGAGATGCATTTATTTTTATTTTTATTTTAAAGATGCATTTATTATAGAGAGCAGTTATTTTTCAGCGTTTCCATCTAGGATCCGACAGAAATATGGGTTGGATATTATTTACCATGTGGTGGACGATATCAGCTGAGGTCCTATGGACATTGTCCAAGAACCAACCAATAAAGCCCCAATAATTTGTGTCTCTTCTTGTCTCTGTCAAAACAATTAGCCATGATTATGTGATCTAAATATGAATCGATTCAAATTTAAGTTCTCAATTAATCTGCTCGATAAATCTACTGTTCTCCACAAAGGGAGAGTATAAGTACTATAAGTATCAGACTACTTTTGTGTGCATTGCTGAATGAGAGAGAAGCCACACCAGCAGGATCTCATGAATGTATGTTTATACATTCAAATTTCATGTATGTAAGGTGAAATGAAATGATTGCTTTTATAAATGGTCACTCAATTAACTGCCATAACCATCACCAGGTTATTCGATTACTAATGTTATTGATAGTGACAGCCCTAAAATATACAGTATAGACTGAACTAGGGTTGTCATGATAGCAGAAGTTTGATTTTAAAATTCACAGTGCTTGCTGCCAAACAACACTATGGCACTCTTCACTGTGTGCATTGAGTATAGATTTTTTATTTATTTTTTATTTTTTCAAATTTTAATGGCTTAATGAACATGTCTGTTTGGTTTTCATTACTACAGAACTATTCAAATGTAAAATACAATCTCTTTACTATAAATACTGTTTTTTATGTATACATACAACCTAGTGCAAACATACTTACATACACATAAGTCTCTGAAAGAATTTAAATTAAGAGTATTGAATTGTTTGCTAAACTGAAGTACAGAAAAAGGCTGAACTGGTGATTATAAACACAGAACGCAGTCATGGTTAAAATAAGAAAAAAACATGTTGCATGCTTTACAATCTAGGCTAATCTTCAACATGTAAATAAAAAAAAAGCGTTTACTATGAACGTATCTAATGAAAACAGTAACAAAATCAAAATTCTTGAAAGCTCCACTCCCATATTACAGTATTTGTATTTAAGACTTTTTGAGTTGATGTTTATTTCAGTGACTATTGATTGAATATTTGAACTAAAACAGTTGGAGAATGAAATAATAAAATAAAATGGATAAAAATGGATATAAAATCTTCAGTGATTTTGTAACATTTAACTCTTAATTTGTATTAGTTACAAAACTTTTTGCTTTATCCTGATGCTTGCGGATGCAGGCATCCTGTTTTTGAAATATTGTAATCTCTTAGTATTTAACTGATTTCCTTTTGCTGTTGCAGTGGAATTTTATGAAATGAATTTGTCCGATGGGACCTAATGAATCAGCTGGTCATGTGGCAGGAGGAATTGACCTTATTGGTGTGTTGCTCAAATCTGGACAGACAAAGGCCTCTTCCTCATTGCCAAATGCAATTCCTAATGGCTAGAATACTCTGGGTAAATTGCAGAATCCATTTAGTTATATGATATGTCTCTGCATCTGTGGATCTGGATGGGCTCAATGTCGCACAAGGTTAGCCCCTGCAAAAGGGAAATAAACGTCTCCTCCAGGATCAATAGAAGGCCTTGCCTAACTGTTTGTCTGTGGGCTGACCTTTATTGAGTGAGAGGCCCTTGTATGAAGTGCTGAAATTTATTTCCCCGTTATTTTTCTACACCATGTTTGTGTACAGTCTTACTGGGCATTATAAGATGTGATTTTGGAGAAGTGCTTTCAAAATGACATGCGGACACTCTGGCGCTATGTTTTTTTGAGGGTTTGTGATTTTCTGGTTTTGAGAAGGATCCCTTGCCACCGATAGTATACCATTATATTGTACTTCAGGGCATTGTAACCATGAACGTAGCCCATATCATTTAACTGAAGTGTGCTAAAGTAAAAAAGATTGGTTTTGGAGTTGGTCAAGGCACATTATTTGGTTGATATTAGTGCAAATTAAATTATGATAATTTGTCAGGACTGTTTTACACCACCGTCATAGAGGTTGTGTAAACTAGAGTTGCACAATATATCCTCTGTTAAGTATTGTTGTGATACTGGTCTCTGCAATAGTGGTAAAATTGTTTTGGTCAGACTTTAACCATTGAAGACACTGGTTCACCAAGGAATTTTAAAGGGACCATATTTCCCTTCTATTTCGTAACTTTTATGTGGGTTTGTGTATCAAAAATATAGTTCATAATTCGTCATGACTCGTTCTCACATGACCATATCTGTCCATTATTCAATTCAATTTTTTTTATATAGCACTTAGCACTTTTTACAACCACAGTTGTCACAAAGCAGCTTTACAGGGTCCAGGTCCGAGCCCCTAGTGACTAAGCCAAAGGCGACAGAGGCGAGGAAAAACTCCCTCAGCTGGAGGAAGAAACCTCGGGAGGAACCAAGACTCAAAA
>JBBPCZ010000163.1:13479559-13490633 GCA_037974445.1 Brycinus macrolepidotus
GTGAGACTTGAGAGCGCTGCTGATGTCTCCACAGTTCAGTTAGCAAGGATTTAGTTGGCACCAGCGACTGCGCTAACAAACATACAGCAAATAGTGAAGGTTTGGAAGAGAAAGCGGGTTGGGTAATACCAAGTATTTGGCAAGGGGGGTCGGGGGGGGGGGGCGTTACATTAGCAGATGATTAAACATGCAACTATTTTGCTGGCAATAATTTAAATGATTACAGAAAATCAACAAGCTATTTATGCAAGATAATTCATAATAATTTTATTAACTGGAATGGTGTGATTATATTGGGGGGGTTATATTGGCTGGATCTGATTATTGGGGGGGTCATGAACCCCCTAACCCCCCTGGAAATTACGCGTCTGGTGACCAATAGCCTTTTGTTTATTAGCCTTACATAACAATGTGAGAATATGTTTTCAAATAAATGAAAAGAAACCTAGCCATATGCATTTGAGTTTTGTTTTGATGCTTACACCGAACTCATTCCAGACTTCAGTGTTCAGACCTTGATGTGGGCCGAGCTGTGACATCTATGCACCATAACATCCTTAGAACAAATGCTAATGGTCGGTTACCTCGGCTAGTGTGTGATGATGCCTAGTCACATCATATGACCCTGTTCCTTTTAGAAGGACAACAGCATGAACACTATATGGCCAAAAGTATGTGGAAACTTGAATGATGTTGGACTTGTCGGGCTTGCTTAATTCATGTTTCAGTTAGTCCTAAAAGTGTTCAGTTAGGTTCAGATCAGGGCTCTGTGCTAGAGTTCCAGTACAAATATAGTTATATAAATCTTTACTGTTGCCACTATGCAGTCTGGTCGTTAGCGTTCTTCTGTATCCATATATGGCTGGACCTTATATCCAATGTACTTCATGTATTACAGAGTATTAGATTGCAATTTAGAACTTAAAGTAAACATTGCAGTTAAAATCAATGTTGCTTGAAATTCCCAATGTTGTTTTTATTCCTCACATATTTTTTGTTTACTCAATAACTGCTCATTAGATAGTAACAATGTTTTAAGTATTAAGCTTAATTCTGAACAAAAATGTCAAATGAAAATTATATGAATGTTTTTCTCAGTGAACATCAGTCATGGAGATGAATTGGCAACAATAGAGACTGAGGAATGGAGAAGTTCTAGTATACCTTTTGTTCTTGTGATAGCTGATTTCATTGTAGATGTCACACTTCTTTCTGTTTTCATTGTAGATGTCACACTTCTAGTCCGTGAGAATCTCGTGAATGGAAACCAAAAGCCAGGAAAACGCCGGCATGTGTTCAATTCCTGGGCTCCCATCGCGTGGATCCAATGTGTCGGTGCTCGTTACCAGAATAAACTTGAATCCTCTTTGCGTTTTGGTGGAGTTTTGGGGTAATTTTGACCAAGACCGGAAACTTGCTTATCAGCGAATGAAAAAAGAGATTCAATACCCCAGACAAGTATTTCATGAGGCAGAAGGCAGCCCTGGCGACCTTTGCCTTGTGCGGATCTACGAAACATGGTATAGAGCCCGTATCGTGTCAAGAAATGATGCTGACTACAGTGTGTTTCTTATTGATGAAGGCAGGACACTTAATGCCACTCCTAGCACTTTGGCATGGGGCCAAACTGACTTTTTCTACCTACCTCCTGAAGTTGAATTTTGTATTCTTGCCAATGTCCTACCACTGTCCCATGAAAATAGATGGTCAAAAATGGCCTTGGAATACATGAAAACATTCCGTGGGAAAATTGTCACTGCCTGTGTTCAGGATGTTGTACCTCAGCGTACATTTCTGCTTGATATACCGTGCCTGTCCAAGCAAATGTTTGAGATGGGATTTGCAAAGAAATTGTCAAATGAAAAGTTTAAAGACTTTGTTGCAAGGTCTTTGCAGTCTCATAGCGAGTCTGTAGAACCTCCGATAACTATGACAAATGAACCATTTGAGCTCCTTGATCAAACTGATAGGCAGCACTGTTACTTGTATCCAGAGCTGCAAACTGAAACTGTCGAGACTGTGATTGTCACAGAGGTAACAAATCCTCTCCGAGTCTTTTGTCAGCTAAAGGTGTTCTCACAAGAGCTTAGGAAATTAACAGAACACATAACTCAGTATTATGAAGGAAGAGTTGGAGCTGCTTTTGCAAGGCCTGAGAACTTGGGGACCCCTTGTGCATCAAGAGGAAGTGATGGCAAGTGGTATCGGTCTGTTTTGCAGCAGGTCTTGCCATCAAACAATGTGGCAGAGGTATTACAAGTGGATTATGGAAAGAAACAAGTTGTCCAAGTAGAGCATGTCAGACCACTGGCCTCAGAATTTTTTCGCATGCCTGTTGTGACCTATGTGTGCTCTCTCCATGGGATTATTGACAGAGGTGTTGGTTGGACAGCTTCACAGATTGACTTCCTCAAATCCTTACTGCTCAACAGAACTGTTATTGCTAAGTTTGAGTATCAAAGCCCTTCAGAGGGTGTACACTATGTCACTCTCTATGGAGACGAAAATACAAACATTAACAGCTTGTTTGGATTGAGAGAAAAATGCTCAATGGACTCAAAAGCCGATGGAGATTATGCGGTTCACAAGAACACAACATCTCGGAAGTGCACTTGCCAGTCTGTTGGCATAGAGGCAGAACGTTCCAGTTTAATCAACTTAGGAGATTTGAAAGGAAACACACCTGTGTTTTTTGCAGACAGCCTGTCCCTCAACACTTCACATATGGCAGTTGTTCAGCATGTTGACAGTCCTGGAAAATTTTGGATTCAAACACGAAGGTATGCTGATGAGTTTGACCAGCTAATGGAGGGCCTGGAAGAGCTGTATAGTGACCTGGCCAGCACTGAGGGATTGATCAGAAAGCCTGTACCTGGCTTACTCTGTGTGGCCAAATCTCAAGATGGTGTGTTCTATAGGGCTGCTGTTTGTAAAGTCATTGCTGACAAAGCAGAAGTGTTCTTCCTTGATTATGGAAATACAGAAGTTGTTGATTGTTTCAGCCTTCGTGAATTGCCTCTCCGATATCAGAAGCTACCAGCTTTGGCAATAAGGTGTTGTCTCTATGGCTTCCAAACAAGTTGTGAACATTGGGATCAAAAGTCCACATTATTCTTCTCAAAAGCTGTTCTAGACAAAGTCCTTGACATATACGTACTTGCCAAGTCCCACTGTACTCATGTTGTCCGAGTAACTGATCCTTTGTCAGATGGAGAAAAGGACTTATCAAAGTTACTATGCACTGCAGGGTTTGCGGGTGTTGTAGATCCAAAGAAAGCTGTAGATAAACCTGTCGAGCATTACATTCCAAAGGGCCAGACTTGTGATGTGTTGGAGACAAATATTTCTCTGTCATCCACTTTGACAGAGACCAGGTCTGTCTTCAAGGAGTACTTGTTTCCAATTGGGAGTTCAGTTGAAGTTACTATATCCTACATTGAGAGTCCTAGTGATTTTTGGTGTCAAAAAGCCAAGAACGCAGAACGTCTGAAAGTACTAATGCATGACCTCCAGGATTACTATGCAAACAGTGAATTTCAACCCCCTTTGCATTCAGCCTGTGTTGCTCGTCATCCAGAAAATGAAATGTGGTATCGAGCCTTGATCATTCAGAAGCACCAGACTCCTCATGTGACTGTGCTGTTTGTTGATTATGGACAGACAAGGAAGGTTGCCATACATGACCTTCGCTGCATTGATCCACCGTTCCTAAAGCTGAATGGACAAGCCTTCCGATGCAGTTTATATAACTTGATCCATCCAGTCTCTCACTCCCCTTTAGACTGGTGCCCAGATGCCACATCTCAGTTTAAAGGGTTTGTGGAAAATGCAGCTTCTATGAATGTGGTCTTGAAATGTACAGTGTATGCTGTAATGTATGACGCTCAGAAAGTAGTGTTCAATGTAGTTGATTTGGAGACCCCATTTCAAAGTGTTTGCAGCCTTCTTGTCCAGAGAGGACTAGCTGACCGTGCACCCTCTAATAAAGTTCCTGTTCCACCTTTTTGTCTAGACACATACTACTACTCCACACATGATGTGAAAACTGGGTCTGAAGAAGATGTAAACATCACGAGTGTGAAAAATGTTAATCACTTCTTTTGCCATCTAAGAAGAAATTCTGCACAAATTGAGGAACTTGCAGACAAAGTCAACAATTTGTGCAGTCAGCTGGAGAACACAGAATGCCCAAAAAACTTTGGAAAGGTTTGCTTTGCAAAATACACAGATGGGCTGTGGTACAGGGCACAGATTACATCTACAAAGCCTTCGATTGTAGTCAACTTTGTGGATTATGGAAACACGCAGGAAGTTCAGAAAACAGACCTCTTGCCAGTTCCTTTTGAAGCCGGTGGAATAATGTCCATACCCATACAAGCAATTAAAGGTGGACTTTCAGACATGCCTGAAAATGTGCCATGTGAAGTAAATAATTGGTTTGAGAATTTTGTGACTGATCGCCCTCTCAAAGCGTTGGTAGTTGCCAAAGAACCGAGCGGCAAACTGATTGTTGAGCTCTACGATGGAAAAACACAAGTGAATTCAATGATCCGAGAGAAGTTTCAAATTAGACATGAGAAAAATGAACAAATTACTTTTAAAGGATATAATTCCAATGATCGGAACGCACAAAATGCGTCACACGATGTGATTGAAAAATTCAGTGTTGAAAAAGCATGTTTAGTCAGTAAGACTTATGCAAAACATGAGAACAACTTGCATCGATCCAAAAGGGGAAAAGAACCACAGCAGACTTCTGATGACCGGAGATCTCGAAAAGATACCCGTGCTGAACCAGTTGAAAGTCTAAAAAAGTCCCAGGATGGCCACATAAGAAAAAGGATGGCATCAAATCATGATGGTTCTCACGGAGAATTCCATTGTGAGTCTGCAGAAGCGAGTAGTGCATTTGCCAAATCAGGCAACCTAAAAGAAGCAGAACTTTCTCTGAAAGTGATTAAACCAGGACTGGAAGCAGAAGTTTTCATCTCCCATTACAATAGTCCTTCGGACTTCTTTGTTCAGTTGTTAAATGATGAAGATGACATTTGCTCTCTGGTAGAGAAGCTGAATGAAGACCAGCCAAAATGTACGGCCATTTACCCCAGTGACCTTCATGAAGGTGACCTGGTCAGTGCAGTGTTCCCTGATGACAGTTGTTGGTATCGTGCAGTTGTCATGAAAACGCCCATCAGTGATACAGTTGATGTAGAATTCATCGACTTTGGAAACACTGCAAAGGTTTCGTCCTCACAGATTTGTACTCTGGATGGATTGCTTTCACTTCCAAGATATAGCATTCACTGCTCATTGACAGGGATGACAAATGCAGACAGTGAAGTGGCTTCTAACCTAAAAAAAGAAATAGAGAGAAATGCTGATAGAAGTACTTGTACTTTCATCAAACTGGTGGGATCTGTGTGGGAGGTGAAACTTAAAGTCAGTGGTACGTTGTTGGGATCCACTTTCTCCAGTGATGCATCTGCCACAGCGACACCAACAGATGCATTAAAGAGCACAGTCCCTGAGCATGGACTGTCTACCATCAGCCTTGGTACATTTTATAAGAATCCTGATATTTCTGATGGACTAACTATCACGGGATATGCCTCATTCATCAGTGGGCCACAGCTTTTCTGGTGTCAGTATGCAGAGACCGATAAACTGCAGGAGATTTCTGATGTTATTCAAAAGGCTGGTAATGCTGTGGAATCTGGTGCTTCGATTGACGAATCCTTGCCAATTGGAAGTGGCTGCATTGCCCTTTATCCTGAGGATGGGCTGTGGTATCGTGCAAAGGTGACCTCTAGAGAACATGATACATTATTCATTTTGTTTGTTGACTATGGAAACGAATCAAAAGTAAAAATGAGTGAGGTTAGACCCTTGCCATGTGAGGTGTCTGATTTGCCTCCTCAGGCATTTGCCTGTCAGCTTGATGGCTTTGAAAATTCGGAGGGCTCTTGGAACGACAAAGCAGGTGATCAGTTCTCTGATCTGATCACTGATCAGCTTTTGAAAGTCACAGTTTTGAGGCTAGGAAGTTTGTTTGATCCGGAGACTCCTCATTTTGTTCGGCTAGAATGTGGTGACCTTGTCATCAATGATGCCATGAAAAACTTTTGGACTCTGTCAGAGAATTGCCTGAGCACATCGCTTGATCTAACAAATGTGCCCTCCGTTGACTCTTCAGTGGTAATTGAAAATAAATCCTCTGAGTGTATGGCTGGATCTCCTGTAAGGCCCAAGGATTGTCCTTCTACAGCTGCAGAGTACCTTCACAGTGATGCCTGCATTTCTACGCTCACTATGCAGCGCCCAAAAGTTGCATGTGATTACATAGCAGTTGTGAAGGAGGAACAGGTAGAATCTGTGTGCACGCTAGATAAAAGTAATGATTATATGGGCATAATGCCAGCTCAAGAAGAACTGGTTGTACATGATGACGTGATTATAAAAGATAACTTAAAGTTAACAGACACCTCTGCAGGGACTGAAATTTATAATATAGCCAGAGCAAAGAATTCCAGTGTAAGTCCTTTTTCAGACGTTTGTACACAGTCAGATGTACCAAAGACCTGTGGAAGAGCTGAGTTCCAGAGACATTTTGAGAGTGATCACTTGACTTCAAACATTCATGAGAACCAGGTGGAAACTACACTTCAGGAAGGCCAGTTCAGCGACAAGAGTACATCCATTCTAGAACATGAAGAGAGCAAGACTGAGAACAATTATGAGATCATTAAATCAAGTAAGTGTGTACAAACCACACTCTGTATATAGAAATGGATTAACTAAATGACTGCTTACACACATTTAAAAAAAATCTTTTTTTAAAGACTTGGGCTACTTAAGGAGGGCTGCAGATAGAAATCATGTTGGATCTGAATGTGTCATCTGGTCGCATGCACACAAGAACTGGTGTCAAGCACAGATTTTAAAGATTACTGAAGATTCTACCTTGGTAAGCTTATATTTTACAGTGAACTCCATCACACCAGTGAAAATCATAATGCAGATGATTGGTTTGTGCCCACTGATCGCCAAAATAATTAGATGTGATTGTAAAAAATGTTGACCCTTGTTTTACAGGTGCTGCTTTTGGACCATGATTCAGAGATGGTGGTTGACCCAGTTAACATTTTTGAAATCATACCAGTGGATCAATTGCAGGTATTGCCTATTATTTTCAAAAACGCCATTGTTAATGATTTTTAAAACATCTGTAGTGTGTTTTTAAGGGAGAGAGGGGCAATATGAGACATCATAACAATCGGCTGGTATTGTAGTCGTCTGATTACAGCTAAGCACTGTTGAATTTTATTGCCATATTCACCACTGGCATATATTTTAAAATTAAAATATTTTAAAATATAAACTTTTAAAATAAGATCTACAGAAAGGTGCCTAGAGTACTAGGAGACTTAATATTTTTGATATAGACATTTACACTTGTTCATTTAGCTCCTCTTTGTTAGGTGGTTGCATTGTGGATTTGTAGAATTGTAAATTTTGTGTTGCATTCAGTTCATTTTAAGTGTATTAATTTACTTTCAGGTCCCACGTGGTGGTGACAAAGACATATCAAAAGGTACATTCCCCTCTGAATAATGTGAATGACACTTGCAGTGTTTTTAAGGCATTGCAGGCTTGAAAACTGGTCAAATTATTCTTTGTGGTGCTTGGAAAATGTATAAGGTAATTGGACCCCGCTGAGCAGGCACTTAAGAATTTTTATAAAAGTTGAAAAAGTGGTTAACAGTTTAATATAAAACCGTGTGCATGTGATTGATGACCTGAACAATTGCTTTGTCTGTCATATTGACATGTAATCTGCAATATTGTCTCATAGAGGAGGCCAAAGAGACATCTGGGGGGAATAATTCTGCAGTTGTTCGCCTGGATTCTCCATCAAAGGTGTTCATGTCATTTTGGCAGGAGGTATTTACATGAAAATGCGTTACACATGGTAAAAAAATGATGTGCATTAACTTACCACTGTTCATAGGCTGAAAAACTGGAGTCCAAAGCTGTAACCAGTCTTGAATTAGATTATGGTGAGGAGATGATTGAAGATCCTAGTGGGAGGGACCTAGCCATCATCACTGAGGATCAGGTAAATGGTCTTGGAGAGTTGGCAAGTGAATAATAATAATCATCATCATAATTAAAAAGTGCAGTGAAATGACTGGAGTGATTAACATTTTGTGAATGCTTCAGCAGTCTTCTGTGCTTTTTATTTCAGCCTCAAGACAAAAACAGTGATTTGGCTAGAGGGGCTAAGGGTAAGTAGCCTTGTTTGACCTATTCAGGAAAGTCTGACAGGTAGGGCAGTAATGCACCCATCAGAGAATAAGGCAATGCCCACTAGTGTCTTTTACTCCAATTTGCAGATTTTTTGTATGAAGATGTGGAGGTCTCAGATGAAGGCTCCAGTGTTCATCAGGAAATGGTAAGGTTTTTTGTGTGTGTGTGTTCTTGGGCTAACCTGAAATCTTATACCCAGGTTAATGCCCTTAAACAAAATACAATACTTCTGTACTTGAGTATTGTACTTCTGTACTCAGCAAATGTGAATGTCATTCAGTGCAATATCATTCAATACTGTTTACTGGGTTTTAATTATTTGTTCTTGATACTGACTTGCTGCTATTTTTGATACCTATACTGTTGGTTCTAGTTATATATATATTTATTTATCACATCTATGCTTCTAGTTCTTAGTCATTTATTTATTCATTCTGTCTCCGTAAAATACTGGTCTATTCTAATACAGTGGATGCATTCTCCACTTTATATACTTTGTTTGTTTTATATACTTTATACTCATAGATACAAGAGATGAGCATCTACGGAGCGGCAAATCTTCTCGTTGCGCATTCCTGTGTATTGCAGTGACAAAGATATTCTATTCTTTTATTCTATTGAGTTAAAGTAGATGCACTCTTGGTAAAATATGGTTTGAGTAGAAATATTTTATGTCATTTTACTTTATTAATTGTTGTTGCTTGGGATTTTGCTGAAGTATCAAGTTATTGAATAATTTTATTTTGATGAACGTATTCTATCATGGCGACCTGACAGCAGACCCGCGTTTCCTTAATAGATCTTGTTCATCCCAAGTTTCACTTTTCATACTTGAGTATGTCAAAAAATGTTTGATTACCTTACCATGTGCCAGGGGGTAGGGAAAAGTATTATTGACCAGTAATATCATGCTTCCCACTCCCACAACCCCACCTCTTATTGAGTGGGGGGAAAGAAACTATTATTCAGCTACCTTAAAGACCCTCTGTAAAACCATGTTTCATTCAGAACGGAAAATATTATGATTTCTAATTTCCTTTGACTTTTTGAAAAGAACAATCTTAAATTTATTTTAACAATGTTAAATGTAAGAATATCTTTTACATAGGGTGAACTGTTTGAAGATGTTTCAGCTGAGAGACAAGGTAAGTAAAATACATTTAATGTGTGAGTTTTTCATGTTTTGTCATGGCCCTAATCCCCTAGTTGAGTATGTTAGTCACAGGTTTTTAAATATATTTTTGTAAAAACATATATTTATATTTCTTGTATAACAAGTAATAGCACATCAAGAGTAGAACAGTACAGTGTATTTCATAGCATCTGTACTTGCAAAAAATGTTCCCATGTTCTTCCAAAGCAGAACCAGCCTTGGTGATGAACTCAGGAATAGGGCAGAGCATCACTTCTGATTTGAAGGTCCAGGTAAAATATTCAGTTTGTGAAGGGACTATATAAGCTTACTTTTTTCAGGCAAACTGTGAGACAAAATGTGTGTTTCATTAGACACAAATTGAAGATGCTGTGGAGACGGGTCCTTCAGTAGAAGCGCAGATAGGTCTGTTTTGTATGTTTTATTAATTAAACATTTTATTGTAACTTTCTTTATCTGGAACTTTGCATTGATTCAGTTGCAATATGTAACATTAGGTCCAAGTATCAGTGAAGTCAGTGACGGTTCAGATAATCCGGTGGATTTCCAAAGTGCAGCACCACAAGAGAAGGTAGATTTTTGCATTAATTCTAGTGCGTTAATTCTATGGATTTTGATTACTATACTTGCTCCAAGCTAAACTCCTAAAATGGGATTGTAGGTCCAGAATGTGCAACTCGAGGAACCTGATCTGGATGTTTTGACTGAAGTTAACAGTGAGTCATTTTACTTAACTTCCGGAGGTTTAGGAAACAGCTTTGCACACACATTAGTAAACATAAGTGCATAATCGGCACTTCAGGTAATAATGCAAAATGAGTTGAACCTCAAAAAGCTGTTTAAATGCATTTCCTATGTGGTTGTTGGATGGTTGCTAGGTTGTTGCTGTGGGATCTAAGGTGGTTGCTTCAATTGTTTTTAGGCAGTGTGTTATTCCAAGTGGTAAGGAGGATACTATACCATCTCTAGTCATTGCTTAGCAGTTACGGGATTATGTGTTTGCCATGTTATATGTAGTGGTTTCTAGGGAGATGCTAGATTAGATGCCAGGTAGTTGCTAAGATGTTGCTATAATATCTCCCATGGTTCATAGTAGAGATGCACCAATCCACTTTTTCCCAGTTCTGATCCGATTCCATAACCTGAATTTGGATACAAATACCAATACCAGACTTAAGTTCTTTAGTAGTATAATTTTATTATTTGTTTTGTGGTATTGTGTATAAGGTTATATGAGGATACCACAGAGTAGTTCTTATTAGAAGAGCGGCAAATTTACAAAAATGGAAAAAATGACTAAAGATTAACCGCATTGGTAAAATCTCAAAACAAGAGTGTTTCGCAGTGTTAGCTCGCTTGCTGTCTTATCAGTGGCTTTGTTTGCTGGTGTATCCCAGTAACTATCTAGCTAGTGAGCTAAAGCTTCAAAACACTAGAAGCAAAATATACACCACAGGGTGGTGATACTGCAGGAAACAAATCTAGCTACATCTGTAGTATCACCACCCTGGTCTTTGTTTGTCAGATTTAGCTTTCTAGCTTGACTTTAGCCTTTTTGTTTGTTTGTTTGTTTTTCAACTTCTCCCCTTTGTAAAACCACCTAACCATCTAGAA
>JBBPCZ010000163.1:13505030-13525912 GCA_037974445.1 Brycinus macrolepidotus
GAGTTAACTATGGCAAACATGCGATTAATCGCGATTAAATATTTTAATCTACTGACAGCCCTACAGAGAACATTTTTGTGTTGTGGTGTGTTTACGTATGACACTTTCACGTTAATAATAATAATAACCAACAAAAAATGTAAATGTATGTGTTTCTATTTTATTGATTTATTCATTCATTTATTTATTTACACTTGTCTGGTTATTATAAACATTAAAATGTATATCCCAAAAATATAAAATGTAAAAATGTATATCCCACATATGCAGGAATAAAGGTACTAGAATAAAACCACACAATTAAAAGTCACTTTAAATAAATAGACATATATATATATATATATATATAGATATATAGATAGATAGATAGACAGAAAGATAAAAATGCTGTCCACTCCTGTCCATCTTGTAAAGAGATGGTACCAAGATGCATTTTGGGAAGAAGGCAAGCCAGTAGAGGCAGTGAGATGCTCTGCGTAATGTTCTGCTGGGAAGCCTTGGATCCTGGCATTCATGTAGATGTTACTTTGACGTGTACCACCTACCTAAACATTAATCCAGACCAAGTACATCCCTTCATGGCAGCAGCAGTCCTAATAGCAGTGGCCTCTTTCAGCAGGATAATGCGCCCTGCCACACTGCAAAAATTGTTCAGGATTGGTTTGAGGAACAGGAGGAACATTTCACTTGCCTCCAGATTCCCCAGATCTCAATCTGATTGAACATCTGTATGATGTGCTGGACAAACAAGTCTGATGTATGGAGGCTGGCCGAAACATATAGGACTTAAAGGCTTTATCTCTAACATCTTGGTACCAAACACCACAGCACAACTTAAGAGATCTTGTGGAGTCCATGCCTTCTTGCATCAGAGCTGTTTTGGCAGCGTGAGGGGTGCCTACGCAGTATTAGATAGGTGATTTTAATTTCATTGCGAATCAGTAAAATATATACATACATACATACATACATATATATGGTGATAGCATAGCTGCCTGGAGGCTACATTAAATATTAAAGCACAGTGTGTGACACGTGTTCCTGGGGTCATAAAATGATGCAACTTTTTGAACTGAGATACTTCAAGGCCTTTTAATAATCCTAGAGCTATAACTCATATAAACATGGTCAAAGTTCCTTTTCCGTACAATTTAAGCCTGCGCAAAATTTCTCCTGCATGCATATTCAGAATGCACCTGTTAGGGCTTCTTTTCATTACTGGACTGGCTGTAGGGGCTTCCTCCTCTGCAGTAAGTAACCAAATTCCTATAATATTTTGATTCTTGCAGTAACTATATGTCTCCCATGTTTTGGCGTGATTAATACATTTATTTTAACTCTGTATCTTTATTTTTCTTTAAAGATCCCGCTGTCATCTCGAGTGCATGGTAGGTCAGATAGTGAACCTCAGCCTCATATATACATTGCACATAAGGCAAGAAAAAGACGTATTAAGTGTATTTGTGTATTTTCTTTTCACAGAGGTGGAAGATGAGCCGAATGATAACCCATTCATTAACCTGGGTGAGATTATGCAATTTTTCTTTAAATGCTATGTTTTATAAGCAGTAAACATTCCATTTCTAAAGCATTATTTTAATCTTTTGTTAAAAATAAAATACATATAGTTGTTTCTGCAAACGGTTTATTGATCTTGGTTCTGTGTTTTGGTTAACAGGAGCAAAAACACCCTTAATTGAAGGAGATATTTTACTTCCCGTGAGTACAAGTAGTATTTTTAATGCTGTTGTTATGTTTGTGTTATTAATCATACAGGGAGCCCGGGGTTTATTTATTTTACTGTTTTCTTTTAAAATCCTGCTTTGCCCATTTGAAAATGGAATATATTGGAATACGTGGTCAAGATATCACAAAATATAAATGAAAGATATTTTTTCATTCTATGTATTACAATTTTTGTTGGGGATTTTTTGTTTTTGTTTTACCATCAATAGCCTGGACGAAATGCTCTCATCAACACAGCTTACAGATGGACGTTCCCTATTCCCTACATTCTGTCTGATAGCCTCGGTAGGTTTGGATAATATTACTGTGTTTTAATTCTGGAAGAGAATAATGATTGTTCAAAAGTATTAACCAAACAGTTATATCTAAACTGCCTCTGATAATAGAGCAATAGTGGTTCATGATGACTTTAATACTCTAAATTCATACACTAAATTATTCCTGCTTGACTTCTCCAGATCTGAATGCTAAAGGAACTGTCTTTCAAGCTTTCGAAGTGTATCGGCTCAAGTCCTGTGTTGACTTTAAACCTTACGAAGGAGAAAAGGCATACGTCAAGTTTGAGAAACGCGATGGGTGTGTATCATCTCTCCACATGAATCTTAAGCAGCTCCAAATTCAATAGCATTGTAACAAATGGAACTGTATGGAAATATATTGGACTGGATATGTTGTATTTTTTGTACATTGTACTGCACTGCACAACTAAATGGCCGTATTGCACTAAACTGTACTAACTGGACCTTCAATGCTGTTGTTTCTAGATGCTTTTCAAGTGTGGGTAAACAGTCCAGTGGGCAGGTGTTATCACTTGGGTCAGGTTGTGATCATAAGGCTATTGTTGAGCATGAGCTGCTGCATGCACTGGGCTTTTACCACATGCAGTCTCGTCAGGATCGAGACGACTATGTAAAGATATGGCTGGACCAAGTCACCGATGGTAAGCTCATAAGCCCTGCAGAAAAGTAATGATTAAACCTTAGGCCTGGACTTAACACCTTGCATCCCAGTCTTTGAAATCAATTATTTATCTTAAGATTTAATGGGCCAGTTTTCCAGATGTACATTACTCCTAAAACTAGACTAAAAAGAGTAGGCTTAATCCATGTTGGGCAAACCAGCCTAACAGGATTTGAGCAGCACCAATAGTGAATAACCATTGGAAATCCTCTTTAGTCTTGGCTTAAGCTTAATCTGGGTCTTGTAAACTGCTCCATTATGTTTTAAGACAACTGACTGACAAGTCAAGGATTCAGTTTGAGTCTAGGAAGCCCGTTAGTCTGTAACTACACTGAATTATTCAATAACAAACTTGAAGCTAATATGTAACATATGCAGTTTTGAGAGTGAAGAACTGAAATTTAGAGTTTGGGGCTTAAGATATTAGGACTTTCATTCTTGTTTCATCCAAGGCTATGCTTATTATTCGTGATGGGGAAACAGGCCCTAACCGTTTAGGTAAATTGATGTCAAACTTGTCAATAGAGTTGGAGAAAGTAGAGTGAAACTGTTAAATGGCATGGCTGCCAGTCATATTCATCTACTAATCTGCAATGCTTGTCAAGTGTCCATAATACTGAAGCAGCTACATGTTGGCTTTTTCAGGCTTGCAGCACAACTTCAATAAATATGATGATAGCTTTGTCACTGACATGAACACGCCATATGACTACGAGTCAGTCATGCACTACAGGCCATTCTCCTTCAACAAAGACCCCAACGTCCCCACTATCACCACCAACATCCCAGAGTTCTACAACATCATCGGACAGTATCTGGACTTCAGCGAACAGGACGTAGTGAGACTGAATAAAATGTATAATTGCTGTAAGTGCTGCTTATTCTTTCAATTTTCATAAATCAGTACTGAAATGTACAACTTTCAAAAGGTCTTTATTGTGAAAACTCACTTAATGAGGGAGAGATGATGAAGAGCCTTCCTTTTTCAGCTTCCACTCTGACCTTGCTGGACCAGTGCACTTTTGAATACATCAACATATGTGGCATGATCCAGAGCTCTACAGATGACGAAGACTGGGTCCACACCAAGAGCACCCCTGGCTCTGAAGATCACACTCTCATTGGGCAGTGTAGAGGTCAGTGTGAACTGCTGGCTATAGTATGAAGTTCCAGTGACTCATGCTTGGTTTGTTAATATTTTTCCATCTTCTATCTTTTAGACGCAGGATACACTATGCACTTCGACACTGCAGTTGGAGAAGCCGAGGAATCTGCCCTGCTGGAGTCCCGGCTGCTTTACCCTAAAAGGAAGCTTCAGTGTCTTCAGTTCTTCTACAAAATGACAGGCAGTCCCAAGGACAGACTGACCATCTGGGTCAAGATGGATGATGGAACAGGGACGGTGCGCAAGCTAAGGAAAGTGCACACAATCTGGGGTAATTATCTGTTGCATCAGACATGACATGCATTTTTCCAAGTTATACATATGAAAGATTCATTTTTCCCTCCTTACAATCTACAGTGAAGATGCTTTATCTATGTGCTAAAAAATACAGGTGCACTTTATCACTGTACAATTACTGATTGTAGCCTGTCTGGTACTGCACCCTAAAGGACCCCACTGATTAGACATTGTTTGGGTTGTGGACTATACTCAACACAGCAGTGACAGCAGCATGGTAGTGGCGTGTTAGTGTATGCTGCACAGTTATGTGTATATCAGCCACAGCAGTATGACTATGATTCACACTATTTGCACTTATTGTTCGCTTTATTAGTAACATCAGCGCCTTGGAGATGTACAATTAGAGACTATATTTATCTTTTTCCATGTGTTAGTCTTTTCCCATGTGTTAGTCATTCACCAGCCATAAGGTTATTCAGTTGTGGTCCTAGAAGAGCAGAATATAACAGTTGTGCAATCTGTGCCAGCTCATCTGTTGAAGGGCCATCTCATTGACAACCTTTTTTTTTATTATTATTTAAAGACCTTAAAGAGGTACATAAAAGCTGTTAAAGTTTCAAAATGTGCCTCTCACCCCAAGTTCCATATGTATAGAAATTAAGCTGCAAAAAGCCTGTTTTCAATTAACTGTTTTGGTGACATCATAAATTCTAAGCATTTACATATATCCACTAATGCAGCCTTCAGTAGTGCCCACCAATCACACTGAAGTTATAAGCAGTATTTCAGCTGAGACTACCTTTTGAATGGGGCATAACACAGGGCGGGCAACCAGAATAGAGGTCTTTTACATACATCCTGTTTAATTCTAAGGGTAAAAGGGGTTGAAAATGTGCCTTGAAAAATGAATGATAATTTTTTTGGTACATAAAACCACATAATCATCAGTTAGACCCAGGGGAAAAAAGTAAAATACAGTCACGTCACTGCTATGATGAAAATGGCCCTTTAATGGTCCTAAGATTCCACTGATGAACTGGGAAGAGGAACAGCAGGTGGGCAGTCAGTCAGTCAGTACAGGTTAAGCGCACCTAAAGTGTGTTTCTGATAGAATGGAGAGTGAGCGTCTTTACAAGTAGCTGTACCTAACTACCTAATAAACTATATATGTCACCAAACATGTATGTTAGGCATCAACAATATGTTTTCTTTTGTCAGCTGATGATGATGAGGGCTGGAAGATTGCTCACGTGCCTATGGAAGTTGGAGCGAAGTTCCGTTACGCCTTTCAGGCGGTGAAGGGGGACCCTGCAAATTCTGGAGGGGGCATATTCATAGATGACATCAGTCTGTCTGAGACACGCTGCCCCTCTGCTGTGTGGCGCATCCAGAACTTCTCTCAAATTATGGAGACTGCGAATAATGAAACTTTCTTAGACAGCCCACGCTTTTACAGCCCTGAAGGCTATGCCTTTGGTGTTCGTGTGTACCCTCTTTCAAGCTACACTGATTACACAGGCAACTACACTGGGCTTTACTTCCATCTGGCCAGCGGGGAGAATGATGTGGTCATGCAGTGGCCTGCTGTGGACCGCCAGGCCACTTTAGTAGTAATGGACCAGGATCCGGATATCAAGCTAAGGATGTCCTCTGCTCGAAGTCTCACCACAGACCTTGCAACAAGTATTTCTCTTTCATTTCATTCTGTGGCCTCTTGAGCTAGTTTGAGCCTTAAATCCTTAGACTGTCATGAAATGTAATAATATAATCACATAATTTAAATGGTTGCATAATGAATAACTTTGGCAGACACCCTTATGCAGAGTGACTTGCAATTTTTTGGTAGTTTCACAGATGGGTGAGCGTTGCTTAAGGACTCTTATTGGTATAAACCCCAGCCAAAAATTATATTAAAAGCTTATTAACCATTTTCTTCCTTCAGCCTCTGAAGGCAAACTGTATTGGGATGATCCGACAAAGGTTGGGACCTATGACCCTGCCTGCCAGTGCTACAGGGGGGAATCAAGAGGTTGGAGAAATTTCATCAAACACTTTGACCTACGCCGACGAAATTACCTGAAAAACGATGACCTCATCATCTTTGCTGACTTTGAAGGTAAGCTTATGATGACGTTGATTCAGTCTCCAAGCAAATCATGGGATGTTTCAAGTTATAATTTTTTTTTAACTGTTTGGTGTGTTGTTTTCTTCTTTTTTAAAGATTTAACACCCTTGAAGTACAGTGAAGTCCCGGTTACAGAGGAGTGAAACAGTGAAGAAGTAAGTTTGTAATATGACCACATACATGTACAACAACCCGGCTGTTGAAAGTCCTAAAAGTCATACTGATGGTTCTAGAAGTCAAACACAAAGGTCAAATATAGTTGAATACACTTCAATGCGTAAGTGACCACTGATTTTATAATTTTCAGAGCAAGTGTGAATTTCATGGTCATATTTGATGTACATTTTCTGGATGTGCAGTTGCTCTTATTTCTGTAGTATTTTGTTCACTAGATCACCTCCCATCCTGCTTTTGCACATTCATTGTATCAGAACATTCAGATCAGATCAGTTTTTAGATTTTGCAACATAATGATCCCCTCCATACACATTTGCTACAACATATTTCAAATGCTCACACCAAAAAATTGCACTCAATTAAATGCATGCAGACTGATGTGTGTTCACCTGTATACCAGAAGTCTAGTAATATTATTGCTGTTTTGCTATTCATTCACTACACAAACAACACAAATCATATATGATACATATGATCAAATAATTACATAATGAATAATATAGTCAGGTTTGTAATGAGTTTGTAATGTATATTTGCATTCGATTTTGACAGGAGCAGGACTTTTTTCCCCATTTCTTTTGATAACATATATGTTAAAAACAAATATAGGTCAAAATGGAAAGCGTGTTTTTTTTTTCTTTGTTGCAAAACAGGACTGTACACGAACAACTCGTTTTCATCACACCCAAATTATTGTAAAATATCTTCTACTTCCAAAGTGCTATCAACTGAAAGCTGAGAATTCACAGAGAGTTTCTCTGCTTGTTTCACTTCCTGGAGTAGGAACTCATGATGTAAGAGTGAGAATTACTGATCTAAAACATGTAACAAGTTTTGAGTTTTTATGGCATGAGGAACAGAGGAGGGTTACATTTTAAATATTTGATCTTTTTCATTCATTATATCCTTTCTTTGTTCTACATTTTTGTATCAATTCTACATTACCCTCTAGCACAGTGTAGAGTTTTGCTGTGTTGCACCAGATACTGTCCTGTCTACTTACAGCCTGTCTCGACTTGTACATGATGGTTATCAGAAAGAAAAAAAATATTATTCGCCCTTTTCCTTGAGGCCAAATTACACGAGGAATGCTGTTGCGTAAGGAAGTAGATGCGTGAATGGATAATGACTTTGATCTTTGTACAACTTGGCGTAATTTGTGCTATCACAGAATATACTGATTTATTGTCTGTCTGTGAAGTAAAACTTTAAAGATCTAACCAGGAATTGCCTCAACTTGCTAGTGCAGCAAAAAAGAGGCTTCTTAAGATGTTGTACTGCAGCCAGTAAAATTCACATATTTACTATAGTTTAACTGCACAAGAATATGTTCTTTAGTATTGGTCCTCAAACCAGTTCTCAGTGCTCTGAGATTTGATTCACATTTTTGCCCTATCCAAGCCCCCAGCACACCTGAACCAATACATTAAGGGCACTAAACACCTGGTTTAGCTTTGCTGGGAGATTGGCTCTGAGGACTGGTTTGAGGACTGGTAGATCTTTTCAATAGAACAGTTTTGTAAATTACATGGGAGTATTAAGATTTTTTTTACATTTTAATGATCTTTCCTAGAATCACACATTAGAGCCAAGAGTCTTTTTAGAACATTTTTTCCAGAGTGCATAAACATGGTAGTCTGTAAACACTGAATTAGTCTTTGGGCAGTCATGCCCTGATATACTTATGTCAGAAATGTATGACAGGACTTTTTGTGTCTTCTCTTTCAGGGCTTCATATCCTGGAACAGTCAGTCTTGAAGAGTTATTGAGGACCAGTAGAGGATGTATTGAAATGAATAAAGATTTGTTCAAATATGTTTTCCTGTATTAAACCCATTAAAAATATGAAAAATATACAAATCATGTGTCTCGTGCATTTCAACATTTTATGTATGTCTAATGTAATATATATTTTTGCTGTTTATTAATATGCTTATTAATATGATACACCTGCACTGGTTAAAATTGCACTTTAACCTATATTTCACATATAAGGTCCGAAAACCTTTGCTGAGCACATTCCAGACTTAACTAGTAGGGTGACCAAAAAAGAGGACACTGCAGGGCATGAGGGAGGCATGGGGCAGGCTAGAGAAAGTAAAGGTCAACACTGAAAATCCCAAAGCTGAATCATGGACATTTTAGACTGTTAAGAAATCCTGGCATTTTTTTTAAGTTTCAAAAACAGTATGTGTCCAAAAAAGAGCGGACATGTGGTCACCCTAATAACTAAAGATACCTAAAAGGAGGTAGTTTTTATTTTTTCTGTTATGAAAACCTGTAAATGTGGATAAAAATGCATATTTAAAAGTTTCTGCACAAGTATAAACTGAGTATATGAGCATCATAAGAAGAGCGCTGAAGAAAAGCTAACTCCTATTCTGCATTGTTTTGGTTTTTTTTTACCATCAGACACATATTTTCATTTGCACACCGAATCTCAAAACAGGACGTTAGGATCGTCAGTATCGATCTGCCCATCCCTACTTAGAACTGTGCTCCTGTCCAGTCATAAAATCAAACTCCATAAAGGATATCTTGCTGTCAGATCTTATCAGAGATAACGGGTGCTCAGTTTATAGTCTTTTATTCACTAGCGTTTCTCCTGTCTTCAGCAGTCTGTAAACTTATGTTACCCTTTCCTCACCGCATTAGTTTACACAAGTCCACCGTTGCTCCAGCCATTGTGTATGCATGCTCAGAATAAAAAGAGCTGCAGTGCAAAGTCCCTTGCGCTAATAAAGGGGCAGCCTATTTAAACTGATGCCCTCTCTTTCCTTCACTAATTGTAAAGTCGTGGGTTTGGTGTCACCTCAAAAATGCAGATCCTGGGGCTTCTAAGCTGCATGTTTTTTCTCTCCCTCGCCTCATCTTTCACAGTAGGGTCACTCTCCTTTTCTCTTGATGAAATTCATTAAAGCTAGTTTTTGTCATTGGTGGTGTTGTTGACCCATACTTCACTTATTTTCTGTGCAACAACAGATTGGACGATTCTCCAGGGAGACCTGTAAGAGATCACCTTTCTTTCTCATTGATTCTGTGCTGGATAGACCTGCATAGATAACATAGAGATAGTCCTTAAGCAATGATTGGAAATGTGTTTTTACGATAGCGTTATATTTTGAAATGAAGATGAAGACCCGACTGGAATTTGGTTCTCTGAAGACACCAAGAATGCTAACTTTCAGTCCATTCCATTCTTACTGTAGCTCATGCCATTGATGGTGAGGAGGTCATGAGACGGGACATCCCTTTCATCAATAAAGGTAGCTTTGATATTAGCTTCACCATTGCTTGAGTTCCATAAAATTACTTGAATGTGTATCTGCTCTGCTGCTAATGTAATGTACAAATGCTATTATTTCTGGACTAGATGTGAAGACACCACTGGTCGGTGGTGACATTGCGGTTCCTGTGAGTAAACTGCACTGTGATCTTATCTATATTTGACACTTTGAACCTGCCAAGGTTATCTACATCTTGATAGGGTTTACTTCTTGGGCACAGCTAACAACAATTAATGATTGGTAATGTTATCAGCTGCTGTTGCGTAAGAATATTTAGAGTCTTTTTTCTATCTCCCTAAATAAAGGTGGGCGCTTTTCTTTTTGATCCAATACTAAACAATACCAAGGCTTGTATCCCAGTACAATACTGACACTTTTCACAGTCTTCTTGTATACAAAAAAAGTGTTATTGTCCAAACTGGTAATCCAGACCCATTTCAGAACTACATGTTCAATCATAATGAAACCAAAAAACAAAATAACTCAGAAGGATGCTTCTCTTTCTTTCTAACATTGGCACTGCATTTGTGTGATGGTCATGTGTGTATAAGGATAAAAGTGGGAAAGCCAGAAGGAGCCCCCAGAGAAGGTCTTATGATTTCTAGACACTTCAAAAATTCATGTTTTTGTCTATTTTTAGCTCATTTTCATTCAGTAGAATAGACTTTGTATTTTAACTTGGCAAGTACTGTTGAACTTGAAACACCTCATTTTTCACTGTGGTATCAAGGCAGATTCAGCCAAGCAAACATTCCCATTAGATCTTCAGGAGCTGTGAAGTGCTTGTGTGTCCGATTAACTACCAACATTAGTAAGAACTGAAAGTGGAAACAACCAATTACATTTTGGTGAGACCAATTTTGTGAGGGAAGACATCACTCTAGGCTTTCTGGAAGTCCCAGATACATTTTATTTACAAAAGTTTGTGTCCCCCCTTTGCTGCAGAAACAGTCTCTACTCTTCTGGAAGGCTTTACACTGGATGGTTGAATATTTCTGTAAAGATTTAAGGCAATACACAGCAGGCAAAACATCTTTTTTTCTTGCACTGGTCAATTTTGAGGTTTTGGGCTGTTTTGATTTGATCACATGTCTTGTTTCAGACTAGTGAAAAAAATAAAACATCCAGAATGTACTTTTAGGTGTTTATTTTAGTACACATTGTCTATTTGCAACTGTAAATTTCTCCTAAATTTGCCAAGAGTTAGCATTTTTCTGCAGCATGCACAGCCGCACACCCTCCTGTGTGAAAGAACATAAAAATGCATGCATAGATGTATGAAACACTGAGTGTATACGGTAATGGGGAGGAAGTTGAAAACTATACGTCATGACATTGCTAAGTTGTAAAACTTAGTACTTCAGACTCAGATTCTGGCTCGGTTAATATCTTTGGTTGGGAGCAACACACTATGTCCTGGCCTGTAGGCATCTGTGGTGGTCGTATTGACACTCGGGGGTGTGGAAAATCAAGGGAATACAATTTTTTATAGTTTTATTATTGTGTGCTTGATAATCTATACATGGTCAAACTCCTCGATCCTTCTTCTTGACAAAGAAAAAACTTGAGGCAGCAGGAGAGATGGAAAGGCATAAGTATCCAAGTTGCAGGGCTTCAGGGATCATCGAGGGCCTGTTGTTCTGGTAGGGAAAGAGGATAGACACTGCTGAGCCAAAGTCGAGGAGGGTGGAAAGGAAAACATGTTGAGAATTCTAATGAACTACCACCATTAATTCAATTTGCAAGTTACTATAACAGCTGTCAGTGTACTCACCACCTTGGAGGAGTCAGATCATTTTTTTTGGGCCTGATGGGCATTTCCAGAGCTGATGATCGGGTGCATTACAAGAAAAACATAACCGGCAAACTCTCCTCCATGTTTGTTCTTCCTGACTGACCCTTGTATTACCAGTTTGTGTGGGTTCACCAGGCTCTGGTGAACATGTGGGTTCATGCGATACGTAGGACAAACACCAGAAAGGGGAGTATCATAGGCATGGCTAAAGGCATGAGTCAAACAAGATCAGAGTTCAGAGGGACCAAAAGGCATTGAATACAAACACTCCGTACACCATGTATGGAAATACTTAGCAATATCAGTCCTTAAATAGTGCTAGAAACAGGAAGTACTCATTTAACCTCTATCTTCCCTAGTGGTGAGGCGGGTGAACAGCAGTGCTATATGTCAATAAACTTTCAAAAATTTAAGGTCATGATTGGGTGTATTGATATTTTGGTATCAGTCCACCCATCTGTACTCTCTACTGTCATCAAAAGTGCTAATGTTGTCTTTTATACACTAAATACTTTTGTTTTAGCTTTGTTAAGCCCATAAGTACCAAGTACCAATGTTCTAATTAGTCATTGTCATAAACATTCACTATCATCTCAGAAGAGCAAATTATAACATACACAAACATTAACATGACTTACTTTCTTCTTTTCTAGCCTGGACGTAATGCTCTGCGAGACAAAGCTTACAGATGGCAATTCCCCATTCCTTACATCTTAGGTGACAGCCTTGGTAAGAAAATCTTCCCTCTGTGTTAAAGAACATACCGTATAATTGGAAGTATTCGCTAAACTATGCACTACTTACTAACGGAGTGCTCGCTCTTTATAGATCTGAATGCAAAGGGCGTCATTTTCCAGGCCTTTGAGACCTACCGCCTGAAGTCCTGTGTAGATTTCAAACCTTATGAAGGAGAGAAGAGCTTCATCAGATTCGAAAAGTTAGATGGGTATGTAAGTTTGAGTAATATAGCAAAAATATGACATTACAATACTAGAAGGAATTTCTGTGAGCTGTATCTGATGAGCCCCACAGTGGCGCAGTGGGTAGCGCTGTGCCTCGCAGCTCCAAGGTTGGGGGTTTGAATCTGGGTCCTGGCCTTGTGTGTGTGGAGTTTGGTTTCTCCCACAGTCCAAAGACATGCACGTCACGTGAATTGGGGTTTCTAAATTGACCATAGGTGTGAGTGAATGGTGTGTGCGCCCTGCCTCATGCCAAGTACCTGCGACCATAGTGAGGGTTAAGTGGTTACAGTGAGTGAGTGAGTGAGTGAGTGATGCTTTTGTGAGGTTTGGGAACATGCTGTCATTTTTTAATTGTCAAATCAATAAATAAAAAAAAGGCCACGAAAATTACATGAGTGAGTAGAGTGTTTTTGGTTTTACATTCAATATTTGCAAAAAGTTCTATTTAAAAATCAAGAACATCATCAAGGAATAGTTTAAAGAAATTAGCAAAATACAGTCGTAATCCAGTCAGCTAATGCCCTCTCAGCTACTTGTTACTGCGCAGTTTATGCATTTACAACTTATGCAGGTTGTTGTTGTCTATAGTCTGTGTGTAATTGGCCTTTTTATGATACGTTAAGTTCTTCAGCATATTGGAGTTCAAGGTTTTACACTGCCCTGTGCCTATCAGCATCCCTTAATCGGGGTAAAAAAAAATCACTGTAATGCATGGCCTCTTATTGCCGTTGCATCAGCTACCCCAATAATGCTCAGATATTGCTAGTTACTTCTCTGCTGTGATGCTGTTCTCTACAGATGCTGGTCAATGGTAGGAGACCTTAAAGAAGGTCAGCAGCTCTCCCTTGGTGAAAACTGTGACTACAAAGGCACCATAATGCATGAAATTCTTCATGCACTGGGTTTCTACCATGAGCAGTCTCGCACTGACAGGGATGAATACATCAACATTTGGTGGAATCAGATAATTCCCGGTAAAGTCCTACAAATGCTTTTAGAAAGTATTTTTTTTTTTACCTTTTTTCTCAAGCTTTTTTCTGTCATGTTTAAGCAGTCATTGTGGTTTTTGGGATTCAGGTTTGAGCCATCTATGGAACCATAACGTAATGTTTAGAAAGTGTAGGTTCATGGGGTCATTTCCTCAACTGTCACTCAGAATTTGCACAACTACTGAAATGAATGGCAACGAGGAGTTAGTCAGATTACGTTTTAAGCCCGGTTTTAAGGTTAATGCTTTGTTGCAGGTATGGAGCACAACTTCAATAAATATGATGACTCTTTCATAACTGATCAGAACACCCCCTATGATTACGAGTCTATTATGCACTATGGACCGTACTCCTTCAACGTAGACTCTCGTTACCCCACCATCACGGCGAAGGACCCAGAGCTCACCAAAGCCCTGGGCCAATACAATGACTTCAGCACTCTGGATTTGCTGAGACTGAACCGAATGTACAACTGCAGTAAGTTTTTCATCGAATTCACATCGGATGAACCCATACAAATGGTCCAAAATTACTCAGAACAAAATTTTGTTAAATGAACTTTCAGTAAAGCGAAGAATGTCTTTACCTCCCTCTATAAAGTTACAGTTTTGGAGAAATAAGGTTTTGTTATGACAATAATGTGGTGCTGGAGCAATGATATGTACTTTTAACAAGAAAGTGGTAAATTTGTGTGACAGCAATAGTAAATGTGAACAGTAGAAATTAAATGGAGAGCGTGATGTGTTCTTTGTAGCTGCTCCTCTCACTCTGCTGGATCAGTGTTCCTTTGAAACACTTGGGATTTGTGGCATGGTACGTAGGCATCAGGAGAATGGAGTCCAGTGGGTGCGCACACAGAGCTCCCACCAGTCACCTGACCATACTCTGGCTGGCCAGTGCAGAGGTCTGTCATTCCTACTTATGAAAGTTTAAGATGGTGTGTTACTGTCCAGATCATATGCATGATGCAGATCATTTCTTTATTTGAGCTTTTATTTCAAATGGAAAGACTAGCTTTTGTTCATTAGCATTAACAATTTAATATTTATGCAAATGTTTTGGCACTCTGGTCAGCATGTTTGGTTGATTCTCTGAGTGAAAATACTTGCACATACACTAGACAGAACACACTTCTGCACTTAGTTACTTATTATTTTCTGAATTCAACACTGGATGTGAAGAAAAATTACTTATTTGAGTTTATTCACTGTAGATAATGTGTTATCAACAAAACATGTTGTTTGTATTTAAACTTTTGCATATGGCTGAAGTTTGGGAAGAAGACTATGCCTCCTTCTTCCAAACTAGTGTAATTTCCACTCTCTACTATGTGTGTGTTGTGACAAAGCTTTTTCACCACCCCATTTCCTCCCTGTTCTCTCTCTGAGCCCTACCTCACTAGACCAAAACAGCTATACAGTCTCCTCTCATAATACCACCATATGCTCAAGATGTGCGCTGGTACATGTTAAGATGAGGGTTAGGGGAAGGGAGAAATTTTGGCCCAGAAGGCTGTTCACCCATTTTACTGTACTTTTGCCAATTCTTTCCCCTTAAATCAGATCAAATAATAAAGTAAGAAGAGTCTCCTTTAAAATTCAGCAAAATTTGTATGTGAAATGGGTAGATAATAGACTACATATAACATTAAAGACAGCATAATATAACGGTTTTCCACCATCTCTTTAAGATGCAGGACATTACATGTTCTTCAGCACAAGCTCTGGAAAGTCTGGTGAATCTGCCTTCCTGGAGTCGAGGACCCTCTATCCAAAGCGGAGGCTACAGTGCCTGCAGTTATTCTACAAAATGACTGGAAGCCCAAAAGACAAACTGGTCATCTGGACAAAACAGGTGGCATCAGATGGTACTCCGACTGGCACGACAGTAGTAACACTAAATGGTGAGAAACCAAAGTCTTCTGCTTAATTGTGCTGTTGATAGTCTTTATATTTTGCAAGAGAGTGCTTATATTTCACGTGGCTCCTTTAGGTGACGAAGATCGATCTTGGAAGATTGCCCATGTTCCCCTGAGAATGGATGGAAAGTCCCACTATGCGTTCCAGGGCATTAGTGGTGACCCGTCCCATTCATCTGGAGGTATTCTGCTGGATGACATTAGTTTGGCAGAAACTCGGTGCCCCAGTGCTACCTGGAGAATAGCCAACTTCAGTTCCTACCTGGCTAGCTATGCTGTGGGCGAGTATATCCAGAGCCCGCGTTTTTACAGTCCTGAGGGTTACGGCTTTGGCCTACAACTCATACCTAACTCCTATGTCAGTGGTTACATCGGAGCCTTTTTCCATTTGGTTAGTGGCGATCATGACAAGGTCTTGCACTGGCCTGCTGGAAACAGGCAGGTCACCATGACAGTGCTGGACCAGGACCCTGATGTCACACAACGACAGTCCTTCTCCTACAGTTTTACAACAAATGGCAAACAGCTCATACCAGGTGCGTTCAGGCTCTTACAGAGGTCTAAAACTTTGTAAGGGAGCTGACATGAATAATTTACCTGCTTAGAAGTCTTCTTCAGTAATAGACAGGGGATTTGTTTGGTTTTCTAGGTACTGATCGCTTGTACTGGGACAGTCCCTCTAAGGTGGGCTCTTATGACCCTTCCTGTGATTGCTATCGTGGCTGGACGTGGGGCTACAATGCTTTCTTCTCCCATTTTGATCTTAGCCGCAGGAGCTACTTGAAGAATGATGACTTAATTCTCTTCATTGAGTTTGAAGGTACACCTATTAAATGCCATTCACTTTACTTATCCTACAAGTTGTCCTGTTCTGTCCAAAAGTCTGAGACTTCTATGGAAATTGTTTAAAACTCTATTGTTACAAGCTAAAGCACTAAACTGAACTCATCCTTTGTTTTTCTTTTCAGATTTGAGCCCACTGATCTGAAGACATTTAGAAAGCTATGCGTCTGAAAACTGATGACCTTCAGCCTATATATCAATAATGCTTTATTTTGAGTGATTTGACCCCAGCATTGTTTCTTTACATTTTATCTGAAAGATAATGTTTATCCTTCAGCACAACAGACTGTGAATCAGATTTCTGCCTAAATAAATCCCATTTTCGAGCATATCACTCCATGCTGTGGTGTCAGATTTCAGATTGCCTGAGTTAACCCCAAAGATTTAATCTGCATTTGAGTGTATCAGATATTGCTGTAATAAACTGGTGAAAAACCTTGAGAGATAAAGGTGCATTGCTGACACTCGTTGTATAATAACTCCATAAAACACATGGTGTAAACTGATGGCTCTCTCCATGTGTGAAGCACAGACAGCAGGGGTTCATGATTTTGAGATCAAAGTACTCCTCTAACCTCATCCTTTACTGGCATGTTTAACCTGTCAGTGCGACACATGCACTCGTCTCCTCAAGTTAACATGGACTTCTCGTGGAAAATCATCTTTTTGACTGTTCTGCTCACATTAAAGGTATTTCAGTTCTTTTGCAAAAGTTTTACATTTTAGACCAAGTAAAGTGAACTCTGTCTTACAGCTGAAAGGAACCAAAAAAAATCATTTAAACCATTTAAAAGCATGTTAGATGTTCATATTTGTTTGAACATGCTGTGTGTTGATACAGTCTGTGAACATTACAGCAGACAATAAAGGGCTGTTTTTTCAGTTTCTAAGTCTTCCTTTTGATTAAGTACACTCTTTTTTTCTTTCTTTGTCTGCTTTTAGCTGCACGCTCTCCCTGCAGAATATGGTAACTTTCCACAGATTCAGTATTTAAATGAAGTATCATTGATATTGACATCCTCACTGATCCTGTAGTCACTCTCACGGCTGAATGGTGTTTTGGCGTGAACAGGTGGAGATGCCGATGCTGGGGAATTGCGGGAGGACATTCTTGAAATAAATGCAGGTCAGTGTCTCTTCTTTTCAAATGAAACCCCAGTCTCATTCAATGGCTGAAATTAATTTCAAAGACATTAAAAATAAAAGCACAGTCAACTTCAGAATCATGGGAACCCACCCCGAAAATGAGCTTAAACCAGTTTATTTAATACACCACACATGCAATGATGAATCTTTTAAGCTTAAACAAATGGGCATACTGCGTATTGCTGCTGTCGGAACAAAGCCTCGCATCTCTAAAATAGTCCTTTTCAGAAGGAAGAACATTCTTAACTTCAGTATAAGTATCAAGTCCTTTTTTGCACATAATGAAATTTTGACACATGGTTTACAGGAGACAGTAATGTACAGTAAAATGAAAAGAGACAGTAAAATGAAGAATATTTCTTGTCCATTGACGCAGTTTTTTTTTTTACTATGTTTCGGAACAAATAAAGCAAGTTTTGGAATAAAAAAGCATAAAAGGTTTGAAAATATTGGCACCCCAATTATTACTACATGGCCAAGACCTGGCTGGAATAACAGCACAGAACAACTTTCTGTAATGCTTAACAAGGAGGGAGATCAGTTATGGAATGTCCACGCAGAGCATTTCAAAATACAGTTCTCTCCCTTATGCATATACATTTGGCAGAGTGCCGCACAGAAAGTGGGAGGATTGTGCAAAAAGTTGGGGGAGATATTACATACGCAGCTGATCATATATTCAACTCGGTTTACCAAAGTCTAAGCAGCTTGTGGCGGTCGGTGTTGCTCTGAAAAGATGTTCCTTTAAGAGGAGCACCAGATCCAAACCTCAAACAAGAACTGAAAGAATGTTTTCCACCAGAACATCACAGGATCAGAATATGCCGCGGCGCGGCCACAGTTTGAACGCACAGTCCATGTTACTTTCACGAGTTTTCTAAGCCACGCCTGAGTCAGACGTCTGGAGAGTGCTGAGGCGGAAAACAACATAAATTATGAGCACGGCTCTCTCTTAACTTTTATTCTGTTTTGTATAGAGCTTTATCATTTCAACCGACCTTTTAAACCCAACAGCCCTTAGTTAGTGGGCAGGGCTACGTGCAGACTGAGAGACAAACTGCAGTCTCAGGCAATCAAATGTTAAATTCAGCCGCAACACGAGTGCATATTACAGTCACATCAAGGTACATTTTGTGCTTCGCCTGCGATCAAAAGAAAATCTGCCCCTGGAAAACTTTGATTTTGTGTAGATTTGAATGGACTGAGATCATTAACTTGCTGAAAGTTTCAGCCTGACAGGCAGACAGATTTTGTGCTAAAATCTCCTGGTATGTAGTGGAATTCACTATGCTATTCGTCTTCATCTTGTGCATGATCTAAAAGTTCATTTTATCTCTTTATCTGATCATGATTTTCATTTCTAGTTCCAGTGACATTTTGCAAGGTTAAGATGCTGTCATTAATAGCCTGCTTCTGGGAAAGGCTTCTTTGAGGAACTCTTCCAAAAAGCTTCTGGTCACCAATGTGGCATCTGACAATGAATTTTGACATTTGAAAACCACAAGTTTCCACTAAACTGTGCATTCTGAAACTGTGATCTTTGGGTTCCCCTTTGCCTCTTTTACCTTCGTCCTAACTGTAGATGGGAGTTCACGCATGCTCATCTTGGCAAATTAAAAAAAAAAAAAAATCACTCTGATTGTGCTGGTTTTTTATAAGCATTTTCTGGTTGTTTGTGCAGGCCCACACGCTTCCTGTCGCATTTGAGTTGACCCGTTTGGTTTTACCCATGTTGATGTCAGTGGTGTTCCTGGAGACTATGGGCAATAAAAGAAAGATTTTTCCTCGAAGCTTTATTTTTTTTAATACTTTTTTTAAAATTCAAATTTAATCTTTAGGGGTGCCAATAGTTGTGTGCTGAATTTTTTCAAAGAATGCAATATTCTTAAAACGAAACAATGCTCCTGTAGGAATAAATTAAAATGAAATAAAAAGCAAGCAATTTCTCCAAATATTTTGAGGACCATTTGAATCATGATGTGTATTGTTTATTTTATATGGTTGCTTTTGGCCAGTTTGAGGGGTGCCAATGATTGTGGAGTTAACTGTATACTCTCCAATTCCTTATACCTATTTGTGACACATTGAAATATATGTGCTTGCATATACCGTAATGGTTGTTCAGACCAGTCTCTAAACATTTTCACCCATTGCTTTTCAGAATCCCAGAGAGATTTGTTTGAGGGCGATATTGCTAGAGATGTAAGTGAAGTTTTATACACAATATAATATGAATTGGGATCAGAATCACTCAAGATCACATGTATAATGTTGTGCAGAAGTCACACGTCAAATCATATGACATGACATTTTATGAAAAATGTTTATCAAAACACTAAGATTAAAATAAATACAAATAAACGATGCATTGTGATTTTAAGTGTGTGTGTTAGCTTATCACTTTCATGTTCTGGATGAAGTCCAGTATGTACAGTGACCTCCCATCTATATAAAATATTTACTTTCCAGCCAAGAAGGAATGCAATTTTGGATGAGTCAAAAAGATGGAAATTTCCCATTCCCTACATACTTACGGATTCTTTGGGTAGGGGTTTTTTTTTTGGGTTAACTCTTGTACTGATAACCTGAATTGATCACATGGTGTTACATTTAGGTTGCATTTTTTTTTATTTAAATGGATTTGTCTGATCTTTTAGATCTTAATGCAAAAGGTGTAATCCTTCAAGGATTTGAAATGTACCGCCTGAAGTCCTGTGTGGACTTCAAGCCTTACGAAGGAGAGAGCACCTACATTTCTTTCACAAAGTTGGATGGGTAAGCTTTAAAAAAATGTTTCTGCTATGTTTCATGTGAAGTAGGGACTGACAGGTGACTGCATGGATTTCCAAAAGAAAATGTAAACAATGACTTTCATTTAATTGGTAAAGTGCAGCAAAGTTTCAAGGTTGTGTTCCAAATAGTTAAAGGTTTGAATTTTAAAAATGTACTAAAAACAAGATTCTTTTATACTGACCATTTTTGTCCCTTGACAACAGGTGCTGGTCATATGTTGGAGATCTGCAGACAGGGCAGAATATCTCCATTGGAGCAAACTGTGACACAAAGGCCATTGTGGAGCATGAACTCCTCCATGCTCTGGGCTTCTACCATGAGCAGTCACGCTCAGACAGGGATGACTATGTTAAAATCTGGTGGGACCAAATAACTCCAGGTAGGTTCCTTTAGTCCTTCACGTAGAGGAGCCACATAAATAAAGGTTCCTCAAACACTTGTTTGAGCGATGCTATGGAAGAACCATTTTAGCTACCTAAAGAATGACACTATATGGACAAAAGTATTGGGACGCCTGACTAGACTTTCCACTAGATTTTGGAGTGTTTCTGTGGGAATTTGTGCCCATTCATTCTATTAGGCATTTGTAAGGTTTAGGCACTGATGTTGGAGTAGAAGGCCTGGCTCGCAATCTCCGTTCCAGTTCATCCCAAAGGTGATGGATGGGGTTGAGGTCAGGGCTCTGTGGGGGCCAGTCAAGTTCTTCCACACTGAACTCATCCAACCATGTCTTTAT
>JBBPCZ010000163.1:13539609-13568832 GCA_037974445.1 Brycinus macrolepidotus
TATATATATATATATATGTATATATATATATATACTTAAGACCTAATAATCTAGGTCTTTCTTTTATGAGTTTGACTTTTAACTTAATAAACTCAGCCTTTAGTGAGCAGATAGAGATTTATTTGTTGATTCAGAAATTATGTGCAACTTTGTTTACTTTCATTTTGAAATAAACTTTTCTGTAAACAGTTTCCATTTCTTTTCTTCCATTGACACTATTTCAAACACACTGACAAAGAGCATGACCATAAAAAATTGCTATGTATAGGTCATTCAGGTGCCTGCTTTGCAAAAAGCAAAAAAAAAAACAAAAAAACCCCAAATGTACAGCGTACTGACAGATAAAGTACTGCAGTCAACTGCTTTCAGAACAGCGAAAAACATGAGAAATGGCTCAAATGGACAACAAAACGTCATGACAGGGTGATGCTTCTTTAAAGCTTTTTACACTGTGAAACTGTGTATTTTTAAAGTGGCCTAATCTAAAGGAGACTTGCTGTTTAGCTGAAAGCATCAAGAGAATTCTATCAAACATCGTGATCTCCTCACCTGCTAATGTGAGACATTTCTTAGTGCAACATTAATGCTCATTAATTTTTATATCTGCTACATGACAGTGAATGACCACAGCTGACCACGTTTCTGTCCTTACAACTTAATCGCAAAAGTTGGAGTAGCCCCAGTCAAATGTTGATTTTTTGCTGATTTTCTAAGTGAAAGTACACATCCTCTACAGGCAATACATTTAAATATGGCATTTTCCTGTTTATTTCAGTGCACAAATTGGTAGAGTTTAACAAATCGGAAAAACAGAAAACATAAAATGTAATTGTGCATTAATAAACTGCTTGTGTGCTTATTTTCAGTTAGATGATAAGCATGTGATAAGATATACAATTTGCTTTCCCTGTGAGTTTGTTCATATTGTGAAGGGGTCTTGGACAGCAACCCTTATCTTTTTAAAGATAAGAGTTATACCATATAATGGAAAACAAGTTTGATGTCATTTGTAAATGTTTGTATATAAAAGCATGTAAAGACAAATGTAGAATATGGGTCCTTCAAAATAGGTTTAACCTGCAAGCACCCAGCAGTCCACTGTGTCTGTCTGCTACAACAAAGGTAACTCCTCATCTTTCATTGTCCTGGGTTTAATACCCTGCAATTTAAGACAACACTTAGATGTGGTAATTTACATCTTACTATTTAGACTCTTGCTTAAACAAAGGAATAAGACATGGCCAAGTTATATTATTCATTTTCAAATACCTTTAAAGCTGCATCACTTTCTTGCAGTGGAAGATGTCAGGTTCCTCTTGCTTTCACTTTTGGCTGACTTCTAAAGAGATAAACAGACAGATTATACCTAGAAAATTAGATGGACTTGTTTCTTAGTTGCAGGTATTAGATGTAAGTTCCTTAAAATAATTACTTTGGTGTCGTAGTTTAGTGGAAAAAAACTTGCTTTTACAATTGCTCTGTCTACAAATAAGTTCATTCATAACAACTATTGCAAGGCTGGACAAGCATTACAGAACTTTGGGAATAACCATTCAACCCAGTGAAGGCTGTAGTTCAAATTGGCTACATGATGTTTGGCTTCTAGTTAAAAAGCTGCACTACTGCTAAGTTGCTGTAGCTCTTGAAACTAGGCAGGTTCAAAACGACAAAGTATTTGCCACCATGGTAGTGTTACATGACAAAAACAGCCAATCGAAATTTGAAATTGAAATTGAAAATGCACTCTAAATTTCTATATTTGAACAAAAAACAGCTATTAATTTAATTAATTATCAATTAATTATGAGGTTTGCAAAAATGATGGCACATTTTTATAGGATATATGATTTTATATGATATATTCAAATATATATGATAAATATCATCATCATCAACAACAACAATGGCAATAATAATAATAATAATAATAATAATAATAATAATAATAATGCCAAGACTCACTCCAGAAATCACCCATTTCAAGATTTCATCTCGAACCTAAACAGGACAAAGCAGATCAAAAATGAGAAATACTGTTTGTAAGAATGTCACACAACAACAGGACAATAAAATACTGATAGGTATAAAAACCATAGCATACCCTTTTCTCGCCAAAACATCCGGTCAGTAAAATGAAGAAGCCCTACAAGGTAGAGGAGAAACATATATGGCCATACCTATGAGGTTTGACATTGAAAGTGACACCATGACTTTAGTACAGTAATGATATGAGGCGTACCTGTAAGGAATTAACAATGGTGAAGGCATAGTGGATCAAGACTTTGGTGCTCGAGTTGTCATTCATCAGAAACACAAAAAGCCCCAAGATCCAAGTCCCACCAAAAACTGGGGTCAAGAAGATGATGACTTTGATAATGCTCTTAGCTGCCTCTTTGTCGTCTTTTTTGTTGCTCTCAGCTGCAGCAGGTTTGAGGAGAGTTACAATGACCACCACCATTGAGAACATGTTAATGAACACAATGGTACCAAGAGGAAAGAGAAACGCGTGAATGGACCCTATCAAAGGTGCTTCGTAAGTCAGCCAGCAAGTATTCTTGTTGTAGTAGCTTGCATCTGTCCTCTTGTTGTAGTAGATGTATGTGGCTCCCACAGTCAATGTTGGGCAAGCATAGCCGATAGTGATGGAGATAATCATGAACACCTTTTTCCTCAGTGGATGGAAAACAAAAATGAGCTGATGGAGAAGCATAATGCTCAAGCAAAGCATCCAGAAAAACATGGCAAGGTAGAAGAAATGCTGGGCCAATGTCAGTACGAGACAAAGCGTGTCAGTGAGGATATTTTGGAATGTGGCAGCAACAAAACTGCAGTCAGCTAAAAGAAGGCACAACGAGATGTTGACCAGGGCGGTGTGGCGGAAGTGAGAGAGGTTGGACTTCACTACCACGTTCCACACCAGACCCTCAATGAAGATGAAGACGACTAGGGAGCATATGGAGATTCCTAACCCAATGTAAGTGATCTGATCCATAAACGGGAGGTCAACAGGAGTCTTTGACAACAGCATGGAGAAGGACGTCAAATGATTACACTCACAGTAGCTGATGTTACCAGAGCTTTGGGTGAAGTTACAGCCTTCCTGTGACCACTGTTCGTTTGTAGTGTTCCAAAACACACAGTGTGGTTCAGAATAAGATTTGACTTCATCAGGCACTGGAAAAGCCAGTCTGATGTTTACAGGGTTTGTGCCATTCACTGTGGCAGATACGACTAAGCTCGGATACACCGAGTCCTTGAAACTGCCTTTAGGGAGAAGCGACGCAATGTTTTGTAATCCCAGTGTTTTCACTTCAAAAGCAGTTGAGTTCACCTCCACATCCACATTGAAAACAGTCCTGTTGCAGACAGGGGATTTTCGGCAGACCTGAAGTTGGATCATTGTCGAATTATGTCCCTCGCTGGTATTAAGCTTAATGTTTTTTACCAGTTCTTCCACAGATGTCAGGTAATTGGTAGCCAGGTTAGTGGTACCATCGTCCGATTTCCAGCTTGTGTTCAGTATGTTGCTTGCTGAGTCAATAAAATTCTGTAACGAAATTCAGTGTTAAGTTACGCTTGTGAAAATGTTGCCCTCAGTTTATTGTTTATTTGCTTTTTTAAACTCATAACCAGTGTGGTGAAAAATTAGATTGCCTAATCACCTTTTTCATGCTTAACGTATAGTTATCATCATAATCATATGATAATAATGCAATAATTAACGTATGGTTAATATTTGGACTTTTACTTATTGACAAAGAGTGATTCAGAAAGAGCCAATATGCACCACACAGCTTTTGAATCTCATAAGTTGTTTCTATTTACCTCCTCACCTGTTTCTATTGTGTCTTGGTTTCATTTCAATCCACTCTATGTAATTTTTTTTATTTTTAGTGTTTGCATGTTGCATATAGGATGAAAACCCTTTTTTGTCACTTCAGTTGTTCAGTTTTATTCTGACATTAGTCAGCTCACTCAGTATAGCTCCAATGTTAGCGTGACACATTTCGTGATGTTTATCATCTAGTAAAAACAAGCACTAACTTTTTTTGAAACATCTTTGGCCAAAAAGGGCTTTTAATTGTACATATCTGGCGACATCTTCTGTTATAAGGGGTTGTGAGGGAGTATCCACCAGCAAGCATTGTTTCATTAGCTACATCAGACACAGCACTTACAAACACAGACGTTACATACTACATACAAACAAGCAAACACTAACTATAAAGGAGAATATATAATAGACTAAAACATAAGCAAGAAATGATGGAAGCTGGTGAGAAGACAACTGCAGTTGTGACGTTTGCAGATGGCCGACGCTAACTGGAAGTAAACAGACTTGTTTAGAAAAAGGATATATGTCATGCTACATTGCACAAATACATAATTTATTTTCAAATGGTGGAACAGGTCAGAAAAGTATTTAAACCTGGATTCAATCTGGATTTCCATCATTTCACCAACCTCTTTATACATTAGACTGGTATTTCATATGTTTTACACAGCTCATCACTGATGCTCTTTAATATAGAGTTGAAAATCCACAATCAGCCATTTGGGCACGATCTTGAATTGAATGGTTTGGATGGTTGAGCGGTGAGATCCATTGTAATGCAAATGTGCATTCCTAAGTCATCCTAAATTGTGTTATAGTGCAGCGAAGAACAGAACTGCCCCAAATTTAAAACATTCTTAAAAACATTCTTAGTGACCTAAGTCACTGTATACTGTGGTGTCTCACTAGCAAAGGGAGTGGACAGTCATCCCACCCTCATGCCTTCCACAGTGCACTGAAGTGGTTATTCAGAGAAACTAGCATGAAATAATGGCCAGATAGCTTGGTCACTGTCAAAAGGCATGGTGAATACTTCCATATGAAAATACTTACTGGCAGTAGTGCCTCGTCCAATGTGACTTTGTTGGATGCACGGCTCATTGTGTTGAAAACATTTACTGTAGCCTGAATGTCACCATATGTGTTTCCAGTTGCAGTGCTGTTCTTCAGATTGTCGAATATAGCATTAGCAACGTCTTGTGTAGCCCCGACTCCTTTTTCAAAATCCTAAAAGTAAACAATTAAAGAAAACATAAAAAACTGCAAAAACACCATTCATAGCTGTTACTTTCTCCCACCCTAACGCTGTGCATCTTACTTACCCCTGCTGCAGAAGACAGCTGATTCACTACTTCTTTGACACAAAGATCAGTGGGATTTCCCCACACATCGCCATTGCACTGTCGTTCCTTTGTTCCGACTCTCCCGGGATCAGTACAAAGTATTGTTGCTTTTGTCCCATTCTTCGTTTTTGGCCATAGTGTATCTTCTTTACAAAACGGATCCCCAGCTGAATAAAGGTTTTGGTTACTTAAAGGTATTCGGCTGGTGAAGTAACGATTTAAGTGCTAAATATTATATCTCATGCTCATTTTTCAATTCTGTCATTTTCTCTGCTTAGTTATTGCTGTATGGCCAATACTTACGACATATTATTGGTATGGTCAGAGTTGCAGTTCTGTTCTGCCCCAAACTGTTTGTTACGTTACAAACAACCATCTTTGATGGTGGGCATGGTTTCGCGCAAGACAATGGGAAAGTGTTGGAGTAAGTAATTATGTTGTTGGACTCTGAAAAACAATGCCAGTGATTTAAATATCTTTAAAGCATTGTATGCTCATTGTGTAAGATGACCAAGTTTACAAATGGTTTCCATTTTTCAATAAACACTGGATTAGTATCTCTATTATTTTTTCAAATTAATTAAGTAACGTTTTGGAAAAAGAAGGAAAAATACCTGACATTGATGTCTTTGTGCCGTTTAGGTTACCCGTGTATTGCTCAGCGCTTTTATAAATGCTACAATTCACATTTACTGAAGTACTCAAGCCCACAGAACAATCTGCATTTTGTGGCAAACTCGTAATATTAATCTCTTCAGGCAAGAGTGCGACCTGTAGATCTGCAGAGGCCATGTGCGACACTGACCCCTTGGTGAATATACAAGTGTATGTTCCTGTAATGTCATGAAGAGAAAAAGGCTGAGAATGCAATCCAGCAAAGAAAGAAAAAGCAAGGCTGCACAATTTGAAAGAAAGGATTGATCTGACAATCATTGGGTCTCTTTTTTATAGATATAGTGCTGTAGAAATGCACATAAAAAGGCAGCATCTGTGAAAGTTTAGCAAGAAACTTAATAAGTTTGTAACCCTTCATTTTAACCCTGCTGCATTTAACATTGACTCCATAAGCATGTCATGACAGACGTCATATGCTTTCATGAGCTATGCCCACTAATGCAATAGTGTCATGTTATCATCACATGTAACAGCCATGACAAGTGCTAAAATATTTAAAGTCATGAAACCAGAAAGGTACATAATTACTGAACTTTTTATGACTCATTTTGGGCCATTATGGTGTAAGTATGATTTTCCTAAAATGTTGCTTTATCATTAATCATGACACAAGGTGAGCATTTTGTGAGTAAAAGAGTATGTTTACATGCACATGACCAAAAAAAATGCAGAAAATCATTTTGGCAGATTTTTGGCAATCATTTGTTCAATACGTTTGCATGTACTTTAGTAATTAAATAATAAGAAAACGGTGTATCAGAGTTCTCAGTAATCAGAATTCTCTCTAAACTCCCTCAGCCACAAACTCAAAAAGAGACACGGCATTCAAACCTATTGTTGCAGTTTCCTGGAACACATCATGTGGTAAAATATCAGCATTTTGCGAGAGTAGCATTGCAATAAGTGGTTGGTGTTAACTGCTTGTTAAGCATTATTTGTATCCGGTTCTGTTTCTGCACGTGTGCAGATAAAAACGACATCAGAACAGATTGTCAGATACAGAAGTTACATGCACTGAAGCTAAAATCCAGGCCTCATTATCAGATTTTGTTCAGTTTCATCTAAAACTGCAGAGTTTGCTTTCTACGTAACCAATGACCAATCAGATCATTCACTCTCAATTACTGCTTTCTCTTCACTAGGGTCACAGGTACCCGGAGCCAACGGGCAAGAGGCAGGGACTCACCCTGGGCGGGGCACCAGCCTACCACAAGGCACACATACACACACACACCATTCACTCACACACTCGCACCTACGGTCAATTTAGAAACCCCAGTTCACCTGACGCACATGTTTTTGGACTCTGAGAGAAACTGGAGACCCCAGAGAAAACCCACACCACCACGAGGAAAACATGTTAACACCACACACAAGGCCAGGACCTGGATTCAAACCCCCAACCTTGGAGGTGTGAGGCACAGCGCTACCCACTGTCCCACCGCATCAGACCACTTACCACATTCGTTAATGATTGCATCATTGGTGTGCATGTAAACACACTCAGCATTTGAACTTATCCCATTTCCCAAATAGCATATTCAAATGTGCATCTCATTCTCACTGGAACACATGGGATGTGTATGGAATTCACCTGCCCAAATTGATGTTACGTTCTTAAGCATGATTGCTGTATTGGTTGTACAAGATGGTGAAGACAGGAAGTCAACTTCTGTCCCAGCTCCAACTATCTGTTGGCCTTGGCCAGGCCGAGTAATCTGCCACATGCAGGTTTCCATCTGTTCCTCAGTGCTGCAGTTTATGGTGAGCTTTGAATTGTAACACACCTTCTGTGGAGGAATTGCAATGCTGGCCAGACCTGTTATTCATAGAAAAGAAATCAGTCAATCAATCAATCAATCTATCATTTAATGAAAAGTACACTTTGTCCCACTCACGAGTGAGGGATTTTGTTTTACAAAAAGTAAAGGTTTCTTTGTTTACCTGTTGACGTGACATTAATATTTGAAATATCTGAATAATTGGCCTTCAGGTTTGAAAGTATGCCTTGAACTTTTGATGTCGTAAATACGGAAGTGAGATTCACTGTAAAATCCAAACCATTACTGTTGTCGGGACAGAACAGAGTGGAGGTCTGTTAGCACAAATTATACAGCAACAGTTTGAAACTCAGATACAATCAAAGATAGGACTTTAAGGAGTAAAATATTTTTTATTCAGTACCTGTCTCTTTGTGTTACACTAAGCATGCTGAACCCATTCATTTGCTGGAATGCATTTTGCAACTGAAATGAAAAGAACAATGGTAGTCATTTTATTTCTATGGTTGTAAATGTATTTTCCACATACACTAAAATAAAAAAGTTAAAGCCACTGCTTTTGCACTTGTCATTATTATCAAAGAAGAGAGTTTCAAACGTACTGCAGTCTGCATAACTGCTAGTGATTGTGTCGTGTCAATGGTTCCATCGAGGGAAACTGTACCAAAAGAGACAGAAAACATTTTAGAGTTTTTCAGATGAGTGAATCCTAAACTTTGCATCCTAAACAAGTCAGCATGCCTTCTTCAGATAATTCAATGCTGTTTCAACAATGAACATTAAAAATGATTGTGGTGTTAATATTAAATATGCGTGGTAAACTAACATCAATATTCATGATTAAATGATCCCAAATGATCACAAACATTCACAAAATTGATTAAATGATTATGGAAGCATGTTTTGAGTCCTCTGTCCTTTTTTACCTTCAACCACCTCCTATAGAATTTCTCTGGTTAAAGATAATCATAGCTAGCGAGCAATTTAGCACATTTAACTGCAGGAGAGCTCCCTGGAAATGAATGACCAAAGCGTAACCATAGTTACTGACGAAAAAGAACTGGTTGTGAATTGGCTGAATCAGACATTCACTTCATTGAAATAAGCAGTTTGAAAGAATCTGGTCACTAACAAACCCTCCCCCAGAGGGTCCGTTGGGGGGATTCCATCTGTGAAGTTCACTCTGTCTGAATGTTTTATGGGAAATAATAAAATACACAGGTAAAATATTAAAAAACAAAACGTAAAAGCATACGTGGCAAATGCAAATGATGCAATTTAGAAAAAAAAAACCAAATATACATTTTTAAAAGAAACTTGGCTACTTTATTACTTTTTGCAGTAATTGCAGTTTAGCCAGTCTGCTTTCTTTTTTTTCTGATTATACTGATAAAGCCTGTAGTTTCTGGAATCTCTTGTTTGCCTTTGCGTCCTTCTTTTGCTTCTGTGTTTTTGCGGGTGGGTGGGTCTTATCTGTGCACATGTAAGCTGTTTATTAGAAACCCAGTGAGCTTCTGACAAAGCTTACCATTCACTTTGGGTACACATAGCGGTGTGTAACCAGATATGTTGGCCACACACTTGTAACTGTTGCAGCAGTTGCTAAAACTGTCACACACTAAGTTACTCCAGATGTAGTCATTCTCACACCAGCATGTCGTCTCATCCCCAATAATTTCGCATTCTGCAACAAAGCACACACACAACGCACATCATTACATCAGCAGTCTCTGTGATGTGAGCACCTTCAAATGTATAATTTACAGGTAAAGGGGGTGATTATTCTGTAATATTATTCTGATTATTCTGTTGTCTATCAATGGGGTTGATGATGGTTCTGTAGCACCCCTAGATGTAAGGTCTGTTTATCTGCAACTGCAGATAAACAAACAAACAAACAAAAACAACGACAAAAAAACAAAAACTGAATTCTGAAAAAAATAATTGATTTTAGTACGATACAGACTGATGTGTATGTGTGGAATTTGGATTAGTAATTTACTTTATTTATGCGTTTTCTTTCCGGTGAGCTGAAACACTGAATCACCCATCAACAGCTGGTTGCTTTGGGGTGTGTCACTAAAGCGCATATTGTTGTATCTCGATATATTATATCTCTAGCTCAAGTACTGAATCTTCACCTTATAACTTGACTACTGACATGACACAATGGCTACCCTGTCATAAGATCAAAGATCTTGTCATATTGTGTTGGGGAGCAACAATAATAATCTACAATGAATAAAGATAATCTACAGTGATTGAGAAACATGCAGCTGAGACCACATTTGCAGCACTGTTTGTCAGAAGTGTTAAATCTGTATACTACTTACAACACTCTTTCAGACCTGAAATTGGGAACGCAAACGAGCCAAGGTTCATGTTTTTGTTTCACTGTATTCATTTGACCTGGTTGGTTTTGGTTTCACATTTCAATTTAGTAAGAACCTTTCATGACATACCTATTCCCTGTCTTCATCACCTATGTGGGCTGTGTCTCCTTATACTTAACATTGGTTGGTTTGTAGACAGGTGTGGATCTGATGCTGGTGTGTTGTTAAGTCAGCGGGTAAAAAAGGAAAACCCCTTCTTGTTTGTTGACGCACCATTTTTTTTTTATGCATTGCGCATCTGTATATCCTGCAAGTGGCTTTGCTGTAATGTCCTTTCATATCCTTTCTCTCTTCCTCTCAGAAAATAAGTTAAGTAAAGTAAGTTTTGTTATGTTTGTCTTCTTTCAAGCTTACTTTTTCATTGTCATTTTTGGACCAAATTACAAAATACTTTGTACCCTCTCCCTACGTGCTCCCGCATCTTATATTTACTTCTCTTCCAGTTCTTTATCTTCAATTGTCTGCCTTGACTTCCTGTAATTGGTCCGAAAGTCTGAACCATTCAAAAAAAGTGTTTTGACACTGCAAACGAATCAAACCATAGCTCAGTCTGTTCTGGACCAAGACCACTTCCTTTGGTCAGACCAAATTTTGGTCCTTTTGTTTGGAACGTGGTCCACACCCGTTAGTCCAGCCCAAACGAGGCATGTGTGAAAGCCCGCTCAGATATGGGAAGGAAGAAGGAAAATAAATCAAAACTATTTATAAAAAGAGAGATTAAAATAAATTTTGTCAGGAAATAGTGAACCTACGAGCTATGAGTGTGGCTTCCATGATGGTTGCAGAGTCTGTGGTGAGCCATTGAATTCCAGACAGAAATGCAGATACATCCAGGGTTGCGTTTCCCTCAATCATCACCTCTGCAACATACGTCTCATTGGTAGCCCCTATTGAGACAGGAGAGTGAAAAGAAACACTTACATTATTCTATGTTAAAGTGTTAAAACTGATACCTCAAGAACTCAGAAACCAAACACAAACATTAGATTTGTAACACTGCATTTAAACATTCATGCAAACTTTAATTACTGGAATCTTCCAGTTTGTTTTGGCAACAGCAGAAGTGAGTCATTCAGCAGCTGAAATAAGTGTGAATTATGCTGCTGGAATTATGCTATGAGGCTGTTTTTTCCACAGGCTGGGTTGTAATAGAGAAATGACAAAAACTCCACCATACTCACCCACATGTGAAACCTGTTGGAAAAGAAACACAAACAGATGATTAGCCTAGTGTAACAACAGTTTCTGTGGTAAATCATGGTTAGATTATGAATAACAGTGTATGCAAATACTGTACAGGTTCAGTGAGAATAGGGTGAACTTCACCTGGCAGAAAAGGAACAGCATAGCACAGATCAACATGCTCGTCTCTAGAGTTGTCTTGATCCGTGAGGGGTTCCACAGGGTTTCAGGTTGTTTTTTAAGGCTGCAGTCAGACATGAACAAAATATTATTAATATTACACCAACACATTTAACAACACCTTAAAAACAACATTATAAATTGGTAGAATGCAAAATCTTTCTTGGACTGTGAAGAACACTGATAATCCCAACACAGGCAGTGGAACTCCTGAATCATGTGATTGTCAGAATAAAACCTTGTATCTCCAAAATAGTACTTTTCAGGAGAAGGAAAAAACGATTTTTAACTTACAATGTATGTTTATGTAAAACCATTTTATGCTTAGCCATTTTGGACCTTTTCAGTTGACCTGGTTGTGAGGAAAGGGCAGTTGGCATTTTCAAACTGTGTCAAAAAATACTTACTGCCACATTTTCCCTGTCTGTACTCAGCACTCTTCTGTCTCAAAACTAAGAATGCAGTCTTGTATTATAAAATCCTTTGAATATGACCACGAAATGCACCCTTAATTTCTGAAAAATTAAAGAACTCAATTGGTGTATCTTTCAGTCATGCAAAATCCATCACACACCATTTGCAAAACCGTTTGAAAAATGCCATTGCCAGAAGAAACGGCCACAAGGGGGCGAGATGCTGCAGCAATTTAATGAGAATTTTAATTTTATGTTGTAAAATCTTGGATTTCAGTGTATTGCAACGCTTACATTAGTGTCAGCACAGCCTGCTAAGGTGTATATTTAGCTCTTGTGTTTCACTGATTCCTTTCTCAGGTTTCGTAAGCTAATTGGTGTGTGTCTAGTGGGTTTACTTTAGTTCATTTCAGTTCCATTAGTGTCCCTGAAAGGGAAAACTGTTTCTAGTAATTTCCCAGTTTTTGTTACTTTGAAAATTAAGTTTGAAACTCACTCATACTTCTTCTTGCCTGAATGACACCTTTTGAACCTTTGCTGAAAGAGGAATATGAGGAACTAAAAACAGTCAAATGTCTTTACACATTTAGTGTTGCATTCGGAAATGACAGTAGTTTACACCTCAGTTTTACTGTGAAACTGAGCAGTACAAGTTTGATTGATGCGACATATCAATGCAAATAGTCCTGGCCGTAAAAAGGCAGTAAAGTTGGTCATATTTACATATTTCACTCACAAGTCTTCATATTCTGCTTCAGTGTTGCAATGTCTTTGTGGTTAATTAGGTCAGTCTCAGACTGAAAATATGAGAGAAAATTAATAAGTTTAGTCTAAGAACTTTTTTAAATTTCTCAGTTCAAGAGTAATCAGAAAAACCTTTTAACAAAACCACATGTCACAATTATTGGTACACCTGCATTTAGTAGCAGCCCCTTTTTGCCAACTTTACAGCGATTAGTGTTCTCATTAAGCTTCATGAAATGGGAGAATTCAGAGCAAGTATTCCAAGACCATTCCTCAATATATCGTCCTTCCAGATCCTCCAGTACCCTGGTCCTCTCTTCGTCTCATTCCACTGGTCTGAAATGGGATTCAAGTTAGGGACTAGGATGGTCATTGCAAAAGCTTGATTTTCTGGTCATTTAATGATTTTGTGAGGATTTGGATGCATACTTTGTCTTGCTGAAAGGTCCAAGTTTGATCTTTTTGGCAGAAACAGCCAGGTTTTCATTTATATTCTGGTACTTCATAAAGTCCAAAGCATCTCAGATCCTCCACCATACCTGAGGATTCATTTCCTTTCTGTGTAAGCATCCTCTTTTTAGGCCAAACCCACCTTGAGTGTTTGCTTTTTTTTTTTTTAGCTCATCTGACCAAAGAACTTAAATTCCAGTAGCATCCAATGAACTCCAAAAACACAATCACTGGGTATCCTCTTTGGGACAGAAAGGGTTAATCAATGATGCTTTGAACCATCACTCCAACATGTTGCACTTATATCTCCCAGGCCAAGATGTGAAAAGCGAGATTGTGCTGCTTTGAGTTTGTGTACCTTTATTTGTATCTTACAGTGCCTCACAAAGGTGGCAGAGGCAGACTATATTGTTACAGTACGCATGCTACATTATTCTCACAGGAAAATGTATACCTCACATGTTTTGTGCAGACCAGGGATTGTTAATGTATGCTTGCCTCAGTTCTCTCATATCTTTTGGCAGAGATGGTGTGTAACAGAACACAAAAATTGTAATTTTTTTGCTCTTGATAACAGACAGTGCTGTTGCAGTTTTACTTCATTAACAATTAGAGATTAATCATACTCCACGGTGCCATCAGCTATTTCACATCTTATAACTTCATAATAATATGGTGAAAATTAAAGCACATTTAAAGAATATTGTCACTGTCAGGACAAAATTAAAAACAAAAAATGTACAGGGAGAACAAAATTGTATATGCAAATTTAACAGAAGAAAAAAAAAATCCCTGCTTTCAATGTAGATTAATGTAAATTAAAGGTGTTTTTCTCGTTCATTTTGGGCCATTTTAGATACATCATGAAAATTTGACACAACATAAAAGAATTTTTTAAATGATCCAACAAAACTTAAAAATGCCAAATTTTGAGTTATAAAGTTTTATTCAGACAGTTACGACATTTAAATGTACTGACCAAAACATGTAATCACTAGTTTAGATTAGTTAACTCATTATCTCTCACTGAAAATATCTGACCTGTTAATTTAGTGTAAGAAAAGTGAATCCCGTTTAAAAATATTTTTTATGTAACCATATGTAATCATTGTCACCCCAAGCAATTCTTACGATCAAAACTGAAAAACTGAAGAATATTCTCTTTGGCCAAAACCAGTCAAATGAGATGAATTGAGCTTTTTGGCAAACAAAAAAAGTGGGTTTGGTGGAGGATCTGTGATGTTTTTTCTCTAAAGGCCTTGGAACCTTTAGAATACATGCCAACCATTTCATTACATTTTAAAATTAAAGAGGAAATCTAGCTACTTCTGCCAAAAATCTAAAACTGGTTCATAATTTAATGATTCAAAACACACACCACAATCTACACAAAATAGTTCAATGAGCACAGAAGCAAACTTTTCGTATGGCCATCCCAGCCCCCTGACCTAAACCCCATTGAAGACCTGTAAGCTGAAGAAGTGAGTCCACAAGACAGTGAGTCCACCTCAGGAGAAGACCTAGAGGATCCTGGAGGTTCTGGAGATTCCTTGCTCTGTATTCTTCTTTGTCATTAAGCTTTAAAAGAGATGATTTATTGCTATTATGTCGACAAAGCGAGATTGTATGCATGTAACACCGGGATACTAATAATTGTGAAAAGAAAAGATCACAAAGTTTGTGATGGTACCACTTGTACCATCTTTGTGCATTGTTCATTCTTTTTTCATTATTCAAGGTGTTTATCCTTAATTAGAGTCACGGGGGGTCCTGGAGCATTTCCCAGCGGTCATAGAATGAAAGGTGGAGAAAGACCCTGGACAGGTTGCCAGTCCATTACAAGGCAGACTCACAGACGGACACACTCACACACAGGCACATTCACACCAAGGGTAATTTAGTATCTTTGGTCGGTGAGAAGAAACCAGAGCGCCCAGCAGAAACCCACACAGGCACGGGGATATCAAGCAAACTCCACACAGAAAGAGTCCTCGGCCACCTGGCCAGGAATTAAACCAAGGATTTTCTTGTTACCTTGACACTGTACTTTCAACAAAGTCAGTTTTTCTTACTATGTTATTTCTGCAGCTTCCATGGTTCAACATAGAAGCTCAAATTCTGAATGAGGCAATGCTGGCCCAACTTCCAAAGCAACCATTCATCCACTGTGTTCAAATAGGCCTCACGGCCAATGCACCACAGCTGCTCCGTTCTCCCTGCAGATTCCTGCTCAGTCAGGCCACCCCCCCCCCCCGCCAGGCTGGTCCTGTTTATGTCACCACTCCATTTGATCCATGTCTTGGTTGATCCCCACCCAAGTCCCTATCAAAAAGTTCCTGTTTGTGTTTCTGTCCCTTGTCCCAGTTCTGTTGCCTTGGTATGTGTTCTTCCTTTCAGATAACTTTGCCTTTTCTGTCCACCATCTTCATATGTAATAGGATTTTTTTCCGAGCAACTGGACTGTTTCTATTAGTCTGTTCAACATGAAATATTTCACAGAATGTAAAAGGCAAGTGTTTTTTTTTTCCCAAAAGGCCCCCTATATGTTCCAGACACAGGTTCAATTGTACACAAACAGCTTGTATAAATCTCCTTAAAATGTTTTGCCAAGAGAACTGGACTATCTGGAGCCTAAGGTCGCCCTGTCCAATGCCAAGTGTCACTGAAGTATTAAAAGCCCCCCCTCACTGGAGTGATGGAGCTCCATATAATAGCTTTGGGATGAGTTGGAGTGGTGTTTGTCATTCAGAAGTAATAATCCAACCCCAGTAGCCGACCTCACTAGCGCTCTTGCAGCTGAATGCAGAATCTTACAGATGTGTTCCAACATCTAGTGTTAAGCCTTTCCAGAAGAGTAGAGGATGTTACTTATCTAAAAGGGAAACACTTGCTGATGAGGTTTCTACAAACGTCCAGACACATAGTTTATGATAGTGATGATATGCATATCGTCATATAAACTAAGGAAATTATTTTGCACCTAAAATTATATGAAAATGTTTTACAGTGTAAACTTCCTTCATGCATGCTCTAGACCTCATATACCAACAAAGCAGCAACACGAATTCTGTTATTCCACCAAAAACCAAGCTTTTGATAATACAAATGAGCAAAAATAATTTTCTTCATATTTTGCTTGAAAGGGCCAGACTTTCTTGTATATTTTTATGTAGGCTTAAGGAACAATTCTCCAGGCTTCCTTCCTGAAGGACTTTCAAAGTTTTTGGCTCTCATTTTCAGTCCAGTCACTGTACCTGACCAGTTACCTGTTTTTTGTTTATGAAGCCACACAGTGACCTTTGTATGAACCATTCAAGAATAACAAAGCAATCTAACTTAAGGCCTGAACTAGTGAAGAAACAGGTGCAGATTACAGATGATCAGGCCAGTGATCAGTATACCGGTGGTGCTGAATGCTGACACCTTATTCTAGGCACCTTATATCTTAAGGCACTTTGCAGCCTGTTGCAGTATAACGTTTGTTCCCATTTCTTTAACTGAATCTACTCAGTATGCCACAGATAAGACAGTTTGACGGGCATAAAATAGGATTTTTGCACCAACAAGGTGATTCAAAGCAAAATAAAAAGAAATGACGGGTGGCTCAAGTCTTCTGCACGGTACTGTATAAGGACATGAATCATGTGAATTGCGAATTAGATGGGACAGTGGCCCATCTAAAACCAAAAAAACAATGCCAAAAAGTATTTGCGACACTTTTTACATATGTTTTTTTTTTTTTCAGCTAATACATTCAATGTCCATTCTCAAGCAGTGGCAATGTACAATTTTAAAATACTGATTTAAAAGAAATATTTTGAAACCTTTTTTATATTTTTCATATGATAACCACGTTTGATTTTACATTTTAACCTAGGGTAAACTAGCCCTTTTAAAGTGTACCTTCTGTTAAAAGTAGTGAAATTATTTGGACGATAAACAAATACACAAAGAAATACCACTCACCTTATGAGCTGCATTTTAAAGTTAATCTGAAGCTTGATGCTATCTGTCACAACATCACAGTGCGAGCAAAGAGTCTGCTTCCTGAGAAAATGGGAAATGGTAATGAAGAAAGCCAACAAACCGGTGAAGGTGGGGGGTGGTGGTGGTAGTGGTGGTGGTGGGGGCATAGTGAACGAAATTTACAAATGCCTCGCTGGTATTTGCATTTTACATGCTGCAGCGGTGTGTGACATCTGGCCAAGTCAACAGATTGTCCCCGGGTTAAAACTTTCCATTGCCATTTGGCTAACAAATCTAGCTGCCTTCTTTATGACCAGGTTAGAAAAAGTTCACAGATCTGCTGTCAGCATTACTCTGTTTCACTTTTTGCTGTTTCTAACATGAATGACATGAATGCAGATGGATGCCAGATACACCAGACACATTTTTGCAAGCAATTTGCATAAATCCCACAATTCAGTAACTTTATGCTGTTTGCAAGCATTCCATGTAACGCGGATTTTATTACTAACCACTGCTTGTGGCTCCGTTTCCTGGTTTGAGATGTTTAATATATGAGGGTGCTCATGTCTGAAATTAGCATAGTGGTTTTAACTCCAGTCCTAGGGGTTAGACTGATCCAACGGCGCAAAGAATGATGAAACCCTTCCTGGGGTGTTTTGGGTGGGCTGAGGAAGAAATTGTGAAGGGCAAGGATGCTTCCCAGGACTGGAGGTCAGAATCACAGTGCATTTATAAACCACAGTGGTTTATAAATTAAGTTCTTGGACCCTTTTATGTGATGCATTGTTTTGTTTCAGTTCTTGCTCTAACACGGGGGTTCACAATTCCAGGCCTCGTGACTCCATGCTCTGCACATTTTTGTGTCTTCTCTGCTCTACACACTTGACCCAGAACATGAAAAGCTTGTTAATTAGTGAGTTTAATCAGAGACATGCGACAAAAGGAGCAGAGTGTGGGGCCACTCTAGCTGTATTCCATTCCACAAGGTCCCAAAGCAGTGCCCTTACATTCCCTACACACTGAACACGGGCTGTGGGTCTTAGGAAACTGCAACTGAATTAATGTTTTCGTTTGGAAAGTTCTGCAATGCCATCCTATAATACGAAGCAACATGCTTCTTCAAGAGACCTGCAGTGACCAATGGGTAAATATTCCTGCAACTTTCTGCTAAGTAGAGTTTGTTCAGTTTTGAGTGGGGTGTCAAGAGAACTCTCACATGTAAGAAACAGATTGTAAACAGGGACAAACCCCAGAAAAATGGACAGAAAACCAAAAGGCTGAATCTTCAAATAACTTGTATCTAAACCCATACTCAAGTGAAAGTATTATTACTAAAGTGAAATAATGACTGCACTAAGGGTGAAATTTCATAAATAAATAAATAAATAAATAAATAGAGTCAATGTACAAAAGTGCCAGGTCCAAAAACAACTGTTCCAAGCTGAACTGCAGTGGAACTTCTTGGCACATCCATATATATTTGAGTAGAAGTAAAAGTACTGTGATTTAAGAATGCTCAGAAAAATATAATTCCATCAAACTTAAGCGTGTGTACAGGAAAATTGATATTTTAATAAGTTAGACTGTCTGTTAATAATTTGAAGTCAACTGAACTTCAAGTAATTTACAGAATTTACAGAGTAAATGTAATGAGTACACATCTACCTGCCATATAATTTCCGAGTGTATAGTAAGAAGAATTGATGTAAATTTGCCAAATCGATCTGGAACCAAAGGTGATAACCAAGCAGCTACTTTGACATTTCCACTCCTAGTGATGTGGTCAGATGGCCCTGTACTCAGTTATGGTTACCCTGGCACCTCCCTGTATTACTCAATCATCTGTATACAAATATTACAATTATGATACAGTTATGGCAACAGTGCAAGATGCCTTTCAGCGCCACTATAATAAGAATGGATATACAAATGACAAAAGAACTGCCCACGTGCTGAAAGCTGTGCTGAGTAGATTCAATGTGAAGTTTCATTATTATAACACATGCTGAGCGAGATAATTACAGCCTCTAAGAATAGGCTGAAATGAGGCTGATATCAGTAGTCTGCAGTCCTCAGTGAATTTTTGAGACTACTTAGTTGCACAAATTACTCGATTATGCTGGAAAAACTGAAACTGATCAATGAACTGGGTGCATAATTACATTTATGTAGTATATGTAAAGGCGTATGAGCATTTTTTAGGGGGTGCTGAACAACCTACCCCACCATTGCAAACATATACCTACCTTCTCCCCTGTAAAGTGTCTTTCACGGTTCTGCGTGGCTGCCATGATTCTTTCATCTTTTGTGCATTATATTGAAATGGGCAGAGTGTCATTTGCAAATGGACCTTGTTTTTTTCAAATGGATTTGTTAGTCAAAATGGCACCCATGGAAACCTCACTGTTTTGTGTACTTATTCAAAATGAGGGGGAATGATTTACTTGGCAAAGGTGGACCAAAACATCACGCTGTTTTTACTTAATGGGCTTCAATCTTATAGGCTTTAATAGATGCACAAAATATCAGTTTAACTGACTATAAGCAATACTAACCATTTAACATTCATTTTGGCTCCCGATTTTACAGCTCTGCCCAATTCCTCATTGCTCATTAGGTTGTTTACAGTTTTTCTTTTTGCCCAAACTACACACTGTTTCCACAGAAGAAATCATGTTGGGAAAAGCATCTTGATCCATGAGAATTAAAGCATGAACCATCTGAATGAAACACAATGATAAAATGGAGTCTGGAGGCCGGACAGTTGGGGGAAGCTCAATTTTTATACACTAGTCTACTACACTAATGAGCACAATTAAAATCTTCAAGCATAAAACTGATATATTTTGGATTTCACTCTTTACAGTTTCATAATCTGAATGTAAAGTCCTAAAAGATACACCTAGAATGTTATCTTACACAGTTGGGGTCACAGTCCTGTGTAAGATTCAATGCAGTTCATCCCTCCACACTTACATTTAAGGTAAAGGAACCCCAATGTCAATCATTTTGTTTGAACTTGTAATTAGCCATATTGTCCAGTTAGCACTTGTAGGTGTCTGGAGCAAGAGTGAGAGAAAGGGAAACTGATCTGAGGTCAGTAGATAACACATTTGTGGTGTTTGTAGGTCCTTTAAATGACATGACAAGTATTTGAATAGACAGATATTCAAAACATGTATTCCAAGAACTGCATTTCATCATGATGTCCAGAGTCTGTGAGAGATTATTGCGGACAGGGTGTGAACCACAACAGAAACATTTGCCTTGATGCCAGATAAACATACAGAAAATGAAAAACAAGTGGCCGTAGGGAGGTCGTAAAACCTCAGGACTTGCTCTGAGGGCTACAGTTGTACTTCAGCTGATGGGAACATTTGATAAGAAATACTGTGAAAGTGTTGTTTAAGTAGAAAGGTGGAAAGGTGTTTGTTATGGCAGAGGGTCTCAAACCAGGCCTCAGCGAAAACCGGATGGTCCAGATTTTTTTGCGAACTGACCAAAACTGATCAAAAATGTACACTAACTAGGAGTCCATGATGACCAGTTTTAGAATGACTGTGTTATGGTTTTCATAACCCACCAATGTGTAGAAATTTTTCTGCCAGTCTATCTAGCTACAGGGGTGGGATGATAACAGTTTTCCCACAGTTGTTTACATGACACAGCAGGAACTTTAGGCACATTCAGTAACACCAAAAAACTCACGAATAAAATCTCTAAACCAAGTCTATAGAAACACAAACACATCTCCTGCTTTGCATTCAGTTTGCAATTTAAAATGACACTACACACGGTCCTCCCATTTAAGGCACTTAACATTCAACAAGAACTTCTCTTGTTCAACTCTAGCTCATTTTGAAAACACCAAAAATGGGAAATACCACTAATTTACCTTTTTTTTTTTTTTTTAAAGTAATATCAAGGCTAGTATCCTGATACCCATAACCATCCTTTTAAATGTCTTCTTGTGGAAGCAAATGGGGGCATTGAAAGAATTATTTGAAAGCCTTTGCATTACACTACGAAGCCAAAAGTCTTAATTTTACCCCTTTAATTTACCTTAATTTTGAAAATTAAGGGAAAAAGTGCACAGATTAAGGTTGTTTAAGGAGTAAAACTACTGAATTTTCTCCTTACTTTTTCAAATTTGCCCTTTAAATAATAGAAACTCCTGAACTAACGCCTTAAGTTTAAAATTAAGGGGTTTCACACTCATGCCTTAAATCTAATTATAAGGTGAAATTAACGGGTCGGTTTCACAAATTAACGGCCACTTAATTCAAATTAAGGGGTTTGGTGTATTTTGAGGGGTAAATTAAGGTAGGGTTAAGCACATTTTAAGTACATTGTGTTCGTAGTGTTAGTAAACTGACCTAAGTGAAGTTACTTCAGTAACCCCATATGGTCTGCCGTTCCATAACATTCACTGTCTGGTTGTGGTGTCTGGATAGGTGTGTACAATGTACTTTTTTTGTGTAATTTGCAAGGGATTCTGAGCCACATCTGGGCCTAAATCTGGGTGGACAGTCTAGTCTCAAAATGACAATGCAATGTTTCACTCTGAAAATTGCACTTGGTTATTTTATGTAGGTGCTTTGACTTATTGTGAAATTAAAACAGAGGTTGTGGCTCAGATTAGAACAGATACACAAAATTATTGGTTGGTTGAAATTAATGTTAAACAAAATTAGGGTGATAAAGTTTGAAAATCATGGAACAGTCAAAAAATTTGCCAGGAAGAGCATGCATGAGGATACTGCCACTGTCTACAGTTAAAAGGAAGGTAAGGGAGACAAAGAGGAAGCCAAAGATCATTTTTTGAACCGCACAGTTTAACTGAAACTTGAGTTTTTCAAATTTCAAAATCCACTGTCAGGCGCCAAGATCCTGACCAGAGACTTTTTGGAGGCGTTTTTCAAATAAGGAAGTCTTTCCCACAGGCAAGCAATTAATTGCAGTGTCTGAGATTTGCAAAATAATATTGGAACAATAAATTGGATTGTGTAATGCGATCAGATGAAACAAAATGTAACTCTTTGGCCATACACACCATCGTCGTGTCTGATGAAAAAAACCACATACGAAGAAAAGCACCAGAAACTCGCTGTCAAATATGCTGATGGTTAATTGATGCTTTGATCCCAATCTCACGTTTCAAGTTTCAAGATTGGAACCCAACTGAAGAGCTGTGGTATTGAAGAGGGCCGTCCACAAGTGAAGACCCAACAATATCAAGGAACTGGAAATGTTCTGCATGAATGAGTGGCCCAAGATCCCACAAGGGTTCTTCCTAATAGGGGAGTCTTCACCAAATATTAATGGTGGGGTGCCAGTATATTGAAACCAATGTTGCAAAACACTTACTCACACTTCACCCCCCCTAGAGGTAAGTATTACCCTCTTTATTACTCATACTGTCCTTGAGTTATTACTAAACCTGTAAATACCTTTATACATTTCACATAACATTGTCACCAGAGTAAATAGGGATTTACATAGAGATGTATTTAGCTATTCTAAATAGATCTGTTCATTATTGAAGCAAATGCAAAATCAACAGGTCTGATTCAAATGTGATTTAACAGCACATAAAATCAAGTCATATAGTGTAACAGTGGTGCATCTGTTCATTACAAATATTATAGGAAGTCATGCAAATGTTAAAACTGATGAGACCAAACTGAACCAAGCGCTGGACTTTGGCACTGAGACTCAGTGGAGATTAGGCAGCTGGATGGATTATGCGTCAATGTACTTAAACGTATCCGAGTTGCTTGAAGGTGCGGATGAAGAGTAAGCTGCTTCCGATATATTGTAGACATCTGCAAACAGCAAGCTGTTAGTACTATATTAATGACTTCACTATGGGCATAACTGAGGACGTGTGTGCTTTATGTTTAAAAGGAAATTATAGATGATAATACAGTTAACATGAAACTAGTAGCTACACTCCAAAAAAAGTTGAACTTGTTCAAAAATGTTACATCAAGTGGCTCCACACAACTGTGTTAAGCAGCTTTAATTCCTTGTTCAGGCCAGCAGCTTTTTTCTGTATATATTTGATTTGAGCAGGACAGATTTACAGCAGAGTGACCAGAAGCCACATAAAATCTTTTCCGCGAAAAGTCCAATCAGATTAAAGCCACATTCGTAGGTCGTTTCAAATCTGATTCAAATCAGATCTCCGAAAATGCGTCACAGTTTGACCAGTCAAATTTCATGTATTTTGTAGGAGTGTCAGCTCTTGATGTCAAAATGTGCGACAAGGAAGTCAGTGCTGCATCACATATAAATGAAACATGAAGAGTTGAATCCTTTAATTGACATTTAGGTAACATTTTACTGTATGTGCTGTAGTTTTACACGGCACAGATTTGCGCTTAGGGCCAACAACAATGAGGCTGGACGTTGTATACTAGTATAAGGAAAATGCACCCACAAGGGAAGGAATGCTCAGCGAGTAAAAGTAGTACATTGATATGCAAATAGGTGATGCCATGGGTAGAATGCAGGGTTTTACTAAACAAGATTGTGTAGACCAAGCAAACACTTAAGATGTAAATCTGAGTGTTTACTTAGTTACATGCATTTGTTACATAATGTCGGTAAGAACAAAACTGATTAAAATTAACATGGCAATTTCATGTTTTTCAGTATTTGAACAAACACTGGATGCAAAATAAGCAATAATGAAACACAGCAGATATAAACTGTTAGCACATCTGATTATTTTACCTTGAGATTTTTCAAGCTTGTGGGTGCGATATGACAACATACATGCATTGTTTTTAATATGTTATGATGTGGGACGTTGGAAACGTCCCTTTATAGCTTTTTAGAGTTACTTACATCTCTTTGGGAACCTGTGACTGAAACCCTTAGTGTTAGAGGATGACTGTCCTGAACTCCTGCTCTGAAATGAAGAGATACTATGTAAGCCACTAAGTTAGAAAAAACATAACTACATAATAGTCCAAGTAAACGTATGAGGGACAAATCATTTTCTCAAGGTAGTTTGGAACTTCTGATAATGAGCAAAGAGATCTGGTATGAAAGAGCATTCACCCCAGTGAAGGTTGAGCTGATGTTCTGAAGGTTCAGTTTTCTCATGAGAGCTTCACGGATCTGTGAGGAGAAACAACAACATATTAGCATCCTCACTGTTATAAACCATCATCAAAAAGATAATCCCCATGTGATATTTGGTGAAAGTAGACCCCCTCTGGCTGAAATATGAACTGCGAGAAGTGTTCTACAATCTATACAATCCCAGCTCTAAATCATACTTTTTACGTTCTCCTATTAAAGCTATTTTGGAGACATTCTTTTTTTTTCAATATACACTGTAATAAAAAGCCAACTGAGATGTATAGAACGATTGTTATATGCTAGCCCTGTGCAGCTTTACAGGTTAAAATAGAGCAAAAAAAGGTGAAGATGTATTCAAAATGACAAAGTTATAGATAATTCTAAAACGACAGAGAAAGGAAAAGGCAGACAACCTTGTACTAAACAGATAATTACAGGATATGATTTATCAGTAACTCACTATAATAGTAAATAAAACATCTAAATATGCAATAGGAGTTCAGAGAAGGGCCCAATTTTATGTGAGGTCATCATCAGGTTTTGGACATTTTTATCTTTCATCAGCGTTCAGTACGAAATTACAGCACTTAATCCACGAATTATATGGAAGCCCCTTTTGGGTACATTATTTCAGGCAGAAGATCTTAAACAGCCCAAGGAGTTGAAAAGCTTTTGAACTCAAAACAGTTGCTGTCTAGAACACATACAGGATGACTCGATTTGTATTGCTCTGTAATAGGCTTTGCCAAACTACTAATGTCTTATGCTGATACAAAACTTTTCCTCTTTAAATTATCTTTGCTAAGCGTAAGTCAGCCCAGGGCCTTCAGTCTAAGCACACCACAATACGTACCTTACTGTCCATTAGAGTTCCAAATAACAAAATGAAAAAGCCCTTGAAAGAGAGAAATGAGAGTTTGTTTAATTGCTATTTCACTAATCTTCAGACATATGAATCAGCCATTCATAACATGTTACATTTCCATTAAAATATGTTTAAACACATTATAACGGTCGATAATGCAATTTAAAGTATAGTTTAAATAAATTCTTAATTCTTACAAATGTGGTTCATCAACCAAGATGGGTTTTAAGGATATGCATGCTGCTTTAGTACCGTACCATACTAATTTCACTGGACAGCTCTCACCCAACAACTGAAAAATACATTTCCTACAAACACATTAACCTTGTAGCTCCAGGGCAGTGCAGGTCTTGTATTCCTGCTTTTCAAAACTCTCTCTCTCTCTCCCTAAGAAAAGCCACCACAAGTGGACAGAGGCGATCAATTTCTACAGTCGGTTCTACCAGGTGTGAATTCTTTTTGCTGTTATTTTTGTTAGGTTTGGGGATGTTTTTTTTGTTGGGTCTGTGGGTCACTATGGATTTTTAGTGTATGACAGAAGGAATTCTGAGAGGGAAAACTTCACAACACTGTGCAAGCCCGTGCAGTAATGTTAAGTTAAAAAAATCTTTTTTAACAGTGAAATAGCATTGTTTTCTAATCAGCATTGCATGAACTAAATTTACCAAATATAAATTATGTAGTAATTTATGTTAAGTACAATATATTGCATGCAAGTTTCACAGAGTGGCATGAGACAATGAAAGAGTCCACCTATAGCAATAATAAAGCAGACGAGTACTCTGATCGTCTTGACTGATCTGCCACATTGTGAGCGAGTTTTTGGCAAGCTTTTGTTTTAAGCCTTAGGTTTGAAGCCTTATGTTGCTTTGCATATTGCTTGTTAAGTTAATTTAATTGCTTGTTAAGTTAGCTTGTTAAGTCTCTGGTAAAGTTAGCGTTTTGCAGATGTGTGACAAGATACAACTGTAAACATTAAACATGTGGATTTCCATACATTAAAAATTGGTTACCTGCAGAGAATTAAGGAATGCAAACACGACGTGAACCCCAAAGGAAGAGGAGACCATGGTCCCGATGCCAAATCCCCACGTCAGACCGAAGAGAGGTGTTAAAATGCCCACACATCTGGCAATGATCAATAAGACATGCTTCTCTTCTGAGTGGTGAGTGCTGACTCCAGCTCCCTTCCTCAACATCTTACATAAAACTACAACAATCACCAGGATATTTATAACCACAATGGTCAAGGCTGGAACTACAAATGCCAGGAGGGCCTTCGTTTTGTCCCAGTTTAACCAACAAACATTGCCATTTTGGATATATCCGTTGTTTCCCGCTGTTACAGCCACCGTGATAACAGCTATGAGTAGCGGAGCTCCATAGCCAATGATGAACCCAATGGCCATCATCACAGACCTAGACATTTTGGAAAAGACCATAAGGGTGCGGTACAGGAGCAAGAGTGCAGACAACAACATCCAGAAGAACAGAGCGAGGTAAAAGAAGTGAATAAAGAATGTCACTGCACTGCATGCACCCACTGGCACTGCCTGTCCGTTTTTAACAATGCTCGCGCCAATGATGAAGCACGTGTCCGCAATCAAGAGGGAAGCAGCAAGGTTGACTGTGGAGACATGTCGCATGTAGGACGTGTCATTTTTGGTCATCGATTTCCATATAATGATTTCAATGATGAGACACACAACCAAGCTGCCCATTGAAATGGCTACACCAATGAAAGTTATATAGGATAAGGAAGGATACTCAGGAAAGACCCGTGACATAAGGATTGAAAAAGAGGTTGTGTGGGAGCAATGACACGTAACCTTGGCGGTTTCTTTCCATGAATTGTTCACCTCACATCCACTTGAGTCCCATCCTCCAATCCCATCCAAGACACTAAAGTTCCAGAAGACACACTGAGGGTTTCCTAGTAGTACATTATTCATACCAAAGGAAATGGAGATCGAAGGGTCAATGCTCTGTGCCAACTGTATCAAAACTACATCTCCATTGATGCTGCTATCTGTTAGACTGCTGTTATCATGGGTAGCATTTCTAACAGGCAAGACATTGTCGAAAGTGGAGAAAACTATAGTGGTTATATAGTTTGATCTGTTGTTTCCTGGAATATCTATTTCTGTGGTTCCATTTTCTCCATATATTCCATGGAATGAACTAGTAAAAATAGTCATGCTGAGCTGGATGTTTGGCATTGTTATTGAGTAATTCCCATATGACAGGCTGTCTCCAATTTTTTCGATAGACTGCAGAAGTACAGAGCTAGCATTCCTGCTCTTGTTGTTTGCATTCAAACTCTGCCATGTTGGTTGGGCTTCTTTAGAGGTGATGACAGACACTGTTTTGAGGAAATCCTTGAAACAGAAATGCATTAAATCAAACTTTGAACCTCAATGACAAACAAACCTTTGATTATTTTACATTTAGTTTCTGAAAGCTGTACGATTATAATTATCAATGTTAAATATTTACATACTATTTTGAAAGTGTGCATTTACAAGTTTAATGCAAATGTTTTTACACATCCACTTTCAAAACAAGACAGATATTATAAAGTATACAACAATAAAAGTTTACAGTAAAATCACTTTCAATTTTGCATATGAATCTTCGGTGACTAGCAAAAGCAGAAATCTGTGCTTGAGTGAAAGTAGAAATACTCAGCAAAACACACCATATGGCCAAAAGTATGTGGACACCACCTCACTGGTAACAGGTATATAAAACCAAGAGACATAGAGATGCAATCTCTATAAACAAACACTGCCAATAGAATGGGTTGTATCGAAGGGCCAAGTAACTTTGACTATGACACCGTTGTTGGATGCCACCTTTGTCACAAGTCAGTTAACCGTAAGTGCTATTATTGTTTAAATAATGTGCCTGCAGCTCAGCCACAAATTGGTAGCCCATGCAAATTGAAAGTGCAGGGCAGCTTAGTGAAGAATTGCATTGTGCATAAAAATAATCTATTTTCTATTGCATAACTCACTACAGAGTTTAAAACTGCCTCTGGTAGCAACATCAGCACAAGGGCTGACAGCTGCAAACAAACCTAAGATGCCAAAATGCCAAAATGCACACCGCCACTGGAAATATCCTACCTACCAGATCCCTACCTACCAGAATGCATAGTGATAACAGTAAAGTTTGTTAACGGGATAACGGTCTGTGGCAGATTCAGGCTTTGGGTAAGGCCCCTTAGTTTCAGTGAAGGAAAATTAATGTTAAGGCTACAGCATACAAAGACCTTTTAGTCATTTATAGGCTTCAACATTCTGGCAACAGTTTGGGGAAGGTCCTTTGCTTTTCCAGCATGACTGTGCTCCTGTGCACAAAGCGAGGTCCATAAAGACATGGTCTGACACGTTTTGTGTGGAGGAACCCTCCAGGTCTACATATAGCCCTGACCTCAACCTAACTGACCACCTTTGTTATGAACTGGAATGTTGATTGCATGCCAGGTCTTTTTGTACAACATCAATTCTCACAAACATTCTTTTGACTAAATGGACACAAATTTCCTCAGAAACACATGTGGAAATCTTGTGAAAAGCCTGCTAAAAAGAGTGGAGGCTGTCATAGCTTTAAAGGGTGTCGACTCCATGTTAATGCTCATGGTTTTAAAATGGAATGTCATACAGGTTCGATGTTCAGTTCTCTACATTCTTTTGGTCATACAGTGGGGGACATAATTATTTGATCCCCTGCTGAATTTGCAAGTTTTCTCAGTAACAAAGAGATGAACAGTCTATAATTTTTATGGTAGTTTCATTTTAATGGAGAGAGACAGAATATCAACCAAAAATCCAGCACAAAACACGTTAAACAAAACATAAAAGTTATAAATTGATTTGCATTTCACTGAGTGAAATAAGTATTTGATACCCAAGCAGAACATGACTTAGTACTGGGTGGAGAAACCCTTGTTGGCAAGCACAGCAGTGAGACGTTTCTTGTAGTCGGTCACCAGGTTTGCACACATCTTAGGAGGGATTTTGACCCACTTTTCTTTACAGAAACTCTCTAAATCCTTTAGGTTTCCTGGCTGCTGCTTGGCAACTTGAAGCTTCATCTTCTCCACAGATTTTCTATAGGACTGAGGTCTGGAGACTGGCTAGGCCACTCCATGACGTTAACGTGCTTCTTCTTTAGCCACTCCTTTGTTGCCTTGGCAGTATGTTTTGGGTCATTGTCATTCTGGAAGACCCATCCACAACCCATCTTCAGTGTTCTGGCTGAGGGAAGGAGGTTCTCGTCCAAGATTTCATGGTACA
>JBBPCZ010000163.1:13571753-13602744 GCA_037974445.1 Brycinus macrolepidotus
TTTTAGATCTTTAAGTCCATCTCATGAAAAATGGGAGCAAAAACAAAAGTGTTGCGTTTATATTTTTGTTCAGTGTAAATAAAAAAATAAAATAAAATAGTAATAGTGCAAACGGAATAATAAGTAAACTATTACAAAAAACTAACAAGTATTATTACAGACTCAGTCTAGATTAAAAACATCACATAAAATAAATTACATATAAAAATATATACACATACACTGGAGGAGCTTTTGTTTCCTGACTGAGGCAGAGGAGGTCCTCTCTCTTGTACACTGCTTAGACCTTTTACACCATTTCAGTCTTCCTTGAGCTGGTTTAAAGGCCTCACTCATATTTTTTTCTCCATTCTGACTAATGTTAATGTGTTACTGTATGTTTAACACGTTATTCTGGTTAGTGCTACTACTGACACCTGTGCTAGTGGGGCAATTGTTTGTCTCCGAACAAATAATCTACAGTGAGAAAAACAGATAAAGTGCATACTTAGGAAATAAATAATTAGGGCCCATCCTTCTATTTCTACTTGACTACCTATCCTATTTTGGTCTTTTTCCCTTTTTCTTTACCTCTTCTACATGCTGCAGTTGGGTCACATCTGTTTCAGTTTTAAGTTTGGGGTCAATTTCTGTTTTTACTGGTCTTCGCTTCTCAGTCGTATTCTACTTTGTTTTGTTTCCCTCTTCCTCCTTCTTTGGTTCTTCTATTTTCTTTTCCAACAAATTCTATTTTCATCAGTAAAAATGGAAATTCTTTCAACATTTTGATTACTCATATATGCTTATCATTGTTTTATATGTCATTCCTTTTTATTTGTATTTCCTATCCCCTCAGCATCAGTCTGTATTTTTCAGCGTCTGTCATAACTATTTTTCTTACAGCTTCCCGCCTCCACTTTCAGACAGCCCGCTCTCTGCTTCTCCCACTGCTCAGCTGGCTTCCTCATCCAAACCTCTCAAAGTGGCTGTGAAGCTGTCACTCATCCACTCCTTCTACTCTGCCATCCCTGTCCTCACTTTTACTGTCTTTTTATTTTATCATTCAAATTATATATTTACTATATATAAGACACTTTACATCATTAAAACAAATGTTACATTAAAGCTCTGGGCAATGATGTAATTTTTAAGTTGTACATTTCCAGTTAAGCTATAGTAGTTATTTTAACGAAGTAGCAGTTCCATTGTTTAGTAAGAACTGCTGGGACACAGGTGGTGATCAAAGTAAGAAAGGAAAAAAATGGAGGAAATACCTCCCCCAGGTGGACACTTGGGGTACTACTACTAGGGATGCAACAACGGATTATATTATAAACTTCATTACGATAGTACTTTTCAAAGGGTTGGATAAATGAGGCAGCAAGTGAACAGTCAGTTCCTGAAGCTGATGTTCTGGTGCAAAAAAAAAAATTGGGCAAGCATAAATATCTGAGCAACTTTGATAGGGGCTATCTTGTAATGGCTAGATGACGGGACCAGAGCATCACCAAAATGACAGGTCTTAGGGGTGTATGCAGTGGTTAATACCTACCAAAAAGTGGTTCAAGGAAGAACAACCACTAAACCAGCAACAGGGTCACTGATGTGTAAGGGGAGTGAAGGCTAGCCCGTCTTAGTCAATCTCGCAGTAGAACCACTGTAGCACAAATTGCTGAAAAAAAGTAATGTTGGCTCTTACAGGAAAGTGTCAGAACAGTGCACACAGGGCTTAGCCACAGATTGATCAGAGTGCCCATGCTGCATGCTGCCCACCTCCAGCCCACCTATGAGCATCAGAACAGGATCATGAATTAATCACGATTTTGAATATATATTATGTGAACGGCCAGGCAGTGTTTGTGAAACCAGGAAGAGATAGCACCAGGATAAAATATGAGAAGAAGGCAAGCTGGTAGAGGCAGTGTGTTGCTGTGAGCGGTGTTCTGCAGGGAAACTTTGGGTCCTGGCATTCATGTAGAACCTACCAAAACATTGTGGCAAATCAAGTACATCCCTTAATGCCAAAAGTATTCCTTAATGTGAGCAGCCTCTTTTAGAAGGGTAATGTGCCCTGCCACACTGCAAAAATTGTTCAAGAATTGTTTAAGGGACAGTTCAAGGTATTCACTGGACCTGAGATCTCAATCTGATCAAGCATAAGTGGGATGTGCTGGACAAACTAAAGCAATCCCTGGAGGTCCCACTTTGCAACTTACTGAACGTAAATGATCTGCTGCTAACACCTTCAGAGGCCAACAGGTCAGAACTGATTTGTTGGCACAAGGGGGACGTGCACAATATTAGGTAGGTGATGTTAATGGTATAGGTTTGCTGGACTAAGCTTGTCACAGTTATAGCAGCCTCTACTCTTTAGAGGAGGAATGCCCCAAGGTTCAGGTCGTGGGAATTACTGGGGGAAATTTGACCATTTGTGAGGTCAGGCACTGATGTTGGACAAGAAGGCCTGGCTCCCAAACAACATACCAGTTCCTCCCAAAGGTTTTCAGTTTGTTTGAGGTCAGGCCTCCACACTAGACTCATCAAACTTTGTCTTTGGGGGCCTGGCTCTGTGCACAGGGGCACAGTCATGTTGGAACACGAAACTGCCTTCCTTTTACCGTTGCCACAAATTTGGAAGCACATAATTCTAAAATGTCTTTGCCAACTGTAGCATCCCCAAATCATTATCCCTCCTCCACTTAACATTACTGTTGACACTGTGTATCCTTGTATGTAGTGTTCTCGTGCCATTCACCAAAACTAGAGCCATCAGACGGCCAGGGTAGCCATATGATGTATCCTTTCCAGATATTGCGATGGAAATCCATGTGATGTAGTTTGTTTAATTCAGTGGCTTTCTACCAAAGCACAAACAAATAACCGACCCCTATAGATTATTTTTCTGAAATTAACAGTGTGTGACAATACATTTTGTTATATTCTACACACACATGCAGATCCATAATAGAGCTAGTTCTTATTTATTCACTGAACACTTATTTTTTAGCATTTACTTCTGCTATCATTTACCTCTTTTATTCCCAGCAAATAAGAGTAACATTTTCATGCCTCTGCTCATTTTCATTTCTCTGTTTTTCATATGGCAGTTGTATGCAGAATGTCAGGCTCAGTGTGTTGGCGGTTTGTGGTGGGATTTGTAATGTAAATTATCATAGGTTATACAGATTTAAGGATTCTCTTTACTTACAGCATGGCAGACCAAGGAAGAGTGGGAGCAACATAACTGACAGCTGGTTTGAATTGGGTCATCTACATCCTCACCCTGTTTAGTAAGTATAAGATACTTGTACTTATTATTATTATTTTGTAATTATTATGAGAAAGTTTATCATAATTCTGGGATACTCTTCTAATTACTTATCATCTCATTATTATGACTCATGAGATACGTTGACATGTCATAATTACAAGATCCCATTAATGTGCGACATTAAGATATTTAGTCATAATTATGAAATATTATCTTCTAATTTTGAAAACTGCCACTCTTGTCCCCATTAACATCAATGTAAGGCCATCATCACACTGCTGTTAAAGGTAGGTTCTAATATTGGAAAACATCCATTTAAATAAATTTACTGCTTTACTTCACTGCATTTAACAAAAATGCATGTGTTCTATTTAATGACACGTCCATCACACTGATGGGCTCTCTTGAGCAAGAGAAGCGCAGAGCTTAAATAACTATTTTTCTCTAACCAATCCACAATGATCATTTCAGCCTAGTGCCATTAAAGCTAATGAGCAGCCATTCCATATGTTAAGAGAGCTTTACACACCGTCTGCTTTATTTCAGTCTCCATCCCACACACCAAATACATTAAGTCCTCTGGGTATGTGATGCTTTTTGTAATTCTGTTTGAGACCTTTAAAACCGCACTTTATGTCACATAATGATGATTGCAATCCTCAGATCATACATTAGGACTGCTTATGTAAGAAAAAAGAAAAAGCTCACTTAAAACACTAATATTTAATATGTTTATGAAAGGTTTTAATTTTTTGCACAGAAGTAAAAACAAGAGTAATGACCTGCCTAGACCGTTTCTTATGTGGTATTGTTTTGTATTTACACTAGCTAGCACCATTGTGAAGTTAGTCATTACTTAGCAACAGGTGCTCAGTGGAATGTTTACGGCATTACGTTTACGGCATTTAGCAGACGCTCTAATCCAGAGCGACGTACATCAGTGCTTTAGTAATCCACATCTGTTCTTCATACCTGTAAAGCTAAACTTAAATCAACATCTGCTTTTGACTATGTTACTGCTAGCTAAGTTGCACACCTTAATATGCTACAGTTAATGTGAAAAAATCTGCTGTTAAGTACGAGCACAGGCAGAACACATTTCAACCAATCAGACTGTGCCATCTGAACTCCATTTATCCATTATGAACCAGGGTTTTAGGGGGCTTATCCCAGAGGTCGTAGGGTGAAAGTAGAGAAACACCTTGGACAGGTCACCCGTCCATCACAAGGCAGACACACAGACAAACACTTAGAGCAATTACATGAGCAATTTAGGATCTCCAGTTCATGTGACAGGGATGTCTTTGGACTGTGGGAGGAGAAAGTGGAAACACCACACAGAAAGAACCCCCAAACCGAGGACATTCTCTCTGTGAGGTGACAGTGCTACCCACTGCACCCCTGTGCCGATAGTATGTGTTTAGTTTAGCAAAAAAAAAAAAAAGTGTAAAATATCACCATGGTGGAGTACCCAATAGCTCCCAAGGGTCCTTGGGAAGTGAAAACAGGACAGGATGAGAGACTGATCTTCACACTGGACTGCCATGGGGACTGTAATGTCTCTCAGCTAATAGAATGTCTCTCAGCCAATCAGACTGTGAGGTCAGAGCTAACTGTTGAATAATGGATAAGAGGTCAATCTTATAACTGTTTTTGATAATCAAGGGATGTTGTGAGGCCCATCCCATTCACTTGCCAAGGACCCTCGGGCAGGTATTGTATACTTTTTTCAAACGTTTTTTTTCACTATGGACTGTTGTACCTTGAAGTGCAGGACCAGGCTGACCACATAATTACCAGACTTGTTTGCTCTATTTGCGAGCTGCAAGGGATCCATCAAGGGGTCTGTAATAGCCTCCAAGCAGGCTAGTACCTGGTGTTCAAATCCTTTCATGACTGCAAATCAGAGTGACAGGCCTGAAGTCATTTAGTGCTGTAATATTTGTGTTTTTGGGCACTATGATAGCGGTAGAGGAAGCATGATCATTCTGATTGCAAACATTGGTAAGTGCTTATTTCAAAGGCCTAAAGCAATCCAAATCAACAAGATAGCTGAAATATACCAGATGACACAAGAAAGCAAACAGGCTACCTATATGTCTCCAGATCCCATGCCAAGTACCTCCTGTTATTAAAAACAAAAGGCAGTGCAGCTCCCAGTGTGAGTCATTTCGATTTGGCATAATTACAAAATGGTCATTAGGTTTAATAATGCACCAGCCTAATAGATGTAATGTGCTAGTTTAATGTTCAAAGATGGGACTGAGTGGAGAGAGAGTGCTGCCCATGAAGCTGAAATATCAAGAGATGAGTAGTGTCTTTGAAAGTTCTTGCTGTCAAAGGCAGCTTATGTTTTAAAAACTTCAAATCCAGCTTCATTCTTGGGTCTAAACTCAGCACTGCTGGAAAAGACATTCTCAAGGATTTTTGTGGTGTCAGTAATTTAACACTGGAGGTGAAATGCATGTCTCATGTATAGACATATTGATAAAATACTTTGAAATAGCTTGTGTGTCTTCACTGTCCTTCTGCTTTGCCAATACACATAAAAGCTTTTTATACTGTCAGTTTCCAAATGCACCAACAGTGTAATTCAGCCAGGTATAGTGTCACGCTTCCTTACACGTGGTTGCATACCTTCTGATTCTATAAAAGAAACATTTCACACTGATCACATTCACCATGAGTATGTTCGGTTGCTAAGCAACCTGGAAGTGATAAAGACTGACTTCATCTTTGGGAGGGAGTCAGGCTTATGAATATTTACTGAAAAGAGACAACTGGATTCTCTTCCATGATCCACTTTTTCCTGCATTCAAGTGGAAAAGTCTTTTTTCTGTATGGACCACCACAAGCTAATCATTACAGCTAGAAAAGTCTTTAGTGTTTAGCTAGTCTTAGTATATTTAATCTCATGAACTAAGAGTTTATGATGTTACTGCATATATGAATGCAAGGCAAAGCACTTTGTTAACCTTGTAGGTCCCCTGTGTAAGGTAAGTCCCTGGGACCCAGTGCAAAAAGGGGTCTGTTTCTGTCATTTATTGTGCTCTTCTGTGTTTTTTTTCTTGGGTTTAAAATGTAGAGAATGTCATCTAACAAAGCTAAAAATTCTGAGATTTTTATGTACTTTGTTTCACAAACTACCATTTTGATCACGTAAACACATGAACAGGATTAAAACACAGATCCATCTCTGATAAAACAATTACTGCAATCTGATGATACAGGATAACAAGCAATAACAAATCCATACTGTGCTCTGAGTTGGCTTCCACTGAGAAAATTATGGCATATCCATTGACAAAGATGGCCTCACCCATTCGGTGGAAACACAGTTGCTCCCAGAAAGCTGTGATTCTTCATGATGAACCTGATAAAATAATTTTTACGTGGCTTATTGTAAATTATTTTAATGGGAACACATGCATGACAAATGCTATTGTGGCTGAATGCAATCAAATCATGTTCATATATGTTGGATGATCAAACGTTTTGACATATAGTGTATCTCTGTTTGATTATGCTCCAAAGCCAGAACCTCTACAAATGGTAATATATGGGTCGATGAGGTAGTTGCATCCTGTTTTAATTTCTATTGTGGTTGGGTGGGGTGGTCATATCCTCTTCTAATTTTCTGAGGTCACATGTCTGTTAATGGTGTGTGTGTGTGAGTGTGTAGGTTAATGTATGTGTGGGGGCAGGGCTGTGGGCACATTTACAGGAAAGCATTCTTTTAAGAATTTTGCTCAAAGAATTCAAATTAATAGGGCCAAGGCTAACACCAGCCTATATTAATTCACTTTCTACTGTGGTGTATATTTATGTTGATGGGCTGCGATGTAGCAGAAGTATTGGGAATGCATATTCAGAAATGTAATATCTGTATTCAGTCCATGTTACATTCTGAAGAGGCAGTGTTGAGAATATAGTTACAATTTTAAAAGAAATGGGAATACTTATAATCTTTATCCTTATACCTTTATACTACCTACCCATGCTAAATTAAAAAAAAACGTTAAATCTTTCAAATAAACACCGCTAATGCTTTTTTACTGATTATTTTAAAATCAGTATATGACGTATAGCAAACACACTCCTCAAACTGGCTTTACAGAGGAATGCAACAAATAGCTTTTCTGCAAACACTGAAGTTTATAATACGGACTGACAAATCTGTGGGTACCCTGGTCCATTTATCAAAAAGTATCACAGTTTGCTGAGTTCATGAGACAAGTAGCACTCAGAGGATTGTAAAATCAGCAGTGGACCAAAAATGAGAACATTGTCTCATATAATGGAAAATTGGCAATATCAGAACTTTCAAAAGATAATCTTTTTTTTTTTATTAAATACATTAAAAGAAGAGTTACATAAAAAAATCTCCCATCCAGTAACAGTGAGGTAAAATTACACTTCTTCAGTTTTTCCTGTATTCTAAATGTATTCTAAATGTTCTGAATATGTTATTTTTTGATGTGTGGTAGCAGAACACATTACTGAATACCTTTTGAACTGAGTTTTCAGTATTCAGTCATCTATAGTTTTTCAAAATATTCTGCCCAACTATGGACATGTTGTTAATATGCCTTGATAAATTATTCCTACACTCCTTTAAAAAAGCAAATAATTCATACACTGTGCTTTGTGTTTACATTTATTTAAACTGACAAAATAGATTAAATAAATAAACAAACAAAAATAATCTGATTAACAATGTAAATATCTTTATATTTGTTAATTGTATGTAAAGTACATGCCTAAAGCAGCAAATTTGCTGATTATAACAACAAATAGCACACCACTGTGTGCATGCATATACTCACACACTTGGTTACACAGAGTCATGCGTAGACCTGAGCCAAGCTTACATTTTACTCTCAAGAGTACCAATATCACTTGTCCTGTCAGCAAAAAATCTCAATACTGCTCTCTGAAGGCATTACAGCACAGAGTTAATTTATTTTTGCAAGACCGTTTACTGATAATTTGCTGAAAATGTACTGGTTTTTTTAGCCTACATTTATTTGCATTGTTTCTGCCTGTTGTGAGGTTATCTAATGAATTGCTGTTGGCCACAATTATCACAGCATTATGTAATAACTGTGAAAGGCCTAGGTTCTACAACAGGTTTAAAGATCTAAATGTGTACCTTAATGAGTTTAAAGACACACTACATTTACATTACATATTGGTAACTTTTCTTAACAGAAAATAAAACAAAAAGCCTGGAGTTGTAACAGGATTTTAAAACTCAAACATGGACATTTAAAACAAAGAAATGCAATCACTTCAACAATACTGGACACTGCCAGAAACAGGAGACATAAATACATACTTGTTTTTCTCTTGGCTTTTAAGTGCATTTTGTTTAAAATATTTGTGATTTTTATCTGATATGAATAAGTTTGAAGGTTTTCATCTGATAAGCTATTCAGATCACTTTAACAGATTATAGGAAGCACACCTGTAATTGTTAGGAGTGGCTCAGCACTCAAAGCATCAGCGTTTGACTAAGTATTCTAATGAACTGGCAAAATGAACTAAAAACTGCAACACAAGAACGTGGAAAAAAAGAACGGCAAATCGCATCTGCTGTAATCTATGCTAACAAGTCGCTTCAGTACCTAGTATTTATACTCATCATCCATTTTATCTGTCCTGCATATCATACAGGTGCTCTGTGTAGTTTACATTTAGACTGTATATGTTTCTCTGTATCACTTGTTAGCCCTCTTGCCTATTTCATTATTAGCCCGAACCCTGACAGGACCACCAGCAAGCAGGTATAATTTAGGTGGTAGATCATTTTCAGCACAGCAGTGACGCTGACATGGCAGTGGAATGTTACTTTGTGTGAGTGTGTGTTTGTACACTATATGGACAAAAGTATTGGGACACCTGACTTTAACGACATTGCATTCAAATACATAGACTTTAATATGGAGTTACTCCCTTTTTGCAGCTATAACAGCTTCCACTCTTCTTGGAAGGCTTTCCACAAGATTTTGGAGTGTATCTGTGGAAATTTGTGCCCATTCATTCTGTAGAGCATTTATGAGGTCAGGCACTGATGTTGGATGAGAAGGCCTGGCTCACAATTTCCATTCCAGTTCATCCCAAAAATGTTGGATGGGGATGAAGTCAGGGCTCTGTGCGGGCCAGTCAAGTTCTTGAACACCAAACTCATCCAACCATGTCTTTATGGACCTTGCTTTGTAGACTGGGACACAGTCATGCTGGAATAGAAAATGTTCTTCCCCAAACTGTATCCACAAAGTTGGAAGCATGGTGCTGTCCAAAATGTCTTGGAATGCTGAAGCATTAACATGGCCTTTCACTGGAAGTAAGGAGCCTAGCCCAAACCCTAAAAAACACCAGTACTGTAAGCCGACAGGTTGCTAGTAGAAATTGGGTTACTGTTGGTCGAAGAAGAAGAAGAGGGGGAAGGCGTGTCCGGAGGCAGGAGGAGAGGAGGAAGAATAGGAGAGTAGAAGTGAGGGTGGGGACTTTGAATGTTGGCAGTATGACAGGTAAAAGGAGAGAGCTAGCTGATATGATGGAGAGAAGGAAGGCTGATATATTGTGCACGCAGGAGACCAGATGGAAGAGAAGTAAGGCCAGGTGTATTGGAGGAGGCTTCAAATTGTTCCATCATGGTGTTGATGGGTGGAGAAATGGGGTTGGTGTTGTTGTGAATGAAGAGTATGTTAGGAGTGTTCTGAAGGTGAAAAGAGTGTCAGACAAAGTGATGTGTGAAGTTAGAAATTTAAGGTGTGATGCTGAATGTTGTGAGTGCATATGCCGCTCAGGTTGGGTGTGAGATGGATGAGAAATAAGGATTCTAGAGTGTGTTGGATGAAGTAGTGGAGAGTGTGCCCAAGAGAGAGAGAATTGTGACTGGAGCAGACTTTAATGAACATGTTAGTGAAGGGAACAGGGGTGATGAGGAGGTGATGGGTAGGTATGGTGTCAAAGAGGATGGAAATGGCTGTGGTGAACACATATTTTAAGAAGAGGGAGGAGCACAGGGTGATGTGTAAGAGTGAAGGAAGACGTTTATATACTATGTAGGAGGGTGAGTCTGGAGGAGATTAGACACTGTGAAGTTGTGACTGGAGAGAGGGTAGCTAGACAGCATAGGATGGTCTGTAAGATGACTCTGGAAGTCGAAAAGAGGAGGACAGTGAGGGCAGAGCCAATGATCAGGGGTGGAGGTTGAAGAAGGAGGACTGTAAGGTGAAGTTCAGGGAGAAGTTAAGACATTGGGTGGCAGTGAAGAGTTGCCAGATAGCGGTGCAGCTTCTGCAGAAGTAGTAAGAAAGACAGCTGGAAAGGTGCTAGGGGTGACATCTGGACAGAGGAAAGAGGACAAGGAAACCTGGTGGTGGAATGAGGAAGAACAGGGCAGTATCCAGAGGAATAGGTTGGCAAAGAAGAAGTGGGATAGTCAGAGACATGAAGAAAGTAGACGGGAGCATAAGGAGATAAAGGTTCTCCTCAACCTGCTCTCAACTCTCACTATAGACCACAATGTCATCTGCAAACATCATAGTCCATGGGGACTCCTGTCTGATCTTGTCTGTCAACCTGTCCATCACCATAGCATAAGGGAAAGGTAAGGTAAAGACAGAAGTGACAAAAGCTAAAGCTAAGGCATACAGCAAGTTGTATAAGAGATTGGACAAGCTGGGAAAGATATGCAGCAGGTTGGGGTGGTAAAAGATAACAATGGAAATGTACTCACAGGGAGGGGGAGTGTGTTGAGCAGATGGAAGGAGTATTTTGAGGGACTAATGAATGAGGAGAATGAGCGAGAGAGAAGGCTGGAGGAGGTGGAGATGGTGAATCAGGAAGTGCAGAGGATTGGCAAGAAGGAAGTAAGGACAGCTATGAAGAGGATGAAGAATGGAAAGGCTGTTGGTCCAGATGACATTACTGTGGAGGCTTGCAGGTGTTTTGGAGAGATGGCAGTGGAGTTTTTGAGGAGTGGAGAAGAAGTGTACTGGCACCAATTTTCAAGAATAAGGGTGCTGTGCAGAGCTGTAGTGGCTACAGAGGGATAATATTGATCAGTCACAGCATGAAGTTATGAGAAAGAGTGGTGGAAGCTAGGTTAAGGTGTAGCGTCCCCGGTTGAAAAGATGGTCTCTCGAACTGATGGTTCACAATCCTTTTATCAAACAGCCTTTTTTTTGTGAACACACCGTAAGAGCTACAATATATACAGAACAAATTACCATTAGTAACTCAAACAGTACGTTACCCTTAATCTTTTTATACATGGTAATAGCAAACAATGCAGAGATTATTAAGGATGGAAAGGTGTAATAATTTAAGGTAAGTACAATTCCTAAATGAATTGTACTTACCTTAAATTATTACACCTTTCCATCCTTAACAATCTCTGCATTGTGTGCTATTACCATGTATATTTATTAAACCATTCCAACATTAAGCCTTTTACTTTTTCTATACCATGAAATCAAATACATCACATTACAACTGTCTTTAATGTTTCATGGCATATAACCGTGAACCTTGTAAACCTTTGCATTACTGACTAAGCATGACAAATTTACCAAAGCGTGTGAGCACCCTCCAGTCGGCACAACTCAACCGTTACAGTTAGTAGCGGTTAGCAGCTTTATGCTCAGTGAAATAACAAAGCACACATTTACACAACAAACTTAATACCAACCTTGTTCCCTCATCAACCAGGCGCTAAGGAACCGTTTGCAACTTACAAGACTTAAGTTTGCGACTTAAGTTGTGAGAATTACATCTTAACAGCCAGCTTTTCCGTTTCTTAACCGTTGAGCACGCTTTCTCTCTACCTTGTAACTCGTGCTGCAGCTATATGTTTTACGTTAACGGACTTATGACACTCCTCCGCTCTGGACCTTTTCAAAATAAAAGCGTCAGCGGCGTCCAAGCCGCAACAGAATAATAAGCGCTTATGAATCAAATTACTGAAGGAAAATATCAATAAGGTCATTTACAAAGAAGAGATCTGATGATCAGTGAGCAGCAGTATGGTTTCATGCTGGGAAAGAGCACTACAGATGCAATGTTTGCTCTGAAGGTGCTGAAGTACAGAAAAGGTCAGAAGGAGATGCACTGTGTCTTTGTGGACTTCAAGATAGTATATGACAGGGTTCCTAGGGAGGAGTTGCGGTATTGTATGAGGAAGTCAGGAGTGGCAGAGAAGTATGTGAGAGTGGTACAGGATATTTACGAGGGCAGTGTGTGAGGTCTGCAGTAGGAGTGACTGATGCGCTCAAGGAGGAGGTGGGTTTACACTCAAAAGTTCAGCTCTGAGCCCTTTCTTGTTTGCTATGGTGATGGACAGGTTGACAGACGAGATCAGACAGGAGTCCCCGTGGACTACGATGTTAGCAGATGACATTGTGATCTATAGTGAGAGTAGAGAGTAAGTTGAGGAGAACCTGGAGAGATGGAGATAGGCTCTGCACAGGAGAAGGTCAGAAGGACTAAGACAGAATACCTGTGCATGAATGAGAGGGAAGAGAGTGGAATGGTGAGGGTGCAGGTAGAATAGCTGGCGAAGGTGGAGGAGATCAAATCCGCTGTGGTGACCCCTAATCACGAGCAGCTGAAAGTAGAAGAAGAAGAAGAAGAAGAAGTGTCACTGCTGGACTGAGAATAGTCCACCAACCATAAATATCCAACCGACAACCAGTGGCAGTAGTGATGCCTGTGATAGTGGTTATGGATTACCCACGAGTCAGGCAGGTTCAGGTCAGTTGAACATTTCGTGTTCCGAATAAGACTGCATTCCGAATGAGTGATAAATAACTAACAGAAACATTACTAGTCAGGTCGGCCTGGGTCTCATAAAAGGTTGAATGGTTGCAGGTCATAAAAAACCCTGACCCACACATCACTACTGTGCAGCATCACTACTGTGCACATCATTGCTAATTTCACATCTGCAAGATGAACCAACAGGTTAGATGTGTTTAAATATTAAAGTTGGGATTTAGTTGCTCCAGCACCTGCCCCTTCTGTCATAGTGCCCTTTTGGGTAAGGCTAGTGGCCCCTGGTCATAAAAAATTTTATCCCCCCAACCCCCTCCTCCTCCCCCTGTCTGCTAAATATTTCATTGTGCACACACAAACACTACAACTGTAAAATGTAGATACAAGGTAGATGTAGCTAATGAAGTGACTCATTGTATAAGATGGCAACGCAAATAAGATATTCACTCAAAAAAGTGTGTTTTTACATGGACTAAACTTGAATTCCTTCAAAAATCTTACATATTTCGTTTTTTTCTGAATTTCGTTTAAAATAGTGTAATAGTTAACCTACTTAATTTATTCAAACAGCTGTTGACGCTCTAGAACAGGGTGGGATGGCGTAGGTTTATGATTGGTTGGCCTCCAAGGAGGATCTGAGCTCCCAGATGTTGAAGAAACAACCCTGCACTAATATACACTATATGGACAAAAGTATTGGGACACACCTGTTTTTCAGGGTTTAGGCTAGGCCCTTTACTTCCAGTGAAGGGCAATCTTAATGTTTCAGCATACCACGACATTTTGGACAACACCATGCTTCCAACTTTGTGGACACAGTTTGGGGAAGGCCATTTTCTATTCGAGAATGACTGTGCCCCAGTGCACAAAGCAGTGTCTATAAAGAGATGGTTGGATGAGTTCGGTGTTCAAGAACTTGACTGGCCTACACAGAGCCCTGACCTCAACCCCATCCAAAACCTTTGGGATGAACTGGAATGGAGACTGCGAGCCAGACCTTCTCGTCCAACATCAGTGCCTGACCTCATTCATCCTCTACAGAATGAATGCACACAGAAACACTCCAAAATCATGTGGAAAGCTTTCCAAGAAGAGTGGAAGTTGTTATAACTGTAAAGGGGGCAACTCCATATTAAAGTCTGTGTATTTGGATGCAGTGTCATTAAAGTCCCTGTTGGTGTAATGCTCAGGTGTCCCAATACTTTTGTCCATACAGTGTTGCTGTTGTGACCATAAATTCCGAGCCAATGATCAGGAGACGGGGATGCTAATAGCCAATCCCGGTGTAGAGGGGAGGGGCTTGTCGGAATACGGGTGCAAAAGGCGATCTTGCGCGTGGCAGAGAGTCTGTAGGAGATCTGGTGAGGTGTTTATCTCTTATTACTCCTGAACAGAGATCACAGCCCTGAGAGCAACTAGCGGGTAACTTTAGAGGAACTCTGGCATTCTATTAGGGATTCTGGTTTACCATTGTAGATATTTCATTCCGAAATGGACCAGAAGGACACGGAGATGAACGAGAAAGGAGTTTCTTCCTCCACCAGCGGAGTTGTTGTACAAGTTCGGGAGAAGAAAGGACCTTTACGAGCTGCGATCCCGTACATGCCCTTCCCTGTAGCTGTGCTCTGCCTCTTCTTAAACACGTTTGTTCCTGGACTCGGTAAGTAGAGAAACAGAGCTCCTCACCACTCAGATGGATGTCATGACCTGAAGGTCTTGTTTATTCTGAAGAGGGTTGTTGGAGCTCTCAGAAGATCCTGTCATTACACTGATTTCAGTCTCAGATCGCAGGAGGACCAAATATTAGCGAGTTTTCCTTTTTTTTGTCAAGGCTTCGAGTGATTGATTTGTCCCACGGTACAAATGTGATCCTCAGAGCTGTGCATGTTCATCCCACCGTTTCAGAAGAAAGGCCATCACTGACAGCAGCTCTGTAGACTGAGATCTGTCTGTCACTCTTTGTTTCCAGTCAAAACAAGGGCTGCACAATATGGACCAAATATCAATATTGCGATTATACTGCTACATATTGTGATTCTGATGCCTTTCCATGTATGAAATTGCACATATTATCGCTTTTCTTTAATTATGAAGGCTTGGACTGTGTAAATATTGTTAAAGTTTAAAAATGTATGTTTGCTCCCCCATCCACACATTGTATATATGGAAACTAAGCTGCAAAAATAGACAATTTTCATATCATAGTTGTGTGATGTCACAAAAACAACATGTTTGCATATATATCTTCTTATTCAGCCTCCAGCACCTTAACCCCACCTATTTACGCTGGAGTATTTCAGCCCTGCCCTGCCTTTTGAAGGAGCTGCAATACAGGACAGCCAGTCAGACCATTTAAAGACACAGAAACAAAACAGGCTTAATTCTAAGAGATAAACTGAGATTGGAAAATGGTGTAATGGAATTATAATGGACTATGAATTATATTTTTGGAACAAAACCCATAGAGACATAATGGAAAGAAATGAAACAGAAGGAAAATGAAGAATATGAGCACTTTAGAAACACCTTGGTGAACACACAGTGTCTTTAATAGTTAAAGACTGGCCAAAATAATTTGACTTTTGTTGGATTGCATGAATACCACAATTAAGTGAAACACCCAGTAACACCCACCTGAAGCTGTGATTGGCACCGTATCAGTGTGGCCATGACTTTAAGATAGCGATGCTATATTTTAGTCCAGCGAGCTCTAGTTTCATGAGATATTTCTAGACACACGTAGTAGTCTGTTTTGACTGGCTCTCACCATGCAGTCACACTGTGATTCTGAATGCTATATTTGATGTTTGTCTTAGCGTGTTGCTGGTCCGAGCACCAGCACAGCTCATGAATTCTCACATTTGAAGTCCCCTGCAGTCACAGCGTTTCCAGTCACCTTTCCATAACGTCTGAGGACCAGAAACAATTGCTGATGGTGACCTTCCCCTCTTTGTATCCAGGCAACACAGTACATTATTTTCTCCTTTTCAGTGCAGCTCCTTCATCCATCTCAGAACCCTGCACAGCTCTCTGTGCTTTCACCTTGGCCCATGGCATTGCATAACCTAATTGGAACCTTTGGTGTCTGATATTTGGACACTTATGTGATTTCAGTGACTTTTCAGATTTTCAGCTGTCTCTCCCTTTTCTCCTTTCATCCTGAGCTCCTCTTTCCTTAACTGACGGATAGGAGTGGCTTGCTAGGCCTCGAAGGAATGACCACAAAATCACTTCTTGTTTTTCTTCTTGTGGAGCAGTGGAATTGCATTCTCTGGAGTGATGGAGCTCAATTCAATATCACTGGTATCAGTTGGGTGTGGTGTCTGTGATCAGAACTAATCATCCAATATCAGTACCTGATCTCAATAATGCTCTTGTGGCTGAATGCAATCAAATCCACACATGAAGATTCAACGTCTAGTGTAAAGGCTAACCAGAAGAGTAGAGGCTGTTACTGCCGTATAGGAGAAGCAAACTCTTTATCAATCCAGTATTTCAGAAGAAGGGCTGGATGAGCTGGTGTCTACAAGAATTTGGCCATACACTGTAACTTAACAGGAGAAAAGAGATAATGGTCATGTTCATTGTGCATATATACATCTATAGTTGTTGTAATGTTTCAAAATAGCAAAGTACACTAAGAGAACAGGATGATGTACCATAGTGTACCATTCTTTTCAGAATAGTGCTTAATATTGTTCTAAAATTGTGCTGGAGTAATGGGCAACACATATACTGGTTTTATATTAGCATACAATGGCAGAACACCATGTTTAAAAAGTGATTTTACTAAGCATTCTGGAACTGAATTGTCCTAAACATCCAGTGTTTCCAGAGAACAGGTGCATGCTCAGTCCTTTCTCTATTGATCCCAGAATACATCAAATTACGGCCTTTCCCCTTTGTTCCAGCCTCTGCTGAAACAGATCCATCCCCCTGGGCCTTTTTTGTGTTTCTTTGTATATCCATGCACTGCTGCTGTTAGTGTTATCAGGGCATGGGAAATATGCAGTTTCTCTGCTGTAACTGCTGTCCCAGCCATTGCTGCTGTGTTCTCCAGTAAAAAGTGAAACCAAGTGGCCCACATTGGCCTGACAGCTGTTTACAGGTTGAGCTTAATTCACTCTGACTGTTCTCCCAAACTCTTCCCTCCTGCTCCTCTGTGCCACTGGTGACCCTCTGGTATTTATGCCACTCTGGGCTACATCCATCAGGATAGCCCTCGGCTGAGTCCATCTATATTTCTAATGTGGCTGCTTCCAGTAAGGCATCCTTTAAGCCTTTAAGTTTCAGACTACCCTTGTGGACGTCTGGAAAGACATCCGAAACTTGCATGGGGCACTTAGAGAGATGAGTCCTTGTATATGCACGCATGTTTTGGTCATCTCAAATGACCTTGCCTGCCTTGAAGGACAGTATACGTAAAGCTTAAAGGCACACTTCACCCCATAATACTGAAGTGGCTAACAATGAATGACATCTAGTGGAGAGGTAGTTTGCATCTCATTGTCTCATGCTAACCGTTTGCTACAGGCATCCTTTCATTACTAGCAATACTGTAGCTGAAGCTTCCCTTCAAGTAAACTATCATAGAAGATTTATGTATATTTATGTATATTGTATAATAATATAACTGATAATAAACATCAGTAACCAATAAAAGTTTACACTATCCAGCTCTCGAGTGCCGCAACCGAAAGAGTGTTAGCCCTATCATCTGGAGACCATGAGTTAAATCCTAGCCACCAATATATTGTGCACCCTTGCTTGTCTGTGTATTGCTCAGAAAAACAGCTGCACACCTGTCTTTTATCCTTTTATCAGCCTTGCATTGCAGGACTGGCTTGTCGGGCTTTTGCCTATGGTTTGGAGCTGATTATCTGAACTGTTATGACAAGGGAGCCACATGTTTGGACGTCAGAGGGGAAAGTGCCCAGAGCAAGAATGCCAACTGGCTCTCGCTTGGCTCCTTAATGTTTCAGAATGATTCCTGACTCCTCCTCTGTCCTCCATTTGCTCTTCATTCATGAGGCATTTGTTAGGCTATATAGTGGGTATAGAAAAGAGCTGCCATCTTCAAAATATTCACATTTTGTTGCTTAGCAGCCTGAAATGAAGACACACACAAAGAACCTTGTGTATTTACTGTTTTTGTCAGCTGTATTTACTCAATGTAACTTATAACATCGAAGTGAAAAGTGGTCAGTGGGCAGAAGGTTCACCTTCCAACATGAGAATGACCCAAAGCACACAGCAAAATTGACCACACAGTGCCCTTGTTTAGCCTAGGCAGAGCCCAGACTTAAACCCTATTGAAAATATGTGGAATGACTTGAAGATTGCAATCCACCAATGGTCACCATCAAATATGAATTTCTGTAAAGAAGAGTGGGCGAATATTGCACAGTCTAGAAGTGCAAAATTAGTAGAAAAGTATCCCAGCAGACTGAAAACGGTAATTAAAAGGTGGTTTCATAAAGTATTGACACAGGGGAGTGATCCTTTATCAATCTCAGTGTTTTTTTGTTTTTTTTACCGTTGCTATCGTATCTTTCTCTTGGATGTTATAAGTTGTATTAGGTAAACAAAGCTGGAGAAATATTGTTTTTTGTGTGTGTCCTCATTTCAGGCTGCAAAGCAACAAAATGTGAATATTTTGAAAGGGGTGATGCTTTTCTATACTCACTGTAACTCAATACTGCGTATATTTTCTCCACATGCAGCAGATGTGCATCTTGGGTAGATGGGTGTTGGGAAAATCTGCCTGTGTAATTAGCATCTACTGTACAATTCAGCTGGGTCTGTAAAGATAAAATGTGGTAATGCTACAAATTTCATATTGGCTTTCCAGCTAATTTTGATTTATTTTTTATTGTACTGTGTCTTAAAAGCCTACTCTGTTGAATTACTGATGCCTCCAATTGTTTACTAGGTAATAACAATACAGATTTCAAGATAAACACAGGCACAACAGCAGGCAGGCAAAATACAGAAACCAATCATAGGCACAGGACATTACAGACCAAACATAATTAGAACAGTTTCAAAATCCGACCACCTAGTGGTGGCATACAGAAACCAGAAGATGCGTGTTAGCAAAACAGAGTCTTAATTAGTCCAGCCACTTAATAGTAGCATACCAAAATCAGAAGCTGTTTGCCATTACCACTGAATCATAACAGTGTCCAGAAGATAAGTGTCATAGCTGGGTATGGCAGGACCAAGGCTTCAGGGACAGAGACAGGGCACACAACTGGGAAATGAGCTGGAACATGGAAGGAACTCCAGACACTACAGGGAACAGAGGGCTGGACATCATAATCAAAATCAGACTAGACAGGAAAGTGAACAGGGGACTGGAGGAGAGAACTGGATTTAACAGGGATTTTTACATCAGACTGGACAGGGGACAGAATATGAACAGTAGACATGAAATGTGAATGAGACAAGGTGGGGTGTTTAATGTGAGACATGTCTGAGATGTGGACAGTAGTTGAGACATTGAGATGTACACTGGACTGATTAGGGAGGAAACACCAGACAGGATGAGAGACATGACATAGGGCAGGATGGGTGACTGAGTATGGGACAGAACAGGAGACTGGACATAGGGTTGAACATTAGATGCCACGGAAGACATGACTGGGGATAATGAGGACTGGGGATACCAAGAAAATGAGGAAACATTAGGGCTAGGGACTTTCGGAACCACAACTGGGAGAAAGGGATCAGGGGACTGGGCAGCCGGGAGGGTGAGAAACCATTGGCAGGGGACCAGGGAATTTGGAGGCTGTAGATGAAGGGCCAGGGGACTGTGCAGTCAATGGGAACCTGGGTTCTTTGAGGCTGTAAGCAGTGAACCATAGGACTGGGCATCCAACAAGGCGGGACCAGGCTGCTAGGCATCTGATGACCGGGACCCGGAGACTGGGTGTCTGATGAAGCAGGACCAGGAAGTTGCGCAGCTGATACGGCGGGACCGGGAAACTGGACAGCAGGGGGCACCGGCAGTGGCAGGGGTCTTTGGCAGTGACAAGGAACCCTCTGGAACCACAGGGTGCACCGGTGGTGACGTGGTAACCCTCCAGAAATGCAGGGGGTGCTCGCATCAACGAGGAGCTCTCTGGAACAGCTGAGGGCAAAGTGCTCTCAAAGCAGCAGGCAGTGCAGGTGAGGAGGCGCTCTCCAGAGCAGCAGGTGTTGTTGGCAGTGACTAGCAGCTGTCCGGAACAGGGGTCATTGGGAGTGGCAAGAAATCTTCTGGAACTGCAGAGTGTGCTGATGGCGATGTGGAACCCTCCGAATAAACAGGGCGTGTCTGCAGCAACAAAGAACCCTCCAGAACAATGGGGGCAACAGTGGTGAATAGCAACTCTCTGGAACAGCAGGTGGTGCCAGCAACAGCATGCTCTCCAGAGCTGCAGGGAGAGCTGGTGACGACACGCTCTCCAGAGCTGCAGGGAGACTTGTCAAAGATGTGCTGTCCAGAGCATTTGGGGGCACAGATAAAGTGCTTCTACGGCCCCTTCTCTTGTGGCCCCTTTCCAGACTGTCCCTGGCCACCAGCGACATCTCGTCCTCCTCGGAATCTGCTGTAATCCAAACCAGTGAGTCCTCCAGAATGCTGGAAGCACTATCAGTTCAAGTGCCTGCTCAGGGGCATCATCTGAGACACTAGGGGGACTCATGTGCCTGGGCTCGGCACAACAAGCCAAACCAGAGATAGGGACCTCAGAGGCTGGTTCATCCAGGCAGATCCAGAATTACACCGGTGAGCGGGGCAGAGGATCTAAGGCAGAAAACCTCCGTGGCAGCCCTTCCACAGCACTTTTTACAGTGCCTCTTCAGGCCAGCCGCTGCAGAAGCCCCATCCATGAGCTGTAAGTCCTCAGCTGCGTGGCTGCCCTTGGCCGTGCTATACAGCACATGCCCGTCCAGGCTTGCTGCATCCATTTTATTTACAGTCAGTCTATCTGTAATGTAGCGTGAGTAATTGAGAACAAGAAGGGGATGCAAATGCAAAAATACTTACTTTCTTACAAAAAGACAAAAGACTGAGAACGGGAGTATAAACCGAATAAGTAGACACAGGGCCGGGACAGCAAGTTTAGGGTTATGGTAGACTGGTAAACTAGGAAATACTCACAAGGGTATATATACACTAAGTTTACAGGTAACAGCTGAGATGTGTGGGATTAACAAACAGGCATAGGCATTCAGCAGGAAGGCAAGACAGGGGCAGAGATCGAGATGAAAACACAAAGCAGAAACCACATGTGACCGAGGATCAAAATATAAACAGAAAGCACATGACTGACAGAAAACAACAACTGACTGGGGGCAGACATTAGACAGGATGTGACTATATACATTTATTAGTAAACAATAAGCCCATTTTTGTAAGTTGACAGTGACTTATTTTACTACAAACAACCATATCTAACATCTGTCAGGTAAGATATTTAATTTAAAAAGATGTGTCAATTTGCCCTGTGAAGAGTACAATGAATGGAACTCAAGGGTTAATCTAAGCATTAGGATTGAATGTTACGGTGAGTGCAACAGAGAGCAACAGACTTACACTACAAGTGCTGTTTAAAAGGTCACTAGGCTTTGGCTTCTGTAGCTACAGCCGAAGAAGACTTTTTTTAGTCTCAGGCATTTAGTCTCAAATATAGAAGAGGTTCCATGTTTTACCAGAACTGGATAACGTCCCGAAAATGTCCTGCGTGTAGGCCTGTTTTAACCACTTGCTTGCTCTCCCTCTATCTCTCCCTGCTTTTTTCATTTATTCCAATATCTAGGCTAGGCTAAGTAAAGAACACTCAGGAAATCACAGCACCTGAGATGCACACTTTTTGGGGAAATGGGTAATAAGTTTGATTCATTCCCACTGTTACTCCACAGCCCTGTGAGTGGTACTGGGGACCTATTGTACCAGCCCTGTTACTTTCCCTGTTTCCATGACAGCAAATGCTATAGTGGCCTATGCCAGTCTCACCAGTCACTGCTAAGATTAAAGGTAACCCAGTTAGCTTATACTTGCAAGAGCAAGTTATATGATAAATTACTGTTCTCTTTTTGTATTACAACCCAGGGATACCAGGTGACTAGCAGTGAGCCAGTAATATGCAACCTGAAGGCAAAATATTGTTTTGGTTTGTAGCTTTAATCATTATTTCTCCCTCTGTAATTCAATTCTTACAATTGTGTAAGGCAGCAAAATAATGCATCCCAGAACCATGGCTGCTGCCTCAAGATTGAGCCTCATAAACGGAGCAACTCAGCAAAGCACTCCAATAAATTTAAATCATTTCCGCTAATCTTCCAGGAGGATATCAGTGTTATTTGGATGTTCTGCTAGAGTATCTTTACAGCGAAATAATGTGTTTATTTGAAGATTAATTTATCTGTCTAATGCAACTGCATTGTTTAAAGGTTGCAATCAACTTAACCCCCTCCAGCACACCAGCTGCCTCCCAGCCTATATCAAGTAATATGAGGGGTGCTACAGCTTTGCTGGAATGAAAGCCTGCAGCCACACTGGCCCTTTGTGGATAAGATTGGTTTCATCTGCACTGTAGTGTGAAAGATATTGTTATGGTGTAGTAGCTTTTTATTTTTTGCTGCTCCTCTCCATTTTTTTCAAGCATTGGCGAGTTGTCACATGACATATTTTCTTGTGACATCCTTGTCGGGGCACATTAGCGTTTATGCTTCAAAAGATATGTGGTCACATGCCACATGTTCTAGACCACCTTGGCAAGGTGTGAGTGATTGCAGTGCATCTTGGCAGTCATTTATATATGTATTTAGCTCTGTCTGCTTATTATAGGATCTTCCAGGACACATTTTAAAACCGAATGTAAACAGGGCCTCAGTGTAAACAAAATTATCCAGTTCACTTGTAAATGCAGTATAATGACTTTGATCATGTTTAAGCCAATCAGATTTTAGAACCAGACCTACTTGCCAGTACCAGATGCGTTGCCTGCAGACTGCAGGGAGGCAGACCGCAGTGACTAATTACTCCAATAACAGTAAGTAGTTACTGTATTCCTGTATACAGTATTCCACCCATCTCAGATTGTTAGACCCTTAACTTATAAACTTAACACTTAACAGGAGTCGCTTTAAATGAAGGTATGTAGCTCAGCACTGCTACTGATTCTGGCATTTTGTTCTCACAGAGGCGCTGAGAAGGTCCCAGAAGGATGAGACATATGAGATTGTTTCATCCAGAGCCCTCCATTCCTGCATTGTGATTTTAAAACTGCTGCACATTGGCAATCAGGAGCAGCAGCTCATAACAAATGACACCACAGCACTGGTGTCACATGCCATTGAGATGATTTGCTGGGTGATTAATGACCGGAGCTCTTTAGTAATAAACACAAGCTTTCACCCTGACTTCAGCTGGAGACTCCCGTGATTTCCATATCAGAAAACAGGAAAATACTGTCAGTTCAATAAGCAGAAAATGCTAGCACAGCTCAGTATCAAGTAGCTTTTTGAAGGAATTAGGAAATCATAAGTCTAATATGCTGCCAAATATTTTAGCTGTCATCATAGTGGCGTGCTTTGCTAATGTTAATATCTAATGCATTAGCCTAAGTGGCGAGTGCATTAAGCAGCTTGTGAGATAATGTTCTGTGGATTCTATTATTTTATGCATTCTGCTACAGTTGGGAGAATGCTTCAAGATCTGTATTCATAAACCTTAGCACAAACCTACATAGACATTTTATTGCATTATAAATAACTACATAGATATTGCAACTAGTGTCAGTTGCCATAAAGGCTACCTTAATAAATATAGTTGGAATATGCTTTTGTAAATGTTTATGTAGGTTTATGGCAGAAAGGTTTGTGCTTATTTCATGTAGCCTTACAAATACTAGCCTTCAGTGAAGTGATACCAAAATGGTTTCTGACAGAGACCTAATGAGATACCCCAGACCTTTATTGTTGTTGTTTGCTTGATGTATCGAAACATTTCCCTCCAAAAATCACTATAAAATGGATTCCATTGGTAAGAATACACAGTTTTCCTCAGTTGGCTGTGAATCATGACAGCAGTTGCCTGTCTGAGTCAGTGCATTTCTTTCACCTCGCTTTCAACATTGACCTGCTGCTTGCCCCTTTTTATCATCATAAACCTGTGGAATTTTCAATTTCCTGTGCAGTCCCCACGTAGGTTTCCTTGACTGAGGCTGGCTTCAAGATGGTTCCCCATCCTCTTCCTCATCCTCTCTCTCTCTTTCTGCCAGATACCATGCTGTCAGTCCCAGTTTTGTCATTGCTGGGGAAGAAACAAGCTGTCCACTTGCATCAAAATAGCCCTGAACCAGTTTTATCCCACATTCAAGTCATTCGCTGAAGTCATAAAGCCATAAAGCAGTTCTGACCCATAAAGCAATCTTGTATTGAGATAATGTCTTCCCCCAGTTACAATGATATCTAGTTTGCACTTGGAGGAATCAACACTGAGTACAGTGACATGTAAAATGTGAGACTGGAAGATAATGAATACAAGGAAGTCTGAGTGTAAGTGGAGATGCTGCATGTTGAATGTTGTAAAACAGTACAGTTTTAGGGTTCTCAAAATGTTCTTTTGTTCTTAAATAATTTTGTATATTACACCAGAATAAGCCCTTCAAAAGAGTATTTAAAACAAAGTGTTAAAAAATAGGGCCCAACTGAAAACAATTGTGACCAGTCTTAAGTTTAATATTGGAGTATTGGGGTGGAGCTACCCAGAATTCTCTGCAGTCTTGGTTTCTGTTAACTATGTTTTATTTTTCATATTTTTTGTTAGTCTTCTTCATAGGAAATGTTGTTTTTGTTATAACTTGTGGTTCTTATACTAAAGGTTAGGTTTGGATATATTTGGATATATTTTTATATTTTATATGGATCTTCTTGGAACCTGATAGCTGAGTTCAGATCTGTTCAGACTGTATCTGTGTGATGACACAGTGAAATTGTATCCTATCAACATGAAATCATGAGTTGGATTCCTAGTGATTCCCAACAAACATGTCTCAAATTGTTGGTCCTTTATCAACAATGTTTAAAACTGATTAATTTATTGGTCATTAATATTGACATATATTATCAGGCAACCGTTGTATAAATGGACCCAATTAAGAAATGCATGTTGCCTGTTGACAGCATTAAATGATATACCCTGAATAAGATATTTTTGCAACATGCAAGCCCTATGAGAGGGTTTATAAACGAGGCTTGTGTTCCTTCTAGTCAAGGAGAGAAGTGGAGGGTGCTGTAACCATAGATGGTGTGAGTGGGGGCTGGTAATTGATAGTGTGGGACTGCCAGGAGATTCTGTACCCGACACACGAGGCATCAGCCTTGCTGTGCTAATGTTGACAAACATTCTTGCTGCTAGTGGTGTGGGAGAAGAGCTGATGGCGGGAGGGGGGAGGGGAAGAGGCAGTGGAGGTTGTGCATTTGGCTGTTTTAGCCACCTATTTCAGTCCTGAGGAGAGTTGGGTTTCAAAACTCGATGATGTCTAGTTGTGGTGATTCATCCTTGCTCTTTTAATATGATTAATCAAGTAGTGACAAGTCCAATCATCGTCAACAGTTCTGCAAAAAAAAAATCACAGTTTGGAGTGTTTCGCTCCCAAGCACCACTCAGACCCTGAAGAGAGGTGTTCACACGTTCACAACAGCACCGCTGGCCAGATTGACGAGTATTAGCTCATATGAGACAACAGTGGGTGTTGATTTTTTGTTTTTGATTCGTGCCAGCAACTGTGAGGGTCATTAGTGCTATTTTTATTCAAGTTGCTTGCATAACAGAGGTGTTACAAGCAACACAATGTAGAACACCAAAACTCAGCTTCTCCACAGCAGACGGATACCTAAAAACAAGTGTTCTCTAAGACAGAGCGTATTGAGTGAGCAGTCTCTCCCTCGCTGCAAAAAAGGGGACCAAACTGGATAATTAACCTCCCACACTTGCAGTTGACACTCTATGAATGAGGCTGGGGGGAAATTACAGTCATCTGCAGCCTAATGTGCAGGGATGAGGACCCCTCACCAAAGCTCTTTGTGTTCCTCCTAAGGCCTGCTCATTGCGTCTCCTTCACGACAGGGACATTGAGGATATACAGACTGAGGTTCTCAAATACGATTCAACAGAGCACAGATTGCTTTAAAAAAACAGATAAAACACGTATATTAGGGTTGCATTTATTAAACATGTAAATACTAGAGTAATCTGTCAGTACCCTTTTTTGGCTCCAATTTAGTCAAAGCCAAATGTGTGTGTGTATGCATGTATATGGATGCATGTATATTCAGGGCACAGAAAAGGAAAGAGAGCTAGAGAGAGAAAGATGTGTTTAAATGTGTATAAGAGAACGAAGGATGTGGGTGGAGGGCTGAAATGGAAGAAACGGGGGTCTTCACGTCACTGTCAGTAATTAGAGTGCCATTAACACCCGACCCCGTAAGCTCTGTTAGTCACACACACAAGTAATGCCCACTCAAGTATACAGATGGAAACACAAAACGGAGGGTGAGATGAAATGGGACGGAGAAAACAGGACAGAGAGCGACAGAGAGAAATGGGGGGATAAGGAAAGAATAATGTGTGTGAAGAATTTCTATACGTTCTTTCAGGGTTGAGTGTGACTTTGAAGGAGGATTAAGGAAGGAGCATTGTTTGTACCAGGAATCATGAGTGGAAAGAGCAGCATTAGTGTAGTGCTTCAAAAGCGTTTGTCCACTTAGAAGGCTGAGCCAAAAGAAAGCGCTGTGGGCGGGATGAGATCACAGTCGCTTTAGAGAGCCCAGCACTTCTTAATAATTGTCCCAGTCCTCAAATACCAGCCTGCTAGTGTTATTCTGAGCTCTGCGTTATCATTAATAAGACTTTTAGCCGAGCTGGAATGGTGGATGCTGGATTCTGCTGGATGGTAAAAAGTAACTGTAAATGCTATGGTATGTGATTCATAAACAAAAAGAAGTAGGTTTGGTATGTTATTTGTAGTAAAGAGTCAAAGGCCCCACGTTCTTGCGGGAAGAAGAAAATTAGGGAATGGCCACTGAGCAAGAGCAGCACAATTTGATCATGATGTTTAACTGGGCTGATTTAGAGATAGCACATTTAGCCAATTACATTGAGACAAAAAGCAATTTGCTTGATAAAATAACACTGATGATTTCAAACTGAAAGTCAAATGTAGGAAGTTTATTGTCTAACTATTGTTGACCAAGTAGTTACACAGGGATATGGGAAGTGGGGGCGATGGGGCTTCAGCCTCACATTTCAGGATGGTTTGACTGCAGCATTTGAAATAAATAAAACAATTATAAAAGAACAGAACTTTGCAATATTTTGAGCATAATAAAGAACTCAATGTGTTTGTTATATGACAGGGTTTGTATTTTTATACATATGTTTTATTTATACATTTTCAAAATCTGCAGTAGCATTTTGCACTGTTAAAGTTGACAATGCATTTTTATTCACATTTTTGATGCCCGTTGTATAAATTTAAGGGATGCAGAACTGTCCAATCAAAATAAGTCATGTTGTGTTTGTGGGTGTTTATATAATCTGATACCGTGATATATTTGGAAAATATCATGATGCTGATTTTTATCAACACGGCTCAGCACTACTGTAGCCTACTTGGAGTCGCACAGAGAAAATAAATCTTTTTTATCTGTCACATAGAGGAATGCTTTTCTTATAATAATAACCCTGGATTGTAGGATACTAGAGAAATACATCTGGCACATAAAATACATCTTGTTGAGATTAGCAGTAGTTTACTGAGGAAATATTCATAAAAATGTACCTTTACTGCATGGTCAAAGTTTAAGGAATTCCTTTCTACCTGCTGCCCACTCCTGTATTTACTGTATGGTCCCGTAACGGCTGAATAGTGGAGGTACACACAGACTGCCTAGTTTGATGGCAGTATGGTAGAGTCCCTTCACAGTCAACTTTTTGCTTCTAAAAAAAATCAAAAGAATCATAGCAAAGAATCTAAATGGTTTAATCCATCCAAAATAGACAACCCCATCTAAACCTTACTAAGCTCCATACTGCACTTCAGCCTGACCCCTGTTTTAAATATTTTACACTTTGATTAATCTCTGGCCTCTTAATAAAGTTCTCCATTATTAACAGCAAGACTGATGCAACCTTATAGCCTCATTTTACTGCCCCCAGCTCTTTTGTGTGCGGGCACCACAGCTCTAGACAAGGTCGTTGCTGCATGCCATTAGAGGAAAAGGTTTGTCTGAAAATATTAAAAGAGGCTAATAATATGTGGAATATAAGACGTTTTATGAACAATGCCAAGGTTGCACTCACACACCTTTGTCAATGTGAAGCAGCTGCTTCTCATGCTTAAAAGGAAGCAGGACACACTTCTTAATGGGTAGGTTTGCATCTGTGATTGACAAGTAGCAGTTTGAGAATGCAGAGAATGTGAAACAAGCATGATGGGCAGTAAACATATATATATAATGAATATCATATAAAATGTGTATAATAATGAATAGAAAAGGAATCCTTGATATTAACTGGTCGGATATGGATTATGTATGGCGCTCCTTCATGGGCACACAGCACAAAAGGCAACTTTTCTCAATCAGGCATTGGACGGACTAGACCAGTGCTTTTCAAATGTGTGTGTAAACAGCAATGAACAGATGCAAACCTGACAAAGTAAAGGCATTGTCTGACAGCTCTTTTTTTTTTAAGCATTTATTAATTGTGAGACAATTGGTGATTCAAATAATGGTTAGAAATGTCAGACAAAATGTTTTCTAACTGCTTAAACTGTCTTGTTTTGTTTTTGTTTGTTTTTTTTGCATGCAAAGACAAAATGAACAGTGTTTTTCAATGGATGTGTTAGACACAGCATGTTTTCTCCTTGAATGTGAGAAAAGAAATTTCAAAATTTGCTAAGAATGGTTGAATGCCAGAGGGAATCTGTATTATCCAAACACTGTTTTTCACTAGTTTTCATTAATTGTTTGTCATGTTATTATTAAGCATTAACAAATATAACACTGTTGAAATAAAACCTTGCGCCTCTATTTTTGTTGTTTTATTTATAACATAATCTGAAAATACCAGCTGCCATGTACACGGATTCAAATTTCCTAAAGAATATACCAACAGAATTTGTGCAAAATGACGTATAGTAATATCTCATTAAATTACATGAGTTCATGTACATTTTGTTAGCTTACATTGAAAGTTTAGTGTTCAGCAGAGTATCTTCTTAAAAGCATCTCCTTAACATTTTGAGTGTTTTCTGTGCATCTGACTGGACAGGTACTTTCATCTCGGCCTTCACAGTGCTGTGCGGTGCCAGGACGGATTTGCCGGATCGGCACGTGTGCTGTGTGTTCTGGCTGAACATTGCTGCAGCCTTCATCCAGATCCTCACCGCCGTGGTCATGGTGGGCTGGATTATGAGCATATTCTGGGGCATGGACATGGTTATCCTTGCAAGTGAGCATCATACCAGGGCTCTAGAAATGATCCTTTGATGTTAATTCTACTAAAGTTATATTATAGGGCTCCCACAGCATATTCTGTTCCAGTCTATTTTCAGTATACTGTATTGTTCCACTGAGAATGGAAATGTTCAGCATACTTATTTAATTACAAGTACGTAAGGTTAGAATGCCTCAAGCCATGTTTGAATCAAAGGGATGCACATCTACACAATTTTTCCCACTTGTTGTTTTTCCTACTGCTTTAATGCTACAACATCTCCCCCATTCCAATTTGCAAATCTAGAAACCTTTGAACAGTGACAGTTCCTACTATATGGCAGTAGGGTGCGGATGGAAAGCGCTGTGATAATTGCTGCATGTAGGCGGTTGAGGCAACTCCCAGAACTCTTTCTCTGCATGTTCCTTGTGTAACAGCTGTATCGCTGTTAAATGTAATTCCCCTGTAACTTATTTAAAACCCACTGTGATCATCTTCAAACACAGCCCTGTTTTCCTGCTGTTTTGTAGCCTTGGTGTATTTTGCCTGGGAATTTTTTCCCAAGACCAGTTGCTATTCTCAGAGACTGCCGAGACTTAACTTCAGCCTTTTTCTAATTTCTTTTCCATGCTGCCCCCCTTCAATCTTCAAGTCTCCGAAGGTAGGTGTGTCGTTCTCTGCATGACTCGTTTAACCCCACCTCCTTAAATCTTCCTCAAATGGACCAATTCTTATGACATCTTTTTTTTAATAAATTCCATATTAAAATACCACAGTAGTTCCCTTGTGCTTGTTGTGTTATTAAAGGGCCCATATCATTCCTTACTTTGGTGAAATAAAAGAGTTTAATGTAGTATGTAGACACTGTTACAGTTTCAAAATGTACATTTCATTCCCCATTTCATATAAAAACTTTTTTATATTTTCTTATATTATATTGATTAGATATGGTCACATTAAAGAAAAAAGATGACTGTTTTGGTACTCAAACCGACACAAATGTTATAAGTGTCGGTTTGTCAGGGGACAAAATAAACAATAAAATCTAGAATATGGGCTTTTTTGCTTCATCGTTTTTCAGCTGATTACCATAGATTTCACTGTGCTTCTAAATCAGTGCTTTGATGCAGGTCTGATCACAGCAAAGCCTAGCCACCCAACCTTTCCTTACAGCCTGTTAGCCCTGCCGCTCCCGTTTTGTTCACTTCAGTCCGTCTCTGCTCATGTGCCTCCCACCTCCTCCCATCTGTCAGTCTCTTTGCAGGCCATTTGATCTGCGTTTTGTCTGCAACATGCCAGTGGAGCCACGTTTTCTCAGTGCCCATTATAATGAGATGATGTCGAAGATTCGTAGAGACAAAATGGCCATCGCTTGCTTCAACTACCCAACTTTATGGGGTGCCGTTTGTAAAATCAGCTTAACAATTTTAGAGGTGTCAATTTTTCACCATTTAGCACAATTTTCT
>JBBPCZ010000163.1:13602844-13660981 GCA_037974445.1 Brycinus macrolepidotus
GACCTCAACCCCATCCAACACCTTTGGGATGAACTGGAATGGAGATTGTGAGCCAGGCCTTCTCATCCAACATCAGTTCCTGACCTCATAAATGCTCTACAGAATGAATGGGCACAAATACCCACTGAAACACTTTCCTTGTGGAAAGCCTTTCAAGAAGAGTGGAAGCTGCTGTAGCTGCAAAGGGGGACCAACTCCATATTAAAGTCTATGTATTTAAATGCAATGTCATTAAAGTCTCTGTTGGTGTAATGGTCACACATCCCAATACTTTTATCCCTTGTGTTTCTATTATTTCTAATGCTTTTAAACTTCATTCAAACATTACATTTCTTGTATATTTTGTGTTAATGTTGTGGGGGGGAAAAAAAAAAACCTTTGGACACTTACACTCTTACTCCATGCCTTCCTTACTTTTCCCTTAATCTCTGACTTTTCTTTGACAGAAGTTGTTTAGGTGTGTAACCTAGCTGGCATTAACTTGGTTAAATAGCAGATGTTGATTTAAGTATAGCATTTCAGGCTGAAGAACAGATGTGGACTATTTGAGCACTGATGTATGTCGCTCTGGATAAGAGCGTCTGCTAAATGCTGTAAATGTAAATATGAATGGAATTGGTAATGGTGTCCACAGTTTCTTGTATTTTATGGATATAGCAGGGCATTCTGAAAAAGTTACTTTTTACAGGAACTTACTGGATGAGAATGTCACAACATGCTGTAATTTAAGAAAAGAGTGTGTTGTTTTAAATTGTACTGTAATTTAGTGTAAAAATACAGTAATAATTTATTTTGCAAGGCTTACCCAAGTGTTTGCATGACATTAAGCTACAGCTATATCCACTGTCCACCAGTTATAACAACCATGATCAAGTTGCTTTGGTTCTTGAAAAGACACCCAGTTTCTCCACGGTAAGTTGTCCTAGCCCATTGCGCTATCTCAAAGTACTGCTTTTATTATATCAAAACCTTTTACCTCTTTAAAGGGGCTTCTTATTATGTATTTTATTCACCATTAGTTTTGTTGCTAGATGTGTTTCATTTTAAGCGATAAATGAAATGAAGCTGTTGGAACAATTTCAGCTGGTTGCTTAAAGCTCTTGTTCCCATCCTGTAGCTCTGTGTCTTGATCTTTGGATTGTCACTTACTTTCAGTCCCTCAGCACAGCAAACCTTTTTATATTCCAATGTCTTATCGCAGAGCTTTTGCTCAAAGAGATTCCTTGCCTCTCCAAACAAAGACTTAGATCTCAGTCCCATTCCCAGCATTCCATCGGTCTAGCTGTGGGGTATTATTATTCAGAATCTGTAGAACATATGTGTCACATTCTCATACCAATAAACGTTTTTTAAACAACAATGATACAACCCCTTAAAATCCAGGCTTATTACCCTGTAAGGCCTACTGCTCATTAATTACATGGACTGCAATGGAAAATCTCTGATTTATTCTTGAGTTATAGAATGGGGCATGGCCAAAATGGTTAAATTGTTTTTGGTTTTGTAGATAAATACTGGCTGGAGTGGATTTACAGAGGTGACCGTTGGAGACACAATGAGGAATCAAAAGAGCCAGCACATCTGTTTTGAGGACAGAAGTTGATTTAAATTTTGTGTGATTGATGACAATGACTTGCTTTTGTTCATCTGAAGTATTATTTTAAACAATTTATTCACCTAGAATAAAACAAATTAAACTGTTTGTTACCACATTGATTTTTTTTCAGGAATGACAGTGTGATTTCTTAGGGATGTGAATAATGTTTAGGTGAATCCTGTACATTTAAATATTATACAGTATTTACCTTAAAATAGCACCTTATAAATTTGATCATAAAAAATTTTGTTCCTTGGAGGTCCAGCAGGGGGCATTCTAAGATGTCAGAATCACAGTCGCAAGGATTTGACAGATATGATACTACTCATCACCAAATTAATAAATGTATAATCAATAGAACAATGCTCAGCACAGACAGAGGTAGGGGACATTAACTTATATTTGACCTTTTTCACCTTACTTTATGTCCCTGTTTATATTTAGCATGGTTCATGATACCATCACTATTCATTTATATTTATTTATTTATTTATACATTAGGAGGATTCTGATTCTAATTCACTTTGACTTTAAGCAGGATGGGCGGCATATAATGTGGGGAGCTGCTCACAAATTTTGCAGCTTAAAACAAGGTACTTTGTAAAAACACTATAATAACACCACTATACAGAATTGTAAATGTACAGATATGCACGTGTGTTAACAATATACAGTGTATTTTGTGTTTTCTTTCTGTTGAATGAGTATTGTAACACAGTATGGTACCAGTAAAAGATTTCGACACACCCACTCACTGAAAGGTTTTTCTTATTTTTACCATTTTCCACTTCAATAGTAATAATTACAGTAATAGAGAGTAATAGTAAAGAGATAAAAGAAACTATGCTACAATACATATGGAATTATGCATTGACTATAAAACCACAGCATTTAAAAAAAAATACAGTTTAATGTTTTGGAATTTTGTTTTTAATTTCAACATAGGCATCAACTTTACTGTTTCATTTGCATGTAAATATAGGCCTTTAGATGCATATTCAGATAGGTGTGTCTAAACTTTTGACTGGTAGCGTAGTTCCTGAGAATGTGGTCTCTACCATGTCATCCCAACATTTTTTCTATAGTAAAGCTAGTAGGACAAGTATAGAGTGGTGCAGCTTTACTGGACGTTTCTGATGGGTCTGAAGATTGTAGGTCCATTTGCAGAGTGAGTGGTCTGTGCTAATCTTTGATCACAGATGGTAAGACAACAGACTTGTAGTCATTACAGCAGGTAGTGGTGTTTTTTTGAACTGGTGCAGTGATAGATAGACTTGGAAGGAGCAAAACTCAAAGTGGCAGAGACAGAATCAGTGCACGTCAATGAATGGACTAATCTGGCCAAACAGCTGCAAGGGGCAGTCCAAGCCCCATTGTTGCTATGGTTATTTGTGTTTGCAAATCATATCACTTTCACAGGACCTCCAGTGAACCCCACCTACTTTCTTTATAAGGGGAAATGGATGCACATACTTGACCAGGGAACAGATGAGTAGGTCATAACTTTCGCCTCCAGAACTCCAGCGGGCACTGCTGGAGTGAGGATCGCACTCTGCCAGGCTCAGTAAAAGGTGTGGGATCAGTGCTATTGGTACAGTACCCTCGGGAGCATCAGGTGGCATAGAAATGAAGAAGGATTAACCATGGAAACCAGAGCTGAATTATGAGACCACATTCTCAGGAACTACGCTACCAGTCAAAAGTTTAGACACACCTATCTGAATATGCATCTAAAGGCCTATATTTACATGCAAATGAAACAGTAAAGTTGATGCCTCTGTTGAAACTAAAAACAAAATTCCAAAACATTAAACTGTATTTTTTTTAATGCTGTGGTTTTATAGTCACTGCATAATAGACTGGGAATGAAAGCAAAATGGATTCAAAAGCTGGATCAGACAGCTGGGGCTGGACAGGTTACCTCTGCGTTGGGGGAAAGACGAGCTGACCCTGTATCATAAAAAGGATAGAAGGAAAACCAACGCCAGTGGCACCAAAGCATCCCAAGTCAATTTGATCAAAGTTTTACAGGAATGAGATTCTAATAAAATTCGTTCTTTGTCTGCAAAGAATCACTTGACTAGGTTCTGACTCAACAGTGTAGACTGTTGACGCTGAGACAATTGCAAAAACTGTACAGAGCTGATGGGCACTTGGTGAGCAGTGGGGGATATTTCCGAGACTATAGGTGCTGTAGTCACTGATACGGTAGCTGGAGCCCCTGAAATATAACTGGCATCATCCAGTTATGTCTGGCATACTAAAGAATTTATGATAGTCCCATTCAGCATACTACCTCCCTATTGGGAAAAATCAGTGCATGAGCACTATGTAGTGCGTTATTTGGGACACAGCCTGAGACAGCCCCTTCCACTCTTCTTGGTGAACTCCCCTTCTTTTGGAGCCCGTGAAGTAGGAACATTACAAAAAGGACAGAGAGGTTCCAGACAAGACTAAGGGAACATTTTTTCACCTTCACACATGATCTGGTTTGTGTATGATGTTAGTTCCAGCTTTTCACACTATAGTTGTTCTCAAGTCTTTTTTCTCAAAAGACACAGTGAATGGACAGAATTAATATGAGTAGAGAGCACACAGTCTTGACTTTACCTGGTCACACAAAAGCACTGTTAAACCACACAAATATGTTGTTTATGTTCTTGCTCATTAAGGTGTGACAGCATTCCTGCTAACAGCGTTTCTAATAAATGAGCAATAGAGGATTGTGTTCAAATTGATATTCACACTCATGAATCACAGTCTTCAGCAATATGAAGGCAAAAATTGACCAGATTGACCATGTTTTAACATTTCTGTAGGTCAGCAGCTGACCTCTTTTTTGGTCACATGTGTTATACATGCTGTTCCAAACATGACAGTGAATGATGTCAACTAAGGTGAATTATATCTTTGGAAAGCAATGAGAGCGCCTGGCCATCTTACTCCTCGTGATTTAAGACAAAGCATGCTTGGGATTTTACATCTGACCTAGTACCAGATATTCTAGCCCAAACATTTACCTCTGCCTCTATATGTCGATGGACAACACTGAGCCTACATCAGCTATAATGGGCAGCTTCCACCACTGACATGCATTAAAACATCAACATCCATTCAATTCTGTTCTCCTGTAGCAGAAGAATCTATGAGACCACTCTCACCAGCTGCTTTATGTCTCAATGTCATCAAAACATCTCATTATCAAAATGTTCCGCCTTAGCAATACCAGTTTTCTTTTAAAATTAGGATTTGAGTCTTAGAAGTGTACCAGGTTAATTAGGAAATATCCAATACTCCAACATCCAATACAATAATATTTGAATTATTTTTCTGTAATGTCACAAAAACTTTAATTCAGCAGTATACCAATCAAAAAAGAGGCCATTTACCAGTCTTATAGGCATAATAAAAGCTTGTTTAATTCTATTCCTTTATGTAAAAATAAAGGAGAAAAAATAAAAAAAATAGAAGAAACATATAAGGTATGGGCCCTTCAAACCAAGCTAGCGTGCAAACATGTATGCATTAGCAGTAGTTTATATATGTATTAGTTTTAGGGCAAAGCCTTTTTTCCTAATTCATTTGTTGTAGTGATGTAGCTCAGTGTTGCGGTCTTAATGTAATGTATTGTGGCCCTGTTTTGGTCACTGATATTAATAATTTGTTGAGTGACAGTTACGGTTCATGACTCAATCAGCTGCTATGATTTTTCCTCCAGCTGAAACTGTGTACTTTGTTTAACTCACTTTGTGTGGACTGAATGCTCGTTCAGTTAATGGAAAACATTCCAATCCCTGATGCTCATTGGGACATTATGATGATCTTTATGAGGAAACCTTATATTTTTGCAAATTGCAGCTTTCAGTTGGAGAACTAAATATGCCAAAAATATGCCTCCTTTTGGTTACTGAGGTTTCCAGTCTTGGTAAAGCACTGTTTAGCTATACTTAAACACTGTGGAATTGAAGACCCCCAGAAGTTAGTAATACCGTGTGTGTAAGTGTGTGTACACATATCGATGTGTGTGTGGGTGGGTGGCTTCCTGGCTCTTGAAAATGGCCTCAGTCCAAACTCCCTGGTCCCAAAGCTAATATGTCTGAGCCAATGCAGAAATATTATTTCTGCACTGGCTAAATAATGGCTAAACAATGAAGTTTGGCTTTTAAGAAGGGTTTTTATCAGGGAAAAAGCCTTTTTTTTTTTTTTACACTTTACTACTTTTTTACTTGTAACACACTTTTCAGTGTGGTAATGGACGCATGGCATATATGCTATATGCAGTCAGCTTGAGGTTTCTCAAGTGACTGTAGGAAATGTTGGGTCCTTTCTATGTTCACACCAACTTCGAGACTAGTAGTTCCTAACCTCAGTCCTGGAGGCCCGTCTGTTTCACGTTTTAGTGTGAAAGACAGCCACTTCAGCTCAGGAAGGGCTGTTAATAAAGTGAATAAATAGAAACACCTGAAAAATGCAGAGCAGGGGAACTCCAAGACCACTGTTGGGGAACACTAACAGTCAACAGCACTGGTAAAAAGACAAGGAGAGCCACTAGGTGGCATCTGTTTCACAGGGCAAAGATTCTGCTTAATTCAAATTTTGTCACAAAGAAACTTTGTGGATATCCCAAACAAAGCCCAAACTGACAAAGTCAAGGCAACTGTGACAAGTAAAAAAAAAAAACATCAGAGCAAGAGGAAGAAACTCATCCTCTTCTGATCCACAATGAATAGCAAAACAGAAACACAAGAGCAATTAATTGGGAAGAGGAATCATACAAGAGTGAATAATGAGTAAAGAATAATAAATGAAGAAAAGTGGTGTATTTATCAATGAACAGAAGGATTCAGGTTTACAAAAGAAAGCCAGTTAGTACTGTTAAAAGCCTAGGAGAGCGCATGAGAATTAAATTCAATGATTACTATGATGACATCGTGAAGCACAAAGTCCAGTGTGAGGATGAAATAGTTCTAGGCTTTCTGGCACATCAGCGAACAGGAACATCTCAGCAAAATGAATTTTGCACCGGCATCAGAGCAGGCAGATTGAGCAGTACGTCACATAGGTTGCTTGTGTTCTCCTCGGGTCAGTTTGTTAAGTTGAAATGAACTGCCCTAAGGTGTATAAATTACATTAAGTGGTAAAAAATGGTCCATGTATTTACAAAGCTTCTCAGAGTAGGAGTGCAGATCTAGGATATGTTCCTGTCAATAAAATGACTGTAAATAAGAGAGAAATCTGATTCTAGATCAGCACTCCTACTCTAAGAAGCTTTGTAAATACAGGCCCGTGGTGTGGATTCCCAAATGGTTGGCTCTAGTTTGCAGATTACCTGCGCCATTACAAGTAGGTAGATAGCTAGAGCTGCCAAAGATGTTCATGTTTTTACTGTGTCAGGTGTCTGGTGTTATTGTTATCTATTGATATGCACATCATACCCTCACCATACCCTCATTGTTAAACAAAATGTCTGGGTGAGTAGACAACTTATGCATGCGGGTTACTGTACTGTCAGGTTCTTAAGCTGTGTCCAATCATAGTTTAGCTTAAAACAATATTCAGCACTGGAAATTATGCATTGTGTACCCAAATTAACGAATTTTATTAATTTACTAACAAGAGGAAAAAGACTGTATCACCTGTTAAACCTTAAAAACATCAATGTTGTTAAATAAGCTAGTCTGGCTAGAAAACAAAGAGTTTCTTGTAAGCACATTAGATGTAGTGTCATGAATTATTATTAAAACCAGCTGATATGACAGTCTCATTATGTCTCACACTCGCAGCCATGACCAAATTTTTTTAAACATTTATTCTGCATAGTCTATGTGCAAACATCAATGAAATCAACAACCATACCTCCATATTGCTACACTATATGGACAAAAGTATTGGGACGTCTGACCGTTACACCAACAGGAAGTTAAATGACATTGTATCCATAGATTTTAATACGAAGTTGGTCCATCCTTTGCAGCTATAACAGCTTCCACTCTTTTTGGAAGGCTTTCCACAAGATTTTGGAGTGTTTCTGTGAGAATTTGTGCCCATTCATTCTGCAAAGCATTTATGAGGTCAGGCTCTGATGTTGGAGGAGAAGGCCTGGCTCACAGTCTCCGTTCCAGTTCATCCTAAAGGTGTTGGATGGGGTTGAGGTCAGGGCTCTGAGCGGGCCAGTGAAGTTCTTCCACACCAAACTCATCCAACCATGTCTTTATGGACCTTGCTTTGTGCACTGGGGCACAGTCATGCTGGAAGAGAAAAGGGTCTTCCCCAAACTGGGTCCACAAAGTTGGAAGCATGCCATTGTCCGAAATGTCTTGGTATAGTGCAGCATTAAGATTGCCCTTCGATGGAAGTAAGGGGCCTAGCCCAAACCCTAAAAAACAGGCGTGTCCCAGTACTTTTGTCCATTTAGTGTATAATTGTCATCGATTGTGAGTTTTTGTCTAGAATGAGTAAGTTTAAGTTCAGTTTGGCGACAACATTTTATAAAGTGTGTGAGATACTCAGTCTTATTTAATCTGAATTAAAAGTCATGTAGTGTATCCAAGGTTTTAGACAGCCAATCGGCAGTCTAGATTTTGGAACAAACATGCCAGTTGCCTCATGGATACTAAGACTGATTACCTAGGTGTCGTAATTTGGTACTGAATGACAATACTACTGTCGTATCTGAGTAATTCATTCAGTACCATAAATAATGGATCCTAAGTTCATTTACAAAGGTCTGCTGCTGTACTTAATGCTTCCAAAAAAGGGGAAGCCTCATTTCACTGAGTATTACCATTTCAGGTTTAGTCGGTTTATTTCACAGAGGATGAAGCTGTTCATTCTCTCCAAAAATATGTCCCATGGAACTTGTTAAGTCTTTCTTGGCCAAAGGGTTCAAATATGATTAATGCCTGAAAATAGGCCAAGCAGAATGAGGAGATAAGAGCAGAGGGCTCTACCTTATATGACAAGGAGCAACTCATTAAGGCTGGCCATGAAATGTGACTGGCAAAATCTCCTAAGATGATTTCCCCCACAAATCCCCCGTCTTCTTTTCCAGACTGGTGTGTGCAGTGAAGAATAAGAACAGGAGACACACATGAGCAATGGACCAATTGTTCATTTACTTCCATAAAATTGTACAGCCAAGCATAGTTCACTGCAGTATTGACATGGTGCTGCTTACAGCATAAGAGCGAGTTTGGAAAAAGTTTTAAAACACCTCTAATGCCTTTTTGAACTGGAAAGCTGTGAAGAGCAGTTTCAGAATGCAGCCATTAAAATTAAGTATTACTAAGCGGTGTTATTGTCATTGTTTTGACTTTGGAAGAAATCCATAGACTGAAACCAAGACTAATACAAGATTTTGTCAGTGGACAACCTCAGCATTCTCTCTTTGTACAGAGAATAAAACAGTCTTCTAAAAACAGCACCTTTTCAGCAAGCAAAGAATCTAAAAATACACTTGCTAAAGCTAAGTCAAGAAATGTGCAGCTGATCAACAATAAAGGCAAAACCTGCAGCTACATTTAGTGTTCTTGTGCAAAATGTCACAGACAATAAATATATGTGTGACACTCTGGACAACTTTCATGTGTTTTCACCTCACCCAAACACATTTAGAAAAGTCCAAGTTCTTTAAGACACACCGGAAAGAAGATTTGAGTCTTGTTTGTTCTACAGCACCATTCCAACAGGGGGTGCCCCACTCCCATACTTCAGCTACAGCAGGCACTCACTCTTGATCCCCAGAGGCCACATCTACTTTTCGACTTTTGAGCACATCAACTGTATAAAACCACCTATTTTTGAAAACATCAGCAGAATTAAATCATTAAGATGTAAGCAAGGTAATTTAGAGTGCTCTGATGTGAAATAAGCTGTTCTAAGGAATCTTAGAGTTGGAATTGTTCACAACAGGAGTGACAGGAACCAGACATTAGTGTTTAATGCCTCTAAAAGCTACCTCACAAAAAATTGTCATGCAAAATAATTTACAATACATGGGCAATGCTGTTTTATGATAGTTTGCTATAAGGTTTGGCCTACAACATATTTTAAATACCTACAGGGTGTTGCAAAGAAAAAAACTTTTTTCCAATTCTTTCCAGATGTACCATTATTTTACCATTATCAGCATTACATATAAAAACTCAGAAGACATGAGTAGGATCACTGCTTTAGGACAGGAGACAGAATTGCTATCTTTGCGTTGTAGACATTGTGACTCCTGGTTCCAGTCACTATCATTGTAAAGAATCCTCAGTTGGCAAATTTCAGTACAGTGCTCAGTTTCACATCAAAACACTTTGTTTACGTATCAACTAATGAACTGGGCAGAAAACAATGGTAAGGTATACTTTGGTCCCTCAGTTAACATTCACCTTGTGGTCCATTTTGATCCATTTTAAATGGTAACCATCTTAAATTAAGGTGGAACTATCCAAGGCTTTTATCTTTCTATGATGCATAGTTCACTGGTTCACACATTTTCTGAAACAAACGAGAACAAGGCACAAGTGAAACAAGTGACTTTTTGTCTACCTTTGCCTTTGGTCTGCAGTTTTGGGAACTGGTAAGAACAGTGAGGGAGGCTTGCCCAGTGTCCGGTCTTTCAGTTCCTGAATAGGAGCATAACAACAGCATGTGTTTTTTAAGCCCAGCTGCTAATGAGCTTAATGAGGAATGAGGAGGAAATCCAGAATTTTGCAGTAGCCTGTTTATATCACTCCACAATGAGGGAAACAGGAGTAAAGGCCGATGCATTGACTGCAGGCCTAGGGCAGGATCTTCATCACCCAAGGCCTGCAGTTTACATCAACGACGGCCCATCGGCCGCTGAACTCAGTCTTCTCTCAGCGGGCGGGTGCCATTCTTGCCCGCAAATTAGGTTTTATCGTCAACTTTTGTTTTCCTTGGCTCTTTTCCGAGTGTTTCACCAGGCCTGAGTACGCAGGAGTGACAGATTTGCATAGCAAATGGCCATGCAAAGCACATTCACCTCGCCTCCAAATGAGCTTCAAAAAAAGTCCTGACTCTTTCAGTTTTTCCACAGGTGGACACAGACTTGATCTCTCAAATGAATGACCGAATGACCTTAAACCAGTGGTTCCCGGCTTCAACCCTGAGGGTCACAGTCTCACTGCATGGTTTTGTGCTTTCCTTGCTGATACTGTTGATTTTGTTCAACAAGGACGCAAAACTACAAAATAACCTGAATTAAGGGAAGGTACAAAACTGCAATACAAGTGTGGCTTCCATGACTAAAGCTGAAAAACACTGCTTTAAAGAAATAGTTCAGTCAAAAAAAAAAATAGTTCAGCTAATGTTGCAGTGAATGAAAACCACTGCTAAGCATTATTCAAATGATATTATGCTTACTGGTGACTAGCTTCCACTTACTGTTAGCAACACTGGCGTGTATGACTGAACTATTCCCTCAAAATGTTTCAAACAAGGCTTGTCAGACGTGAGTTGTAGAGATGTATCAGTGCCAGTTAGGTGGCCACACTTTTAATCAGTGGTTATTGTGTTTTAAACTAAAGACTCTGGGCTGACAGCACTGTTTATAATGCAGTTTGGGGAAAGTAATAGGTTAACAGGCGGAAGCTTGAAGGCATTGTGTTCATTGGTTAAGACTGTTTGTCACTTGGTTAGGAGCTGCTTTTTGAAAAAAAAAAGTGAGAGGTGATCCTAGATCAGCACTCTCACTCCGAGACATGTACTAATGCATTACATGTTGACCCTGAACTCTTTTCTGATGGACCTATGCATTCTCTCACCTCTCATCTTGGGCATTTGATTAAAGCAACATCAATTGCAGAACCCTGGCTAGTCCAAATCCTACGCATAACTATACGTATTTATGCATCTCTTGTTCTACAAAAGGCATTGAGAATAAATGACTGTAGGCATTGTTAACACTACAAAAATGGTCAGTTATTACACTTAGGTAGCAAAAATCAATCAACCAAATAAAATATTCTCAGATGAAACCACAACCGTCAGAATTAAAAACCTATTCATGAACCGCAAAGCCAGGATTTGTGTAAGTGTGTTCAAACAAAGGTCTGGTAGTCTGCTAGAGCTTAAACAGTTTCTGGGATAATTCACAGAATGTTAGGTGCCTCAAGCTAAAAAATGAGAAACCTTGCTCCAATGTCTTCTTTTCTGATATGCAAGTAAAGGTTTGTGAACATCTTACTCAAAATGGTGTAAGGAGAAGGCACAAGTGCGCAAGACTGCAGCACTAACATTTTACGTACATCACATTAAAGAACGACAAAGAGAAATGTGACGTTGAAACATGCACCGACAAAGCACTAACTGCTGAGATACACCCCAAAAAACACCACTAATGAAAACACTGTACTGTACACTCTATACACTATATGTACAGTATCTATATCTTTACATACATATATAAACACACATACATCACATATGGCTGCCATTTTGTTTGGGAGAAGGTTATTGGGGTAGCTTTCTATGGTAACCCAGACAGGTCCTGTACTGTAGTGCGGGCAATCTACCCAGGGAGAGAAAGAGAGAGAAAGAGAAAGACACCGGGATGACCTTTTCTCCCTAAAGAGGTTTTGGCTCCACCATGTGGCTAATAATGTCTATGAGATGGTCCAGGCCCCAGAGGTAGCCGTCTTCACGGTTGCCCTCCATCCAAGCAGCCCGGTGGCTCAGCATCTGGCCTTCAGGGAGTGGAGTGGTCTTTCCAAAGTCTATCATCCACACCTTTGCCTGGTTCCGCTTGTCATGGACGAAGAGGAGAGAACTGCCAATAACCTGAACACATTGACAGAACTGAAAGAATTACAAGTGTGTACCACATATATTCCTCTATGGCAGGGGTACTCAAATCCAGTCATGGAGGCCTGGTGTCCAGCACAGTTTGGTAGTTCACCTCCCCAAAAAACACTTACTAAACCTTACAACTAACAGGTGAGTTGATCCAGGTGTGTTTGAACAGGGAAATCACCAAACTGGTGTTGGGCAACGGCCCTCCAGAACCGGATTTGGCCACCCCTGCTCTGAGGTTCTTGAGTTGTACCTTTACATTATATTACATTTACATTAAGGTTCTTCACATCCTTACATCTCATTTACAAAAATGGTTCTTTAAAGAAGCATGAATTGAAGGGCTTTCTTAGAGCAGGGGTTCTCAAACAGGTTCTCAGGGAATTCAGCTAAAATGTGGACCATCTGGGGGAATCCAAGACTGGTTTGAAGACCACTGCTTTAGAGAACCAAAAGTGTTTTTTCCCAGGTGAAAAATCTTGTACTTTGTTACTTAAAAAGGGCATTCTCCAGTGGTTCTTAAGGAAATGCAACAGTTACATCCAGAACCATTTTTACACCTTAACTTCAAGAACTTTTTAATGATTAAATGGTTCTTCCCTGTTCATGTTTAAAAATGTTCTATATAGCAGGGTTTCCTAACCCTGGTCCCTGGTACATTGCCCTGTATAATTTAGTCTTTTTCACTGTTCCCAAAGCACCTGATCCAACTAATCAGCTCATTAATAACCACTCACTGAGCTGTTGAAGGTGTGTAGCAGGGAAAGCACTGAAATGTGCAGGGCAATGAACCTTCAGGACCATGGCTAAGAAACACTGCTATAAAACACAAAATATTCCACAGTTGTAACAAGTCAAGGAATCTCATTTTGGTTCTATACTGAACCCTTTTTTGTTAAGAGTGTTTTAAGAGTGTGCTTTAAGTATGACTTTGGCAAATTCGTACTTTACTAGTGCTACTGATCAGTCACCACACCACACACAACTGCATCCAAGCATCCAAATATATTTTTAAAAATGTATACTTTTTGACTTTCACTTATGTACATTTTTTATTTACTGTTTACTGAGTAAAATGTTGACACCGTACCCTTACTTCTCTGAGATATAATTTTCCACCCATGGTTCTTCCAAACAATCCTTTTCTGCACCTTTATTTTTTGAAGTGTGAATCTTTCTTCTTTAACATAATAAAGTAAAGTGGCCCCTTATAGTCACATGTGAACACACCACAGCACAGCACACAGTGTAACCAATGTGAAATTCTTTCTCTGCATTTAACCCAATCACGAAGTGAAGCAGTGGGCAGCCGTCAACGAGGGGCACCCGGGAAGCAGTGTGTGGGGACGGTACCTTGCTCAAGGGTACCTGAGTGATGACACTGGCAGTCCAGGGATTCAAACCCATGACCTTCTGATCGCAGGGGGAACTCCCTCACCACTAGGCCACCAGCTGCCCAAACAAAATTTAGCAAATAGACAGTCGGCACACAACTGTCCCTATTTTTCCTATACAAAGTTGGTTTTACCTTCAAAGTGATGTTTACAAACAGTGGCATGTGTACAAATAGTATTAAAATGTTAATTAAATCAAGCAGGACGCATATTTTTTGCATCAGGATTTCAAAATGTACTAATCAGTTTTACATATTGATACGGAAGGAGGTTAAAACCACTTTGCAAAAAACCTTTGCAGAAACGGCCAAACTTCAAACACTTCTGACTCATTCTAACAAGCAAAAACTAAGGAACTTGTGCTGTTTTGGTTTGTATATAAGAGGTGAGTTTCACTATTTTGCACTATTTCACAATGATATAAATTTCACATGGTTTTTCTGGTATTTATTATAACAATAAAGTAGTAATATGTACTTGCAAAATGTATGTAAAAGAAATTTCCGTACCCAACTGTCTCGATTGACTGTGTAATCTAGAATGAATGGGAAACATTTCATAGCCCAAACTAATTCTTGCACTTTGTGTGAACACAATTGTGGGTGAGAGGGTACACATTTGGTACAGGACACATCTCCACTTTGTTGAATGTTGTTCATAGACTTCAACACCACCATTCTCAGCATGTGACAGAAAAGCTGAGACTGCTGAGCCTGAACACCTCCCTCTGTAACTAGATATTTGACTTCCTGACTGGGAGAGCTCAATCAGGATCGTGCCAACATCTCTATCACCACCACAATGGGCTAGGCATGAGGGGGTCCCCCATGGCTCTGTGCTCAGTTCACCCACTGCTACCCATAGTCCTCAAGACCTTCTACAGATGGACTAAAGTGTGAATCTTGTGCAGCTGCATCACAGCCTGGTTTGGGAACTGCTCCACCTCAGACCCCAAGACCATAGAGCAGATAGTAAGAACAGCTGAGAAGGTCTCTCATCAAGGTCTCTCTCCCCTCCGTCACAGACATCTATATCACATGCAGCATCCACAAAACCACCAGCATCCACACACCCCTCCCACACTTTCTTCTCCCTTCTAACATCTACCAAAATATTCAGCAGCATACGGGCCTTCACTGTCAAGATGGGAAACAATTTCTTCCCCCAGGCCACCTGATTTCTAAAAACTGCACTTCACCCAGAAACACACTTCTGTATAAAACTGCTATGTTCTCCTAAACACAAACACATAAACACCATAAACAAAATCACAGCTGAACTGCTACTCCCCCATAAACCGACCCCTTTTTACGGCTATTTTATGTCTATTTTTGCACATTGGCTATATTTGGACAATAATTTATCATTGTTATTGCTATTTCAGAGTTCTTTGCATTTTATACACTTAATTACTAATAACTAATGTTAAATTACTAATAAATTACTAATAAACGTATAAATTACTAGTACTCTAATAACTAGAATACAGTATCTGTCACAATACTGTATTCATTCACAATAGTACTTTTTGCTCTTATGCTTTTTTTCTTCTTTTTTACACTCACTGTGATCCTGTTCTATCTTATGTACTTTTGTGTTATTTCTGTTTTTGTTCTTGTGTAGCACCATGGTCCTGGATGAATGTTGTTTTGTTTCACTGTGTACTGTGCAAATGGCTGAAAAGAGAATTAACATCTGCTTGACTTGACTTGACTCAAATGGTACATTTCAAAATGGTGACTTAAAATAGCCAGAGGGACAACTGTAATGGTGTTTACCTCATGTGTCTTGAAAAACGGTGAAATTTCCAGAGTGTCCCTGATTTCCTTTAGTCGGATGAGATAGGAATTCTGCCAAAACAGAAACAAGATTGATAAACAAACGAATACACCTTAAATATGTACATTCAGAGAACTGTGCAAAAATTAGAGACCACCATTTATTTAATTTCCAAAGGTAGGGAACAAGTTATTCATTTTTCAGAAAAAATAAATATACAGTGTTTTAAACATGTTTTTACATTAACCATCACCTGTGAAACCACAGTAATCACCTGGCAACACATTAGCAACCACTACAGTTACCATACCAACCGGCTACCTACACCTTAGCAACCATCTGCACTGCCATAGTAACCACCTAGCAACACCATAGCAACCAACTAGTAACAACCACAGTTCCATTCTCATGGAAGTGCAATTTAGTTTTTATTTTATTCCACCTGTTTTTTGGAGTTACTGGAAAAATTCCAACTCTGAAACACATCTTAGCCCCCACCCTATTGTGCTTGTATACAGCTTATTGATCAGATGATCAGGGGTCAAGTATTGATCGTTTGAAAACTCACTCTTTTTTGTGGTTGAGTCACTATCGTAATGTATGGGGAGAGAGAGTGGTGTGGCGAGTCACCTTTACAGCGTATATGGGAAAGAGAGTCTCGGACTGAATATTGTCATGTCACGGCTTCGGCAGCCACAAAGCAACAAACACAGAGCAATAATTCAGTCCTACTGAGCTAAAGCCACATCAGGCTCATAAACAGCCTTTAAGACACTAAAGCTCAGGTCAGTCATGAGAAGAAAGTCATGAGTCACTGTTTGTTGTGGTTTACAAAAAATAATCAGCCTGTGATTGCTTATTTTAGTGCTGCTAGTTAGCTAGCATCTTAACTTTTCTGGGTAAAAAAAATGTATCTGAAGGACAGTAAAGTGTAGTAGTGTAGTAGCCGCTTCACTTGCGTGAATGGGTTAAATGCAGAGAAAGAATTTGGTGCTGTTCACTTTATAGCAACTACCTAGTAACAACCACAGTTATCATAGCAACCGCACAATCACACTTCACATTTTCTCACAGAAATGCATTCTGATTATGTATAGCACTCTGTGGCAAGTCATCAAATTAATTTCAGAATCTACTTTGGATCTGTGTAAAGCAAACTGGCATATTTGTCTTTTCAGCAAACACAGCCACCCAACTGCAGAAGTCAGGAAGGACAAGCATGGTGTCAGATAAATGGTCAGTGACAAGCCAAGGCCAAATTTCTTCAGAAATATTTGTGCTAAAGGTTTTCAGATATACTGAGGTCATTAAATTGGAGAACCTTTTACAGTGCCCTCCACTGTAAGGTGCCCTTGGCACCCTTATTTTATTTAAGTGAAAAAGGCTGGTGAAAATGAATGTTTATCAAATGTTGTCTTTATTCAGCAAATCTAGGCAGTATATAGACATCATTTAAGCCCGTTACCACAAGAAAAAAGTCACGAGTGATCACAAAATAACTTTTATTCCAAAAAACGTATGTCGGAATTATTGGCAACCCCTCATTTAAAAATATTCATTTAACATTACAAGAGTCTTCGAATGACTTGAGAACCCAGAACAAAGGATTTTCGACCAATGCTCAATGGAGATGGGCATGGAGATGTCTCACAGTAGATTTGGAGACATGAGGACCCCAAGACACTACCAAACTCAGAAATTCTGAAACTGCAGTCTTTGGGATGTTTTTTTTTTTTATTTCTCTGACAACCTCCTCACTGTGGCTGCTGACAGAATAACCTTACATCCTCTTTCAGACTGGTTAATGATAGTTTTGAAACTAAAAATCTTCTTAATGATTGCCCTAACTGTTGACAAGATCACTCTGAGCAGCTATTTTTTTTAATTCATTCCCTGATTTCTGCAAGTCAACACACTTTTTGGCTTATGGAATTTTTTCTATGATTTGAATATTTTCCTAAGGGTTTCGGTCCTGTGTCACCACATTCTTATACCTCAGTGAAACAAGAAATCACTGATGACATCTTAAAAGTCTTGAAATTAGTTAAATGTGCCTGGCATCATATTTCATTCACATAATTGTGACATTTTGTTTAAAAAATGTATGTTTTTAAATGGTTGCTTTATTCTCAACTAAACTTACATCAAACTTACACTTTTTTTTTCTATTTTCATTATTACATTAAGATAATAACTAGTTAGTACCAATAATTCTGGAGGGCACTGTATGTTTGTTTTCAAGACATTTTTCACACTATGAACAATAGCCTTTGTTCTACAGGACATGAACTAGGAGAGGGAAGACCTCTGTATCACTCTGATTAATATTCCAGAAGTCAGCCAATACATGTTTCTCACTGCAAGATCACTTCAAATTCTGTAAACCTTGTCCTCCCAACATAAACAACTACTCTTACTGAAAACTCCTGACAGCACATGTAAATTTGACCCAATATAAAACAACAAAAAAGGGTACATGCTATGAGAAAGGAAACTGCAAAACAATCAAATACATTCAGTTGGGAATACAAGTTGAATGTAAATATAAAAAAGAGACCTTTACGTCTGTCAGCTTGGAGGAAGACACAAAGGAAACCCTTAAGCTGAACAAATGTCTCCTGGGAGTTTATTAGGGTTTTTTTGAGGTGTTCCCTCAGTTTCTTGGCCCTTACTCTCAGGAGTTCCACACTGGCAAAAGGCCCTTACACGCAAACACACACTCACCAGGATGTTCATGTTTCCTTTAACAAAGTCGTAGAAAGCCTCTGTCACTTGCTCGCGACTCTTGGTTTTTTTGAAGTCTCTGTTTACTGTCCCGTCTTCCTTCTGTGGGTAGTCAGAGAAATGGCAGTAATTAGAGGAGACACTTAAAGAATACTTCATCAGATCAAGCTAGCTAACAACAACAAGTGGAAAATGAATAAAAGGGGGGCAGCTGGCATTACTCAAATGAAATTGTGCCCACTCTTAAAAAGATTTGTGATCTCTGATTTTTCACTAACCCCAGATGCAGTCTATCAGCCAAGATATATTTGAAGCTCAAATTTAACTTATTTAGGACTGGAGCTATGAAGCTAAAGTTGCAAACAAATACTAGAAGTCAGTAGTCCCCCAAACCTTTTTTGTAAATACATCCCCAAAAGTTCTCTCAACCACTACAACCTGATCCAGCTAAACCTCATCAACAAGTGGCACAGACTAGTCATTTATTGCTATATATTGCTATATTTGACTCCCGATGTTGTTGCAAAGCAGCTTTCAAGTATAGATAGGAAGAGAGAATAAAAGAATATCACTATTGAGGTGACTAACCCTACAGGAGAGGTTAGTGTAACCACTGTAAACCAGTAGAGTCTATAGTCTACAGTCTACAGCAGTAGGATAAGATTAGACCCTGTAATTAGGAGCAGCAGCATCTGTTAGAATTTGTGTGAGTAGTAGTAGCTTTACTTAGGGAGTGGGCAACACATTCAAGCTTTCACAACAGGGTCTGTTTTCACAAACCACCTGTCATTTATGACTGTCATAAAAACAGAGGAGTCTGGTCAGTCCTCTCCAGTGCAGTTTTGATCAGTTTTACGGTCACTTACAGTCACACTGTATCCTAAATCACACTGACAAATCTGCACAACCTTAATGAAGAAAGGGGGGTTTTGTGGACGTAATTATAGAAAGAATTTGAATGGCTATTGACTTGCTAGCAATGTTACCCTTGTAGCTTTCATTTTAAAGAATTCGGGGACCACTCATGCCTTGTTTGGTGGAAAACTGTGTAAATCTTATTTTTTGCTGAAATATAAAAGATATCTGGAAGTACTAAGGACCTTTAAAAGGCCTTACCCTTCAAACTCCCTCTCTATTTTTGAAACAGTCAGTGAATCATATATGCAGATATAAATCACAAGAGCATTTTTAACGTGCCAATGTGCTAAAGTATATGACCCAATGTAACGTTCTCCCTCTCTTTTCCCTGTTTTCTTCTTTGTCGTGTACATTAATTTTTTGGTTTTAACCATGTCTTAGCCCTGCCCCCTTGTTATCCTGTTCACCTATGTCTTGTTCCTGTCTCCTCCCCAGCCCAGGCGTTTCCCATTTGTTTAGATTGTATAAATAACCCCTGTCTTCAGTCTAATTTTGTTGGTTCTTAATGTTTGTGCTTGGTGTTTATGCTCAGTGATTTCGGATTCAAGTTTTGCTCAATTTTTCTTGCTCTGTGATGTTTCTGCTCTGTTCTTTTTGCTCTGTGGTTTTGCCTCATTTATATTTATGTATTTTACACCCCTGTCTCTTTTTGCTTTATTTTGTTCTGTTTTGATAGTCCCTGTGTTAGTTCCATGTTCTGTTAGTTTCTCGAGTAGTCTCCTGTTTCTCGTTCTTTTGTTAATAAAGTCCTGTTCGCGATTACATCCTTCTCCACATGACACCCAGTTTATGTCGCAAAGTTCTAAGACTATTTCACTACACTACTGAAGGCTTGATGTAGTACTTTAATCAAAGTTGACACCTTAGGCTGCAAATGTCTTTATTTCCTTGAAGCTGACTGACAGACATAGTAGAGCCACCGAGTTCAGATATAGAGACATAACAACAGCTGCCTGTTCTCCAAACTTGCACTCACTTTTCAATACGCAATAGTCTCTGAGGGCAACCTTCAATACCATGACAACAGGGGGGGTGAGAGAAAGAGAGAAAGCAAGAGAAAAATAGAGCCTTCTATGGACATTCTTGGCCTTGTGCAAGTGGAAACTCGCCTGCCAGCCTATTCCTCTTCACGCACCACACGGGGAGCTCTCCTTAATGAAGACATATTTCGGAAAACTAGAGACCAAACATGGTCCCCCTAATCCTCTCTTCCCCTGACTTAATGGAACCACTGCAGCTGAGTTTAAATCAATTAGCCTGGGTGTTCCGAGCTGTATTTCGTCCTTTTGACATTCCCCCTTAAGGATTTATTTGGGTTAACATAGTAACCACCACTGCATGCAGGCAAAGGCCACAGTTCCGGAACTGAAATCATGTTGTGAGGGCTGCTGCCTGTCACTAACTGATGTTACATTCAATAGAAGTGTCACCACCAGCTTCAGTGCATGACAGGAACATTCAGCAGAGCCCGTCCTCGTAAGAAATGGCAATCCTGCCCTGTCACTTCAACCTATAAGTCCATTACGTAATTAAGATCCATGCACAGACATGGGCCAGCACAGTGATTCAATTTCACTTTTGATTTCACTTTGAGTCAGTTTGTGACTCCTCTACAAGAGCAATTACATAATTACATAAGGTTAATAGAGGGACGTAGGAGTGGCAAAGCCAGGACACTAGTATATCTGGGAGGACTCCTGTCCTGTAAAGGCTGCATGAGGCAAAATTACAGGAACAAAAATGTTTTCATTTAGAGAGAAAGTGTAAATATTGGGCTAGAGCTTCTAGCATTCTTAGAGGTAAGTGGTTTCTTTTAATTAACTCTTTTTATTAGGGCCCCATTACAATTTGAGAGCAGTAAATTGCAATTTGTATAGGATTACTTTTTTGAGTAACTACGTCAACACAGGGGGCCCTTATCCAGTCACTGGTATGGGGGTCAATATCAGCCGAAAATCCTGGATTGGATTTTGAAATGAAGGGGAAAAGAACGAATCTAGCCCTCACACACTCACATTGTGTCACTTCTTGCTGTAAGAAAAAGAAAAAGTGGTATCCTGCCAACAACCACAACTGAATTTTTCACATCTCTGTTATCTTGATATTGTTTTCCTGAGATGGTATCACATTTAATTATACAAGTGTAGTTTACCCATGGCTCCAGATGGCTCAGTTCCAGTTGTCTTACCTTGATGCCCTCAATGCGGAAGCCCAACGTGGCTGTGGAGCTGATGGTCTCTCTCCACTGCATGTAGCGAGGTTTCGTGACTGCTTTCATCTCTTGTTCCTCTGCCGTGGGTGCATCTGGGTCCACGTCGATCATCTTCTGGTACATATCACTCCTCAGACTTGGCTTCTTCCTGGCTTTTGTGAGCTCTTCTTCCAGATATGTCCTACCATAGTAGGAACAGGAAACACACATTTGGCTTTTTCACATTTTGACTTTTCCGCAAATATCATTGTATATTAAGCCATTTACAGCTTTCAGTAAACCACAGAGCTAAGCAATTCTAGAATTTGTTAGTATGATTCATTTTTTTCCTGATGATTCTAAAGCTGTAAAGGGAAATTTTTCATCTCTGACAACAATCTGAATATCGCTTCTGAGGCTCTAATTTCTTGAGAATTTTTGTAACTAGATATCTGTTCAAAACCTTACAACCCTCAAATCCTTAAGCACTGCATGGTTTTGTTTTGAACAGGCCTGCATACATTCTGTTAATATCCTGACCATCTGGCTATCTCATCCAGAGTCAGGGCCGTGTTCCAATCAGGCCTACGTGAGCAAACAGAAGACTACTGGGAACTGCAAAAGCAAATGAGAATGATTAGTGTCTCACAGTGCATCAAAGACCACGCTTCTCCATCCAAAAACAAGTATATCTAACCATTTCTAGGCAGGAGAAACAAGATCTGAATTGGCACTGAATTTCAAAGGTGGTGATGAAACCTGGGAAGCTGTCAAGCTGAAATTTGCATTTGCTACTTCATCAAGTATGTGGACTTGCAAGTGATGATAAAATGTGCAGCACTACCAAGAACAAAGGTGTCTCAGCTGTAAGGTGGTTGTTCTGATATGTGGTTTTCTTCCGTTCTTCATCCTTTCATTTGAATGGACTTGATTTCCTATCGTTTGAGATATAGCACTTCCCTCACCCCCTCTCCACATATCCTCCATCTATCTCCCTCTCTCTCCAGAACAGAGAGCATTTCTTAGAGATCAACCAGCTGGCATGTATGACAAGATTCAGTGAGGCATTCAAAAATTCTTTCAAACCGGGGAGTACACTAGAAAAAAAAAACAGTTGAGCATCCAGAAGGTTTAGCTTGAGTTGCCATTCATGCAAAATAGCTGGATAAAACAGTGATGCGCAACCTTGTTATGGGTGATCTACACTCACGGGCAGATAACCCAATCTCACATGATCTAGCTAATTAAGATCTTTGAGAGCTTCTGAATATTACAGTGCATTCCATTTGAACTGGGAAGTCGAAATTTCCATGTTCCCAGTCAAAAATTTAAACTGAGACGCCCTCTGAAATCAAATTTTCTACTCAGAAAAACCTCACCAAACATGACCTCAAAATTCAAAATGGCAGCTCTGTACACCAAAAGCATGCGAAAGCTCTAGTATACACAGTTCTGTCTAACTTCTATGTGTGGGCATGTTCCCACGGTCTTGGTATGCACAAAATGCATTGTTATCAACTGGTATTGCTAACAATGGTTAACATGGCAAGCAAGTACAACATAGGTCATCCTAGTAGTGTCCATCTAGACTTTCCAGCTTGTTGTACTAGAATATGTTCAACTCAGGGGTGATGTCATTCCCAGCTCTGACTTCCTCTCACATTTTGCATGACGCTCCTCCAAAAGGATATGCTTAATAGAAGCACATTTTGCAATTTTCCATTCACATAGCCCATAAACGGCACACATAAGCTCATGTGCCAGTTTTGTACATATTGTCATATGCAAAGGTTTAGGTGACCCTAGTCAAATTATAGGGTTTGTTGATTTTCTACAAATGTTTTTTTAAAAGTAGGTACACATCCTTAACAGAAAACTGACTTCCATACATTTTAATGAACAGTCACAGTTCATTCGTGGAACTTAACATATTGGAAACATCAATTAAACAAAACGTGGCCTGTGCAAAAGTTATTAAGCAGAAAAATGCCTTAAAAAAGTTAAGTAGAGGATGTGTACTTGTTTTTACTTTAAAAATAAAAAAAGGGGGATTTCAAACTTTTAATCAAACTGTAACACAATTCAAACGCATCTTCACAGTACCAACCTCACACCCATCTTGCAGTCCATAACACATGGCAGATCAAACTCAGCCAGGAGGTCGTCCATCTGGTTGTACTTCTCACCGTCCTTTTCCACATCGCCATGGTACGCTGGCACATACGGTCTCAGTACATCTTTCATCAGCCAGTCCAGGCAACGCTGCTCACACTCACAGTGCTTTTTCAAGATGCGGCCATTGGCCCCCGCCTTAAAACTGCCTGAAGCATACAAAGAGAGGCAACGCACCATGTTTAAAAAATGTTTCTGAGCCGTCATATTTCGCAAAACTCTGATTTCCTCAGAAAAACAATGCAGTTTTCCTGCAAGTTACACGAACAACAGCACCTACTTTAATCAAGTTATGCAAACTTAATAAACGCGTAAAAACAAATACTGCTGTAAGTGCAGGTTAACCTCAGAAACATCAGTCAAAACTCTGAGAATCTCAAGCATACTGGCTGCTTTTTGTAAAATGTTATGTAACATGAAATGGGTTTAAGGCCATTGCCAAGGCCTACCTGCATGACCAGCCAACTGGATCCAAGGGTACTTCTTTTTGAAAGACATCACAAAAGGGGACCAGTGCACCATGTTCTTGATCTTCTTCCATGATTTATGCTGTTCAGGGATACAAATAGGGATTTGCAAATGAAAAATACAGACTGGAGAGAAAGTTGTGGAAGACAAGAACAAGGATAAATGGGCACTTAGCAGAAGAAAAAGGAGTATCTGCATAAATTATTTCTTATGTAAATAATTGCTAATGCAAGTTGGTTGGTTTTCTTTGGGGTTTTTAGTGGGAGGAGGTCATTTTCCTATATTAGAATACACCAAGACCAGAAGTGCTTACTCAAGGCCACAAAAAAGATATATTTTGCATGTATTTGACTGTCATTTATGCTCTGTCTCAACCATTCCTCATTAGCTTGACGGATGCAATCTGACAAACAAAAAAGACCATGACAAGATGCCATATGCTACACTAGACATAGTACACATCATAAGAGGGAAAAAATGACAACAATAGAACAAATTTTACATTAAATTGCAGAGATGAACATGGAGAGCAAGTTTTTACTGGCCTGTCCAGCATACTGAGAGCCAAATCATGCAGATACCCCTCCAGACAGCAGAGGAGAGAATGAAAAATGAGCTGTTAGCTAATGAGTGATCATTAGCTAACAGCCTTGGGTTCATCTCAATACATTTCTTTCACTAGTACTGGTTATATGCACAAAATTTACCTTGACATTTGCTGCAGTCTTTTGCAGAACAATACATCAGGGTACACACAGATCAGTAACAAACTGCGGTGACTCAAGCATTGCTAGTGCTTCTAATTACAGGGAGGTACACAACCAGCCTGTTTTACATGCTGAGCCTTGTTTATCCGGCTCGAGAGTTGCAGCGTGTGCCATGCTGCCAAAGTTACTGTCATGTGAAGTGAATTGTTTTCACCCAGAACACAGTTCAACTGTTCGGGCCTCTTTTGGGCAGTCAGACCTGAACTTCTTGGTTACGCCGTGTTGTTCTGGTTTACCTTCAACAGATTTCTGTTCTGCTTCTCTGACATGCTTCTCTGCAGTCTCTGGAGATGAATGGCAACAGGAGGGGGTTCCCTTAGTGACTGGAAAAACCAAACAAGTCAGTGCCAACTCTCTTGGGGTTGCTGGGCACACTGTGACTACAAATCTCACTCCATGCATCCAAAGAGCCAGGCTTGACCCATAGAGATAAATTAATGAACACATTCAAAGTCTGTTCATGTGCGCTTTTATGTATGATGAGTGATAAAAAAGAAACTGAAGTGTCTTATTGCATACAAGAGGCCTATAAATATTAGAGATGCCACATACACCTTGTATCAGCACTGGGTGAACGTTAGAAATGATCAGAGTTCGGTATTGGTGTACCATGAGACAGTGTGCATCATGGAAATGTCAGTCACCATTTGACAGATCCACTGTTTTGCCCTTAGAGAGAAAAGAGAAACATCCTTCCATATTACATATTCGACCTGTCTGAGCTGTCTGACTCTGATTGTGTATGCTGTTGCCTGGAAGCCAGCCATAACTTTTTCATTTCCCTTGCACGCTGCCTACACACACCCTCATGTAAATTCACCCCGGCAGGGCACGTAGTGGAAACTGAGTGGCCCCGGGTCAACTGCACTGCTTGGGGAAAGCCAGACTTCGTACATCAAAAATAAACCCCCGTAGTGGACTAGTAAAGGGTGTGAGGTTTCCTCTTGCCCTTTTATAAAAAAGCAAGATGTCCTGAAAACAAATGTCCTGATAACAATGAACCTGGAGTGGATTTCATGACCATTGAAAAGCTAAAAAAATATTCCTAGAAAGCAGAGACTAGATCATTTATTTGCAGCTGGGTTAAATAACAAAACAGTCCACTTTATTTCTTTTATTTCACAAAAATTAAATCAGGAAAGGGAGTGTGATTCCATATTTAAAAACCAGCTGAAACATGACACGCTCCTGGATCATCTCCAAGCAACTGATCTAAACCAGAACCCATTTGGACAAGGTGGCATGAGCTTAAAATGCTTTAAAAACATGAGTGGCAATGGACAGAAAATGTTTGCTGAGGAATCAGCAGACCACAGGATACTTCCTATCAAGCCTACAACTATCAAGGCTCATAGAAAATCAAACTGGACCTGCGAGAACATTCTATTCAAAGGGCATGCAGATCGGGGTGAAACCAAACAAGTAGCTCACATCGGTTTCAGGACATGACAACAGACGTGACTCACATAGTCAAGATGTTACAATATGCTTTTCAGAGCTGTTTTGTCTGGTTCAACTTATCAACTTCAGAAAAATTATACACCATGAGGCACATTGCGTATCGAGGAAATATCTTGAAGTACCATTATGATATGTTTTTACCATGGCACCTACCCCTAGGTGTAAAATAGGTGTAACATTGGAATCAGTACTGGAAGGTAAAAAGTAGTAGTGCATCTCTAATAGAAGTAAATTAACACCCACAGGATGCATACATGAAAACAGAACAAGTAACTGGGAAATCCTCAAGTGAAAAAGCTTATATTCTCACAATTTATATAAATATTTACAACTTAAATTTTACAACTTTAATTTAGCGTGTTATTCAAGTATCATGTTATTTCTTTGGCTACCTATCTACCATAGACTAGGAAACCGCTAATGTCAAGCTTTGAGTCTTGATATCAGTATCGAGAACTGAATCGAGTATCATTACACTCCTAGAGACTACCCAATAAAAAAGTAAACTAAACCATCTTAATGCTGTTTTGTAAGTTATCTGTAGAACATTGTCTGGCTGATGGATATATACATTATAATGTACATTATTACTTCATTGCCTTGTTCAGATTAGCAACATAGCAAATGTGAGGAGGTCTAACTCCTAAAATACAATTACAGCCACAGCATTATTACCTGAAGTTCTCTGGTGATCAGGATGACTGTTGTGGCAAGAAAACTTAATGCAGGCAGAAGGATACTCCATACATGCGAGACAAAAGCCGACATGGTGTCAACAGTGGGGTGCCACACCAGTTTGCCTCATACAAGAGCAGCATCAATCAAAGGCTTGAGGGAAAGAAAGGGCTGGGCAAAGGGTGCCTCTCATTTGTTTCTTTGCACAAATGTATTGGAAAAAAAATCAGACCATGCAAATGTTCCAGGGTAGCACACACTTGTTCTAGCACCATATGGAAACATATTTAGATGCCGACTGAAGCACTAAGCCATGCAAATCTGAGGGTTCTCCAAGCTCAACATGACAGCTTAGGCTTAAAGGAGATGGGAAATGAGCAGGACTATAAGTGATCTTTAGTACTACATTGATCCTCATACATTATAATCCATCACCACCGCCACACAGACAAAAGCTTCATCCACTTACAAACAAATAGGAGATCAAGAAATTAAAGTCACTTCAGTTTGACAAATGTGACCAGCCTGCTTTTTCTCAGTCACGTCCACTCTGTAGCTAAGCTTCCGCGCTGTGTTAGATAATGTGGACAGGCAATAGAACAGTTTAAATGAGAGAAGATGAGATTCACAGTTATTTTCAGACCAAGGAGAGGTCATCTCCTTACTTTGACGTCACAGAGCAAATTTGTGCAACAGCCAGTTTTCCTTTTCCTGTGTCAGAGGGATGATGAATTGGCCTTTTTTGCCCAAAACTGCTGGCGACAGATGACATTGTAACAAAACAGGCTGCAGTTTTGAAACGAACACTTGTTGAGCACAATGACAAATTTGCCTCAGTAATGGAATTTATTAGACACCACAGAGGTAAAGGAATTCAGTGAAGCTTTATGACTTATATGTCTCACAAATCATCATGGTGAGAAATCACAGACAAAACAACAGACCTAATTGGCTGAAGTCCTATGCAAAAATACATTTACTGTTGTTTACTTTGACCTGTCTAAACAGAATAGCTTGTATTCAGACAGTTGCAAAGGATCTCCTATTTGCATGAAGGATTTTCATTTGCATGACTGTATTGCCTAGCATGGGGAACAATATTAGCCAATGATTGCTTCAGTTTTGCTACTAAAATCTCCAGTGTTTGTTTGCAAAAAAATGTTCCAGTTGTATGTTTGCAAAAAAATGCTCAATTGTTTTGTCAACAAAAAACAATGCTGAAAATACTTTGTTGATACAATATAAGAATACTTGTTACAAGTTGGATAATTTGTGCATGTTTCATTTTATGTACAATAATAGGTTTTGCAATGTAGATTTATATATTATCAACTAGAAATCAAAAAGTAATATATATATTTCATTACTCCAAGTTGGTAAGAAGTTGTAAATAATATACTATGTTTTTAGATTTTTATTTTTAGAGTTTTTATTAATCTAAAACACGTATGCAAGCAGCATTGGGTCAAAAGGAGAACTAAAGGTGAGCAACCTCCCTTCTGTTGATATGAGCAAGCATCATCTCGAAACCACAAAAGTTTCCAACGCCTGTGTGCACACTGGGAGACACGAGTGCACGGTTAACTGAGTAGAAGTTTAAAAGTGGCACCAATGAGCCCGTTCATTTGGCTGGGCTGAGAAGACAATTCAAACCTGCTTTTAATCTTTTCTGAACAATCTGTTCCTGATTCCTTATGAGAAACCATCTATAACATTCTTCACTAGGTTACTTCATTCCAAGAACTGAGCAGCATGGTTGACAGTAAGCTCACAAATGACAGTGTACTATAAATAAAAAAACATGCGTATTATATCTGAGCCGTCTGCCTTTTGGGGATAAAAGGAAAAATTGTTCATGGGGATATTTTCTGTACGTGATGGTCAGTGCCTGGACTACAACTACCCCCCCAGCTCCCAAGCCCACAGACACTGCATATGTCTGCTATCAACCACCTTCAGGTTTGTTAAGATGGAGGGCGGAAGAGGTACCGCCGTATCATGGGGAAAGCACTTGGCGACGTTGGGTCATGCCATTGTTCTGATAAAAGCCGATCGAGCTATTTTGAGCATGAGGAAAGGGATGCCGCTGTTTCGCAGCGTCCCCCCTCAACCTCGCTGGTGTTGTTAAAGTTTCCACTGAGTGCCGCTGAGGGAGGAAGTGGCTTTTTACCCCTTGAGAGGAACCTCTCAGTTAAGACAGGAAAGTGCCGGGCGACAGTACTTTCCACATCTGCGACCAATGCATAGCAAAAACACTAATGTCCATGCTGAGACACGACGCTCACCCACAAGAAATTAGTTAACTGCGTCTGCCTGTCCCAAGGCAATATGCTCACCAGTGGTCACTGTGACTGCTGGAATCTCCTCACTGTAGCTTTTATAAGCAAAAAACAATACATTGATATCTAATTGGCAGGTCAAAATCAGGTCACGGGTCAATGCCACTCTTGGGTAAACAAAGTCTGAGCAAAAGAAATTTCAGGAATAAAAGACAATCATTAAAACATAGCCATCAGAGCTTCAAATTAATGGTTGTAAAAAAGCTCATACTGAATGCTTAGGATGCATTACTTTGGGGAGGCCATGATCGAAATTAGCACATTTCTGCTCCAAATATATGATCAATAATCTGCCAATTTCCACTTTTTTTTATTTTGGTCACTCTGTGTTGCTTAATTTGTATGGTGCTGCTACACCTAAACTAACAGTTCATAACAATTACTTATGAATAACTGACATAAGTATCTGCTAAATAACAACTTACCTTATTTTTGATGCACCATGTTATTAGTGTGACTGTGTCACTACTCTTCTTCTTAAGTTTTAATATTATTATCATTATTATTATTATTATTATTATTATTATTATTATTATTATAGATTAATTTTGAGGATGCTTCTTCACGTACAGTTCTTGGGCATGGATCCAACGCCAAAATGTTTGTGAATATCCATAGTTGTGTGCTTGTATATAACTGTGTAATGATTGTTTAAAAAATCTATTTGTTGGAGAGACGTCACAGGTAAGGAGGCCGGAAAGGGAAAAAAGTGCAGAAACAGAAACGCAGAGAAAAACGCAGAGCAAAACACACAGCAAACTCATAAAACGGACTTCAATGCACTAAAGCTCAAATGAGTTATAAAAAAGGGATGTGTCTCACTGTTTGTTGTGGTTTAATTAAAAGTAACCAGCCTATGAATCTGGCGTCTAAGCGTCCTTACCCATAAATAGCATGGTAAGAGGTGGCAAATTTCCATCTCCCCTGGTGGCATAACAATAAAGCGCTGGCCTTCAAATCAGACAACTGCCAGTTCGAGTCTGCATTGGGAGCAATTTTTTTTTAACGAACTTTTTTTGCCCATAAAACCAAACACTGGTTTTACAGCAACCACACAATCACACTTACATTAAAAATACAGTTTTGCCCATTAAAGAGTAAGTAATGTTATTTTTCAACTTTGGTTAAAAGAAAGTACTGGAAATGTTAGTATTAGTATAGTATGTTTCATATGTTCACTTAGCCCACACAATGTGACCTCAGGCTTATTAGACTAAAATACATTCTAATGAATGTCGCTAACATTCATTCATATATTTTGGTTGGATGACTAATGCAAAAACTCTTAAAACTACTTTTTTATTATTTTACAGATATTTACTTTAATGATGTGGATTTCAATATCGCATATTTGCTATTCATAAAAGATCCTTTGTGTGTTTTATTTAATATTTTAAGAATTCTGTGAACAAAAACTGAATAAAATACTAAATAACATATTGTAATTCTCTACTTAAATTATTTTTTTTTTAAGTTAACTACTTCAAAATCTGATAACTTATAGTAAGTTACGGGGAAAACACACAACAGAAAAACATACAAGGAACTCATATCCAGGGAATGCTTCATCCAGCAATGGCAATAACACTAAGAATGAATGGAAGCTACTACAGGCATTTTAGCATGAGCTCAGGTTTCATATAATGTGCCAAGTTCTTTCTCTATCATTATTTGATATTTCTGAAAAGGCTCTTTAAGTATTTTTATTTGAATGATTGGCAGTATCTTCTCAGTGGCACAGAACAGGTCAATGGATGTGTATTTGGGCTTGGGTGGGTATGGCAGCCTGAGCACTCTAGTCTGTGCATCAAAGATACCACTTCAATGAGAGCAGTGCCACGAATCTCGGGGTCATCAAAGCTGCTCACTTCCAAGATTAAACTATCAGCTTCTACGCCTCAGTTCTCAGAAAGTAGGAATATTTCCAGTCAGACTAACATGGAGATAAGTTTCTCTCTCTATACCCTTAAATGGTAATATAGCAAAGGATGAATGAAAGGTAAAGGCCAGGCTAAATTACACAACTGTAATCATACTAAAGCTTTTGATTCTCTGTCATTCTTCATGCAAAAGTGCTAACACTGCTATGCTACAATGGATGGAAGCTAGTAAAGGCTAGGTTGAATTATGCAAAGATTATTACACTAACTAGTATGAACTGTTTATGTTTCACTGTTTTGCCGTGTTTACATGTAAAAAAGTTCTTGAAGGAGCTGAGGTCTGGGGAAACCAAATGTCCTGACAGAGACAAAGAGGAGTGCACAAATATGCACCTCACACGGCTTCCCTGTGAGTAGAAAATCTCCAAAGGCCTGAATGTGCTTAAAAAAGACGCATGCTATCCACTTCTCGCGAGTAAACAGCGGCTCATTAGTAGCAGATGGGTAATTTCCCTCTGTGGCTATCCCCTGTAGTGCATAGCAATGGGGTGTACCACTTATGAAAAAAAAAGGAGCTTGAGAAAAAAAAAAAAAAGGCCGGTGAACTTCCTGTCTGTTGCATATGAAACGGCTCTCTCCAGCAGAGCTGCTGCAGCAAAAAAGCCCAGCTGTTTGAAGCAGGCATGCCTTGACGTCAGCTGGTCGCCAGGCAACCATCAACCACAGGGGTGTTACATTTTCCATTGCTTGTAGTTCTCAGATCCTCCAACAAAACAACTTGCAGCCCTGTCATGTTCACTTTTTGGGGGTGATGCCTAAGTAAGTAAGTAGCAGTAAGTAAATATCTCAGCCTAAATAATATTCAACAACTCCTCGAAGACGTGATCAATCAACTCTGCTTCCCACATGTCAGCACAGGGCGTACAATGCTACTAGGGGACGAGAATTAGCAAGATATTCCTCCCCAAAGTGAAATTAAACAGGCCCTCCCTAACCCTGAGAGACTGACTTGCATCAACTATTATGACTGCTTTGCTAAGCCTATTTTGAGTTCTTACATTTCTCCATTTCATGACTAAATCCTTTAAAGTCAACATGAAAACAAAACTGACCTTTTTAAGCTTGTTACTTCATGTCTTATGTCAAATTAAGCATAAAATATCATACAATACTAGGGCTAGTATTTAGTATTTTACAGGCTTTGAATAGCCATTGGTATTTCTGAACGAGTACTCAAATACTCATTTTTAAAACCATCCTCAACAAATAACAATACTTTCATTTTATAGCACAATTTTACATATTTTTGTTACTGCAGTAGGGAACAACAATGTCCTAAATAACAGCAGAAGCCCAGCCAACTGTTGTTCACCTTGTTTTAACTGGCCACTTAATGTCTTCTGTCATGGAAAGCAGCACTGAGAGATGACCTGGCATAGATGATCTGTCATAGCTACAGGGAGCGGAATGGAGGGCCGAGGAGTTTTTGGAGCTACATATCCTTCTGAACCACCACTGAAGCAGCATCAGAAGACTTATCCAAGAATTCACCTAAGCAAACAGGTTTGACAGTTGTACTTGAATAAGTATTGCTAAACTTACGTATTTGAGTTCATCAAGTTTGTCATATCTTCATACCAACATCTTGCTGTAAATGTTGCACTGAGCTTTTTTTCGTGTCTGAAAGTGCTCCCACATTTTGCTCTTTTAGCTTCTGTTTTATATATTTTCCATATAGCAACAATCTCTGTTCTTTTTGAAGGCCTCTGCTAAAATATTAGTTAAAATTTTATTAAAAAAAAAAAAATCTAAAATTTCCAAGTTTAAATACAGAATTGTTAGAATCGTTAGGTAAAAAAAAATAATATTTGGTATTCAACTTATTCATGTCAGCCTTATTCCATACCATTTAACAAGAAATTTTTCTGTAATCTTTGTTTGTAGCATAATGACTTTTGATTGTCTGGAAAACATTACATTTTTTATTCAGCAGGCACAGAAAATAATATAAACCAATATTAACATTTTTCACCTCCCGTTCCCAACACCCCCAACTTATCATGAAGCAAAGCGTTCAGCTTATATTGTGTTTCACTCAGAAACACATCACAGAATGGAAGGGAAATGTTATGATTTAAGACTTTAAAATTAAGAGCTATCTAATCTTGTCTGCAAACGGCTGATATGGTTGTAGGCTTTAATACCAACCAGGCAGGTTAAACAGGTGTTCTTCTTCTTGGTTAGAATGAAAACCTCCAGTCGTAGTGGCCCTTTGGAGATACGATTGAACAACCCTGCTTTAAGAGAACCTCGCCTCGTGCTTTGACAAGCTTTGTGGGGGACAGAACTGCTTTAGTGATAATGGCACTCAGTACCCTCATTTATCAGCCCCTCAAAAAGAGCTTGTTCTATCCATGCACTTGTAATGAGGAACTATGCCCAGCATGTAAAAACACATATAGCTCCTGCAAACCCTCCCACTCGCTGTGTGCTGCAGCTAACAGGCCTCGACATGTGCTTCATACAACATGCATGTAAGCTTTCACAGGGACTGGGACAGGAAAGAGAAACTGTCTTGCACCTCAGACAAAAAGCTAGGAGTCATAAAGCTTGTTCTTGTTTACTGAGGAAGAAAATAACAATGACACAGCATCATACAAGACCTATACAGTTAGAAACATATATATATATGTGCATCTAACTGAATAGGTCTTGTATATATATATATATGCATGCTTGTAACTGTATAGGCCGTGTGCTGTGATTAATGTGTAAGGAGCTCATATGCAATAAAAAGTCTAATTACCTTAACAACACTCGCGCAGTTTTTAACATGCTGACATAATATCAAGCATATTATGTATTTTACATATAGCTATGTCTTTAAAGAATATTCATTGGGCCTGTGCACATTAAGGGAACTCTCTGCAGCTGAGAAACAACAACCTATATTCTGACAGCAAGGACCTCTGTGTATTTACTTAAGTTACACTTGATACTTATTTCAACAAGTAACCACAAGCCTGTAGCACCTTTCTGCACATGCACATGAACGCAAACACGTACACCAGCCAACACACAAACACAACCATAGCAAGGGCTCTTCTTGCATCTCACAGGAAAAGGAGACACCACGCTCTGGATTAGTCTGCCTAACCTCTCTACTCTGAAAAAACTCTGTAGTTCCATCAGTTTCACTAAACTTCTCACCCAGTTAATGGTACAGGCACTTGGAGCTCTCCAAGTACATGGGAAATGCAGGATTTAATTGAACTGAATATCATGGGGCAGGGTTGTGATGGCATTCATCACTCGTCTGTTCACAGAGCGTCCCACCCACACAGTCAGTCCCACAAATAGGCCTCTGTAAACATTGTTAGCTATGTAGCTATGCATTTAGCAGTCACATAAAGAAATAGATCAACAATTATTCAGAGATCATTTTAAGCCTCTCAGAGAAAATAAACTTTATACTTTATAAACTTCATAACTGTAGACTGTTGCAGACATTGGAAAGTTCTCCACCCTGGCTCGGTGTCCACACCCCCTGTTTTGCCCCTTCCACTGATGTGGCCAATGACAGCAGTGGCCAATAACTTATTAAATCAACACCCAGAAAATAATCTTTCCTTCACCCCTATGCAAAAACTGACACCCCTCAAGAAGCAGAGATTTTGTGTGTCTCAGTCCTTCTTTATCACTTGGAATTCAAGGCTAGTGCTTATGTAATACAGACATTCAAAAAAACCTGCCCAGGTGCATTCCACAAAAACCAAAACTAACTAAGCAGCTTCAGGGGAACATATTGCAGCAGTTTCTCTCTCTCTCTCTCTCTCTCTCTCTCCTTATTTAGTCTCTTACTCTCTGTTTCCCCCAGGTATGAGGCCAAGTATACAGAACACATGCCAGCTCACCTGTCTCTGACTTCGAAAGAGGAAGTAAGGGGTACATTTAAATGAAGCAACCCCTCCCTAAAGGGGTTTTTCTTTATTATGTTTTCCATTTAATTTAAACTAAACTCATCTGAAGGATATAGTGTGTGTGACTACAAAGATCAATAGATATTAGGCAGACTGTAATATTTCTAAAAATATGTAAAGATAAAGTCAATAAAATCTATAAGCTTTCATCTAAAGGTATCATTCAAAGTACTTCTTAAATATGTGCCATGCATTAAATGAAGGGATTATCTAACATGTGTCAAACACAGTTCCACAACATAAAACTGATAATGGTAAAAACTCAATGGAAACTTTTTAGGTCACTGCTTTGACCAAACCACTCATAACACTAGGTAACGCCACTCAATGTACCAAAGCCCCAGAGGAACCCACAAAAACACACAAACACACACTGACACAGACAATGGCCATGTGAGTAGAGATAAATAAAGATAATAGAGATAAATATACGAAAGCCACCCCTGTCAGTGTTGTCGATCCACAACACTGAAAAAGCAGTTTTTCAAGGAGAATTTATAGAGAAAGAAAAGTGAAGAAAAAAACAATGAACCTCTTACTATAAAGGAGTCATTTCTGCTGTGGCAAAGAGGTTATGGAAAATTGTTTGTAAGCTAAAAACTTTTAGAAGCTCACTATGCAGTACATGATTTGAAGAAAAGAATCTGCACTGGCAAAATTTGGTTATGAGGAACAGTATGATTAACGTAAGAATGAAAATCAACTTTTCACCACACTGAGAAAAGTATGACCCCTATAAAGAGATGAAAGGTCAAGCCTGGTGTGTGAAAACACAGATCAAAGTGCAAATATTTTGAATTCCTACATAAATGCTTTTGAGACTATTTTTAATTTTTCTGAGACTCCTGTTTCAGAACACTGGAAACCAGCCCCAGGTGTAGGCATGATTAACAGCTTTTTAACTCTACATGAAAAATTACAAATGTTTTATAAAGGGATGCTTCTTGGTGTTTACATGAAAGAAACGTCCCATGATAGGCCTGCTGAGAGAGGTCTAACGTGGTGTGCTGGGCTCCATTATTCTACCGCTCACAATATGGCTGGAGGACTGTGTGATAGCCATCATAAATAACAGAGCTCTCTGTGACAGCAGTAACACGTGAGCCCCAAAATCTCTCAATAATCCTGCCGAGAACTCATACCTTGAGGTATATGCGCTTGAACACTCTCGACATCCTCATCCTGATGATAAAATTCTATATATTTTCCAAACATATCGTGGAACCTGAAGAGATTTAAGATGGCATTTATACAGTTAATGATCGCAAGCTTTAATAAATTTAATAGGTCAGCATTAATAAAATTACTGAGCCCATGTATCCTATGTACTACTACTACTGTCTTACAAACCTACAATGCTTCTTTTGATTTTTGTGTCGTTCTTTTGAAATTACGTAGTTTTTAATTACTTAATTACTTACTTACTTTAATTATTTACAAAGGAAAAGTTACACAGTATTGTACATGTTAACCAGAGAGAAAGCACATTTGCAGAAAGAAACCTTTTGGATTTTTGAACTGTTCTTGAGGACATCTGCAGCACCCAGCAAATGACAGTGAACCACCATGACAAAAAGTGCACAAAAATAAATTAAAAAACTAAAACTGTTTAACAAGATAGACACTGCTATTTTATAGGTATTATGGATATATGCTCACTATGTACAGAATATACTTTAAAAATATGCAAAAACTAAAAAGCAATGTCACAGTATGTTAATATCATTATATAAACAATAAACTGCTCAGAACTATTCAACTCCTGAATCTGCTCCACTTAAAGGCCAGCCAGCTAGAAGTCCAGGAGAAAAGTCCCCACAGACTGACAGCAGGATACAGAAGTACCTTTGTATGTGAGAATGTCAATCGTTACTCAAGGAGAATACTGACTAGACAGAAACAGGAAAGCTCAGAAACAGCACAGATCAACCAACATCCTAGTACATACTGAGGAAAATATGAGGGATCCACACCAAATAATAATGTTGGAAAATGAAGCAATAATATGAGTGCTTTCTTAGTTATTGACCCCGACGCTACATCAAAAAAGGGACGGGGCTTAAAATGGAAAACATTACAGCTGTACTCACCGCTTTCTGCTGTGTCTGTAAGAAGGCTGGTGTGCGCTCTGGGTCACTGGAGATGTCGTCCTCCGATTCCTCCCAGGAAGAAGAAAAGCCTGTGGAGGAGGCCGACGAAGAGGAGAGTTTCCGCAAAGCTCGGGAGGGCTGTGGGCTAACTTCTGGCTCCTGGCCCTCGCCACCGACCTCGATACCATGGTCCGTTACTATGACTGCAGGGATTGCAGCCACCTCCGGGCAGCTGCCCTCTGCCTCTGCCTGAGGCTTAACTTCCATAGTCTCAACTCCAGCCTCCGTTGAGCAGGCTTCCATCCACCTCTCTAGTCGCTCAGGGGTAGCTGAGTCATTGTTAGCCCCTTGCAAGGTGCTGGAGAGATTGCTGGCAGGGCTGTCAACTCTGCTACAAGTTCCATCAGATTTGCCTTGTGGGCCATCTTCTTTCGTATTTGGGTAGTCCGTGTCATTCTCCTCTACGTTCCTTTCTGGCTCACTACAGTTTTTCCCATTCTGTAGCTCCTTGGGGATCCCTTCAAGGTGGTCCCTGCTCTGGGAGTCCAGAAGGTTCCCCAGGGCAGGGCAAGGTTTGTCTGGCACAGGAAAGCCAGGGACAGGGCACATGTTGTCTGGCTGAGTGGGGTTGAGACGTTTCGGGCTAGGTCTCCTCGGAAGCCGGGGGCTCCGCTGGAGCTCCCTGCTCTGGGCTTGAGCAAAGATATGTGCCTCAAACAAATCCACCTTCTTGTTCACCTCGACGTTCTGGAGCTCTCGGCTGCGCTGCAGCTGCTGAGCGGCACGGCGCCCCACCTCCTCCTGCTCATCCTCTGGGCTGGACCCGCTCAGTCGTCGCACCCTGGTCCCCACGTTCACCCCCAGCAGGTCTGGTGGGCGGCATGGCGATCGTGCCCTGGAGCTCCCAGGCCCGACTGGGGGAAAGACGAAAGCCGTTCCTGAAGAGCCAGGGCTCAAGCTGCCAGGACTGCAGGGACCACCAGTGCCACCCAGAAGTGGGCAGTAGGTGCTGCGATCTGGCACTGGTAACACAGGCCTCCCAGTCCGTGGGCTGCTCTTATCAGTCAGGTTATTGGGGTTCATCATGATCAAGCTGTTCAGGGTATAAGCAGCCATAATAGCAGGCTGGCTCTGTCCATATGTGCTCCCATTTAGGCCTAGTCATCGACACTGCACTGGCCTCTGCAGCCAACCATCACGAGGTCAGGGATAAGGAACTCAGACTCAGATAGTGACACAAGCCCACAAGCTTCATTCAGTCATTGTATGCTCTGCATGTACCCAGTCAAACTGCTGAAAAGAAAAACAAGGTTATTATAACTTTGTAGGATATAAAGAAAATTCAGAGCACACACAGCATTGAGAAGAATTCAAAATGCTTAGATTATAATACATCTAAAAGAGGTTAAACATTTACTTTCCTTTTCTTAAATAGTATGACATTTAGCTTTACATTATGTACAAAATGTATACTGAACTTTGATTCCCAAGAGTGTGATACTAAATAACACAAAACCTATAGCATCTGGATTATAAACAGCATAAAACCATCAACTCCACCGACAGTATGAATGACAAAGATTACTATCTACGATGACATTATATTTACTACTATCTTCTGTTTGCAGTAGAAAAAATCAAAAGTTCCAAAGCTTGAATAAAAATGTATAAAACAAATGCAGATATAGTCCACTTCATGCTAAACGTGCTTAACGGCTATACACTTACTCATAAAAGTTGCCCTGCCTTGTGTCAGCAAAAGTGACTCCTTCCAGGGAACATGAATGGAAAATGACAGTCAGCAATTGACAACAAATCTGATTCAAGTATATACCGAGCCCAGAGAGATTAAATCTGCACCCTTTGCATTGTATACAGCCTACAGGGTTAGAAGCAATCTCCTGTCTGACTCTACACAGAATTTTATGCAATGTATTAGTACACATATCTTACAATAATTATCGCCTCTTAACTCTCTGGCCTCTTAAACAGGTTATCACCACATACCATCAGACAGATAATGGTACAAGATCAAGTACAAGACAGCAACTGGTACAAGCACAAGCTCAATAAAAAGCAGTTCTTCAAGAGTTCTTTGGTTATATATGATACATAAATGATTCTTTGCATGGCAATGGACGATGAAGCTGTTGCATGTGGTTTCGAAATACTGATTCTGTAAAGTACAAGAAAGTTGGGATGCACACTGATATCAGAATCATCCATATCAGCAGATATGTGCTAGAAAAATATCAGCAAATGTTTACATTTGGTCAAGATTTCAAACTGATATTTACTATTGCACTCTGAAAGAGCAGAAGGTTTAGGTGATGTTAGAATGCATCTATTTAACCTAATTTTAAGTTTATAGAAATAAATATACACAGATTATATTTTTCTAATGCATATAGATATAGTCCTAACTTCTATATATAGTTCTAATTTCATTTTTTATTTTTTATTTTTTTGGACTGGCATCAGAGGACATGAAAAATAGCTGATTTCGACATCACCCTACAAATCCCACATGGTCATCTCTAATAAAAGGGTTCCAGGTCCAGTTCATGCAACCTCTTTGGTACAATGTAGACTCCTTTTTTGCTAAGAGTGTCCTTCAGTAATGATAAACAGGATAAACACTCACTCACTGCGAAGAAATGAACAGTGCAGACGCTCATTCACCATGTGCCGTTCGCTGTGTGCTAAAATGACTCAAAGAGAGTCAATAAACACGTGGTGACAGTTTTTACTCTTACCCAGGTCGGTGGGCGTTCATATCCTACTTTAACCAGAGAGTCTGGGGAGCATGAATGAACTTGTAGAGATGAATGCAAAGAAGTTAGGGGCTCAGAACGTAATGCGCATCGGTTTTCCGTAAATGAACAGTGATAAAAAGTATTAAAGACTCCATAAATTGATGCCTACTTCTCTAATAAAAATAGAAACATTGGTATTAGTCTAGGGTAGTAGACCAAGTGGAAAGTTAGTCTACTTTTGATACGTTTTTACGTGTTTGTAGCTGGTCTTGACTCTTAGTTAAAAGTGAGCAGAAACGGTTTGGGCAGTGGCGCATTATTTTTGTATTTTGTACATGCTGGGTAATAGTTGGGTTATTACATCGTCGTTATCTATTTATTAGCTTATTAATGTCTTAATAACTATTGACTAATGGTCGTTAGGCGTCTTAGTTTAGGAGATGGCATATTTGGCATACTATACTTCAGCAGCGAAAGTGAAGTTTGGTCTGTTGGGGCTGAGAAGTAAGAAAGACTCACCTTGTGTTTTGAAAAGTGTCGTCCTCGTTACTAACCTCGCCAGACTCTCTGGGTGGTTTTAAATAAGTCCAGTCGACTCTCCAGGTCAGGACAACATAACTGGAGTCTCAGTGCACACTTGGAGGAATTGAAGTTCTCCAGGAACCGGAGGAAAGTCCGCAGATGCGTCTCTGCTCCGCCGCTCGACTCGAGTGAACGTACAAAGAAAGAAAGGCAGGAAGGAAGTGGAGCTGCCAGTCGCTCTGAACGCAGAGCAGAGTCTCTCTCTCCTTCACACACACACACACACACACACACACTCTCTCTCTCTCTCACACACACACACACACACACATACAAACACACACACACACACACACATTTATACAAAAATACATGCACACACACACATACAAACACACACATAAATACATACATATATACACAAATACATACATAGACACTCACACACACATACACACACACATGCACACACACATACAAACACACACACACATACACACACACTCACACACACACACACACACACATTCAAACATACACAGACACACTCTCACACCAGCTGAGGGAAGAAACCTCCACAACTCACACATCTCTAACACAACACAGGGCCACTTTCTCTACCACAAATGAAGCTACAGTTCAGACTGAGAAGAGCTTTCATTTAGGATTAGTCTTGTTAGTCACCAAGGGTGTTTTTAGTGAATATTTCTCCCTGTTGTGAACTGAATGTTTGTTTGTTTTTTTGTTTGTTTTTTCTATTTTTATTGTTGTTTAGTGAGCATACTTGCTTTATCTATATTTATTTCTACCTCAGTGAGAGCCCATATTTCCATACCAAAACAAAATCCATTCCAGTACTGTGTGTTGTCAACACCAGTTCTGTAGAATATAGTTTCAATGTATTCAATATGTTACATATCAGTATGAAACCTTATACATAAAATGTGCTGTTATACAAGTTAATATCAGGTTTATATGTAAGTCATTTTGGACCATTTATCTTCAGGAAGTGTTCACACAGTTTAAAAGACAGCAAATGTTTTCAAACAATGTGTCAAAAACAAATATATATATATAAATATGTATATACAATTTTTTTAAATATCTAGTGTAATATTTAGTGTGCTGCAAAGGTATTTGGGTTTGGGCTTCCTGTGTTTTCCATTAGTATGCAGGTGTGCCTTGTATGCCTTTAACATCCATTATGAAGCCATTAGGATTTCATGATATTGATTATTTGATAACATTCATGTGGAAAATCAGACTTACTGTCAAAGGTTAGTGGACAGACTGATAAACAGTGAAAGTCTGATAACACCAATCTTTTTTGTAACTAATTTGAAAAAAAACACAAGACCTTGCAACTAAAATCATTATAAAATCACTTTGCTTTGCTGCAAACCCAAGGAAGTGTGCCACCTGGATGACTTAAGTGAATGGAAAATACTATCCTATAGTGACCGCTCTGATTTGAATGAGTCTGACTGGCTCGCAGGTAGTATGAAAATTAATTTTCCATGTCCTGAATTGGGGTCCTGGTCTGAGCACAGACTCAGCGAGGAAAAGCAAAAAAAAACTTTATTCAAAGAACACAATATCCCACAGCACTGTTTCCAAGAATTTTCTGTATTCGGCCAAACAAAACAGTTCACAGTGTGGAGATTTTTCACACACAACCACCTTAACAGCGCTGACCTGTTGAACCCATAAAGCTACGACATATTATGTGCTGTGATTTTTTTTTTCAAGTGATTATACACATGAAAAACTCGTGTCTGTCTGTCAGCAATCATCAACAGCACATGACTGTCACTCTGTAAACTTTTGAATATTAATACAATCCTTGGCCACACCACAAAATAAACTTTCACAGGTCGGATCTCTTTTAGCTGGAAGTTGCTGAAGTTTAGATAATGACTAATCATATGTGGTTTTTTTCCATCTCTGTGGCTAAACAAATTCTTCTGCTTATATATGAAAATGCCCAAGGATTGTACGGTTGAGACCAGAGGGAGAGAAAGTTGTGGCGAATGTGCAGTGTATTCATTACCCGCTGTTTGATTTATCCTAAGGTAAATGGGATGTGAGCTGGTGAGAAAACATGACATTATGTTTTCTGGGAGTGCTCCAACTCCCTGAGGCTGTTTGCCTTTTCACTCAGAGGTGATACTGATGTTTAGCCAAGGTGTGCCCCTCTCCAGAAAAGCAGTGACCACTTCTTCAAACATTGCAGGGCAGGAAATGCAATCAGCCCATAGTAGAGGTTTTATGCAACCAGGAATCCAACTAAGATAGTGGGTGTGAGGCAATAAATAAACACTGACAACATCTCCTCTCCTCTCCACTTGCATTACTCTTACATAAAGCTTTAGCACTCAATACTCTCCTCTGGTTCTCAAACTTGAATGTTTCCTCCTATTGTTAGTCGTTTTGGATAAAAGCGTCTGCCAAATGATTGTAATGTAATGTAAAATGGAGACTGATGTTTTAGGAGGCATTAAAGAATGTCTCAGAGAGTCATCTCTAAAAAAATAAAAATAAAAAAGTCAGTAGAGGGGACAATCACTTCTAATTTGAACCACAAATGGTCTTTAGGAAGACGTTAAGATTTGATCACCGTAGGCTTCCACAGAGCCTGCGCGCCCCCTGCTGGTTCACCTGGAACACAAACCTAGAAACACCTATAACAGACTTTTTACAGCTTTTAGGATTATAAACAGTATTTCAAAATTTCTGCTTAAACCATCAGCCGGCTCTATTTGAATAATCATTATTTTAGTTCAAAATTAGAGGCCAGACCTCTTGACCACTCAAAGACCCTAACTGCCACGTGCAACTAGTTTTATACCAGTAGATGGCAGCAAACAGTTACAGGTCTATTTAATTAATTATTTACCTGTTTGTTTACTTAAACATCTATTTATTTAAAAGTGTTAAAATATATATTGTCACGGTACTAACATAATTTTAGATGAAGTCATTACATTATCTACAGTGCATAAGCAAGTAATATAAACTGCTCGAAGATTTATAAACATTAAAGTTAATTTATTAAAATAAATTTAAAATAAAGGTTTAGGTACGTTTAAGTTTTACAGTGTTGAAGTGTCTTTAAATAAATCGTTAGGGAAGAAGTTGAGTATTTTGGAAATATGATGGAATCAAAATCAAGCTTTGGCAATAAATAACGCAACTCCTGAAATTCCCTTCCAGAGCTTCACTTTCTCTGAGAAATTTCCACTACTCCATGTCAATCAGAAGATTAATTCCAATAGAGCACTACAGACAAATTAAGGACACAAATTTTGAACACATTCAGTGCATTTATATTTTTAGTTTATGACACGTTGAAGCGTTTCTGAAATGTTTGGGACGAACAGACAGTTGTACAATCTCCCACTCTGTGGAGGCCCTTCACTGGGGTCCAAAAAACCGCAAGCGTTCATTCACTCAGGACACGCCCTCTAACTGGGAAACTCGCTGTCATTGGTATGATTAATAACGAAGAGAATGAGTGCGTCATTTTCTAGAGAGAACTAGCCAATAACAGCTCTAGGAGCTCTTTGACAGGCAGTTCCACCTCTGCCGAATAGCCAATAGTAGGCGAGGAAGTGCGGGACAAGAATGCCCAGACTGTCGCAGGGTTTGTAAACATCGCTCCTCGACCTCATGGTGACAGACCAGCCAGAAGGAAGGGGACAGCTCAGTGTTTGCAAGTAGAGGAGGTGAGTTTACGGATTTATAGCCATTTAATGCAGCTATTCCTTTATGTTAGGAGTCCCTAAAAGTAAACGGAGCAGTGAGAGCAGGAGGGAGAGCCTGCCTGAAGGTGCTGCGTCCTTCACTCCTCCAGACCTTCAGCCCGTTAGCTCTCAGTGCTAACCGAGACCAGCCTCCTCACTCTCACTCCCCCACTGCTGCCCTGCACGCCTGAAATTTCAGATCTGCATGAACCTCTAACATTATCAAAACCAGACACGTTCCTGTGTTTGCAGGTTGTTCATGTGAAACGTGGCTCGTATCAGGTTCAGTTGTTTATTCTTCTCTTACTTAAAGCCTCACAGCCGCCTGGCAGAGACTAGGTGTTTGCAAACATGTCTGAGTGAGGGTTGGGAGGCCACGTGTCCAGTGCATGAAACTTCTTTGTGCTGTGTGTTAGCTGTAAACTATAAATGCATGCATGCATGTACTGTATGTGTTTGTATAATATATCTAGCAAAAAGCAATTTCTTGCTTTTAAAAACAATGGGCGTCTTTAGAAGAGTGATAGAAATGGTTAAATAACAAGACTAATGGAAAAGGTAAATAATAATAATTATTATTATAATTGTTGTTATTATTGTTGTTGTTATTAATAATAATAATAAACATCAACATGCATGTGATCAGTTTTGTAATTCATTCATACATGAATATGTATGCTTGCACAGTGTATGCTTTTCAACCCTATTAAATAAAGTTCTGCTGGCTATGTGATACTGGAACTGCAAGGCCAGTTCAAGGAGAGATGTTGGCATGGCTGACTGCTTGTTGTTGTGTATGTCAACACAAAGAGCTCTGTTATTATTGGCCAGAATGACTGATGATGCACAGAAAGCTCTGTTTTTATATAAGGGGAACAGCTGCTAGTATAAAGTGTGATATCAGTTAATGCAGAAAGATCAAACTTAGTGGTTTATTCTGTGTGTTTTGTGTTAAAGGTATAGTTTGGGACTCATATGACTTGCTGCTCTTAACTTTGTACTGTCCACTTTCTGCTGTAGCAATGCAAATCTCCTGCGTGTAGGACTAATAAGGATTTATCTTATCTTGTCTTATCTTATCTTATCTTATCTTATTTTTTGAGAAGCTGAATTAAGGAGTTAGAGGTCTGCTGTCCATTTAAAGGAAAAACCAATAAGTAGCTGAGATTAGATTTTTTTTTTGCCTCAGTTTAACAGAAAATACGTAGAAGGTAAGATGTGTACGTGCTCTAACCTAAATAACAATGCTTTGACTCCTTTGATTACATTATTATTGCTCATAAATAGTTTATTTTAGAGGAAATGCTCCACATTGTTGCTCACACAGTTAGTGGGCGTGGCTTTAACTGACCTGCCGGGACACATACTGTCTGCAGGTGAGGGAAGTTTTTTGAATAGCATTGTATTTCAAATTGATGTCGTAACAGATCTCATGTCTTCATGGGAGAAGAAAAAAGCTTTCTTACATTTCAGTGCAATTTAATATAACAAGTCATTTTTGAACATTTTTATTGGTCCGTTCATCCTGAAAGTCTGATGCGGTGTCAAAGGCAGCTGGTACTTTCAAATTACAAAAAAAAGGAGAATGTCAAAACTTAAGATACAAGATTTTGTCCTGAAATGTGCAAAGACAGGCCAAAACATGTTGATTTATGAGTGAACATTAGTGAAGCATTTTGAGGACTATTCTTTCTTCTTTTGAGAGCAGCATTGTTAACAGTGATTGCGACCTGATAAACCACCCTATCCTTCCTAACATCTACAAATCCTCTGATCTGACTCTGTGAAGACAGGAAGAAGGGGGCGTTTCTCTTCAAGTGCTCTCTGATTGGCTGTTGAAGCAGCATGGGTATTCAGCTTCCCCAAACGTGCATGGGCTTTGGATGATTGTCTGCTGTTTCCTTTGTCTTATGAGACCTGGTTCTTTATGGTTTGTCATTTCACATTGCCTCTCCACATGAGGCACCACAGCAGACGACCGAAGATAACATGGCGGAACTGGCTAGCTACTGCTTAATGTTCGTTATTTGATGTTTTAGTGTCTTGTTTCTTGAGGATTGGCTCTTGTCTTGCAGGTGAACGTGAAGTGGGTGCCGCTTTTTTGCGAGAGCTGAAATGGAATAGTGTCTGGTTGCCTAATTGTTTTGATTGTCTGCATAGCTGAGTGCTGCATACCGTGGAGTGCACAGACATGCTGTGTTCGTGGGCATTAGCTGGCTTTAAAAAAATAATTTTTTTAGTTTTGCTGAACTAAAACAGTAGACAGCCTAAGATCTTGTATTTGAGAAAGGAGAGAATTTTTAGATGAGTTCTTGTGTATTCACATGGCATTGCAAAATGTTTTGAATGATTCTTTGCGCAGTGTTGAGGTGAAAATACAAGAATGTGTTCGGGCTTGTGGCTTCCCAAGTTGAAAACATGACTGTGGCATTACCTGCCGCGCCCAGAAAATTGTTGACAAAAGGTAATTGTTGAGGAACATGATTTACACAGGGCTGGTTGCACAAGTAATTGATAAAAAGGTCAAAGCTAAACCATAGGGAGCCTAAAGAAAGTGAATGGTGTTAGCCACCCAGGGGTTACTAACCATTTTGCTCTCAAGATTCAAGATTATTTATTTGTCACATGCACAAAAAGTACAGCGTGTTGTGAGGTGTGCCCCTGAAATGTCTGTGAGACTGTGCAATATAGTCACAATAAATTAAAGAGAAAATTAAAGGCGAGAGCTAAGTAATAATCATGTGTAAAAATAATATATTCACACAAACATTACTTGTATGCACAAATGTTTACAAGTGTAAACATTTCCACGAGAAAATTCGAAGTGTGATGCTGGGAGACTCCTAAACATCATTGCCTTAAAAAAGGTTTGCGTTTAAAAAAAAATTCTGCTCGTAGCAGGGTATCGAACTGGAGACTTTTCTGACTCTCTTCATTCAGCGCACCGCGTTTTACCATTAAACCATAGAGGGAGCATTAACTCGCTGTCTATTGCCCAGCCATTTAAAGTAAAGTAAAGTGGTTTCTTATAGTCACGTGTGAGCACAGCACACAGTGTGAACGGTATGAAATTCTTTCTCTGCATTTAAAACATTCACAAAGTGAAGCAGTGGGCAGCCAGGGACGCGGCACCCAGGGACCAGTGTGTGGGGATGGTACCTTGCTCAAGAGTACCTCAGTGGTGCCACTAGCAGTCCTAGGATTGGAACCATGCCAACGTTTCAGAACCTGTAGGAGGAGGAGAGGCGCCAAATTCCAGCTATGGAGGGAATAGAAATAAAACTTAAGAAGAACAATAGTGTGATTGCCAATGCAATGACACTAACAAGATCTGAAGTATGCAGATGTACAAAATAGACTATACTGTGCAGTGTGTTAGTTGCTGTTGATGTACATGGACATAGATAACAGACAGCAGGTTAGATACAGTGAGATACAGTTGTGTCTTAATGAACGGTTATGAATGTATGTTGTCATAAATGTCAAGAACAGTTAAAGATAATCAGTGGCAAGAAAAGCAGTAACTCATCAGCAGAACAGCTGCCCTTTTAATAAGTTAGTCTGGGCAGAGCAAGTTGAATAGGTTGAAGTCACTTGTAGGGTATAAGCCTTTGCATAAATTTATGCTGATTGGAATTCATTTCACTCAGCCAAGCCTTTTTTAAATTTATTGAGGATAAACTGGAATTGGTGAGCTTTAATTAGGTCTTAAATCCGCACTAAAATAAGTTGCCAGTGAGATTTGATATATTTTAACAATATGTGTAGAACATAGTTTCACCACATTAGGATTGGGTGGTACCTTGGCACTACAGTATACTGAGGTATTTCAAAATGATGATTTTGAGTACCATCAATGTTTTTTGTGCACATGATATACCCCAGATAGAAAGCCTTCAACTGGAGGCAGGTTCTGAGAAATGTTGGTAACAAACCACCAACACTGCAGCAATGCTTATGGATTGTTTTTCTTATGGCTATTCCAACCAGTCAAATAAGAAAAAAAGAACTAGGGCTACCTCAGAGTCCTCCAGTGCTTGTGTATGCAGTGGGTTTGTATGTCTACATTAACACTGACTGGTGTGTGAACATCTGGGCCATCACCATCTACTGGGCATCTCCACCTGCCTGTGATGGTGAAGCCTCCTTTCCAGATCCGCTGAATCACTTCTGCCCACGGTTTGAAGTGCAAAATGACGTGGCAGTGAGGATGACCACCCCATCCCCTAATGACCAGGTGCTCTGTCTGACCATGGTTGATGTTAGGGGAAAATTTTGCTTAGAGACAATCAACGGAAGGCTGCCTGACCAGACAAGATTCCTGGTTGTGTCTTCAGATGTTGTCAGACATCTTCAATATCTCTGTTAGCACCACTGTCGTTCCAACATGCTTCAAATCAACCACTATCATCTCTGGATGAAAGAAGTCGTCAGTGTCCTGCTTAAGTTACTATCATCCCGTTGTACTCACACCCATTGTCATGAGGTGCTTTGAGATGCTCGTCATGAGGCACATAAAATCACAGCTGCCACCCTCGCAAGATATCCTGCAGTTTGGGTATTGCCCCAACTGCTCAACGGATGATGCCATCACCACCACACTTCCATCACCATCACCTGGAGTTCACCCACCTGGGCATAAAGGACACTTGTGTGATAATGCTGTTCATAGACTTCAGTTCTGCATTCAACACCAGCATTCCTCAGTATCTAAATGGGAAGCTGAGACTGCTGGGCCTGAACATCTCCCTTTGCAACTGGATCCTGGACGTCCTTCCTGGGAGACCTCAGTCAGTCAGGATTGGGAGCAATGTCTCCAGCACCACCACGCTGAGCACAGGGTCTCTGAATGTTGACAAAACAGAAGAGATGGTTGTTGACTTCAGGAGGGGACAGTGTGATCACTCATCAGCTCCTTGGTGGAGACCGTCCAGAGGAGAGTCCCCCCCCGCCCTCCACATTCGGCCGAGGAACTATAGAGAGCATTCTTTGTAGCTGCATCACAGAGGTTTGATCATCAGGGCCTCTCCCCCTTCACGGACATTTGTTGCTCTTGTGTTTTTCTTGTGTTTGTGTTGCACCATGGTCCTGGAAGAACATTGTTTCGTTTCACTGTGTGCGGTGTATACGCATAAAGTGCCAAAAAAACATACTTGACTTGATTTTACATGTCAGGATGATATGAAGACAAGAAAAAAACCTGCCCTATATAACTATTATTGGAAGAATCCTTAATGTGGTCAAGAATCTTTGCATTATGTGAAGGTTCTTTAAACCTTTAAAAGGTTCTTTGCATTTGCTCATCCCATTTGCAAACATAGTTATTTAGGTAGTATAGAGAGCATGTCATCTAGGGAGACTTGTCTGGAGTGCTGAAGCCTGTGGTCTTGAATTTACAGTTACTCACTGTGGAGTACTGTTATTACCATTGTAGTGAAAAGCTATGTGTCGGGGGGGAAGCTTTACATATTGCAGCAACTTTCTTATGACTTTCCTAATGGTTCAAATTATCAGTTCAGCATGCACCAAAGATTGCTCCTCAGTGTTTTCTCAGTGTTGGCTGTAAGCTTAATGAGGTTAAGTCTAAATTCCTCTTACTTGCAGGATGGGCAAGCTGTCAACACTCAGGTGTCTTCTTTCCCCACTACACAACATTTTTGGCCCCCAAAGCTTAGTTGGTTTGTGTAGAGGTAAATATTTAGCATGCATAATATGTTGTCTCTTGCAAATAACATGAATAAAGAGTCTTGCTTGTGACATTTAAAGGGCCCCTTTAATAGAAAAAATATCTTTCTCATTTTTTTTAATAAATGAAGTCAATGTAGTACACAAACACTAATAAGATTTGGAAGACTTTACTCCCTAGTCCAAATAGATTGTACATGCACATTTATCTGCAAAATCAGCCCATTTCAAGTTTGCTGTTTATGTGATGTCACTAAAAACAATAGATTGACACAAATCCACCTATTTAGGTCACTTAATTTATAACGAGTGTTTCTGTACTTATGAAAGAGTCAAAATACAGGGTAGCCCTCTCGAACAGAAGCCATTTGTGTATGCATGTTTTAAAGCTACTTCTGTAAATTACTTTAAGATTTTTGTAACTAAAATGAAAAATGCTAAGATAATTATTCTTATGGTTCTGTGCAAATCTACTGAACAGACTCCTTTCAAATGTAGCGCCTAGTCTTATCTCTGTCAGTCTGATTCAAGTGTTCAGAGTGTGTATGTCAGTCTCAGTAAGGGTTTGACCTCTCACAGCATGAAAAGTGTTTAACCTTTGATGGGATCTCTTGGCTCAGGAGAGCAGTGATAACAGCTGTGTTTTGCTTGCAGACCAGGCACTGTAAGGCTTGTTTATCTTCTGAACTGGGCATTGAGCTGGCCACAGGCCTGTAGAGCTCTGTTCACCTACACTCAGTAGAATCTGCTGTATTAGGCTCGTTTTTGACATGGACCTTTAGGCTCCTTCTGTAACCTGGTTTTAATAGTTTTAATATTTTGCTGTGATTTTCCTGGTTAGCTGCTGTGTTTTTTTGGCTTTACCTTATATTAAACAAAGATTAAGTTTCAACTCACATGCTGTCACTTACATGCCGTCATTTAGGAAGATGAAGAGATGCTTTACTGAGATACTACTAATGCTAATAATAGTAATAATAATAATAGCAGCAATTTGTACTATAGTTGTTTTAGACAGCGCATAACCCTGGATGCCGGGGAGAACAGTGATGGTGGGAGTTGTTTAAGATTAATCTGTGTTAAATAAAAACATAATAAACACACAGTTCAGTAAAGGTTGTGGATATACTATGCCATCATGATGTAAATCTCAGGATTCTATTAATAACGGTACAGTAACAGAACATAATTGTTAAACAGACTTTGTTAAACGGATTAGCCGGATTGAATGAGATTAGAAATAGGAGTATTTATCCTGAGAATCAGCGTTTTGATTGATGTGTGGAGTGTGGCAGTGTGGTCTGAGGATGTGCTAAAATGTATACTGTACAATGAATGACTTTTTCTATATGTGACTTCTGCCTGCAGAACTGAAGACTTTCAACCAGCACAGTTTAACAGCTAGGTCTTCAATCATTTTGGTAAATAAAAATGGTATCCATGTAGGATATCACATCATCCTGCATGGTCAATAATTCAGTTAGGTTTACATGTGGCAGTCTTGGTGTCTTATTATGGTTTGCATGAAACAGATGATTTTAAAAGAGTGGTAAATGAGTGTTTTTTACCATCACTGTTACCAGTTAACTGTGTACAGGCCAACAGGAAATTTGTAAATTCCTAAATCCTAATCTTAATTTGTTTTCAGCGTGTAATCTGCACAGAGTTTACACATTGTCATCACTTGCTGATACCAAAGGTGGTAGCTAATACATTATTAATGTGATACATTATTAACAGGAACACTCTTTCAAAGCGTGACCCAGACATACTAACAGTTGATTTTAGGCTTGTGTCTGACTCACTCCTGACTTAAGACTGACTTGACTCTCTCTTCTAGGTGTGAGGGAGCACACACCATGGCAGGCGACATGCTGTTGCTAATGAGGGGCTTGGCCAAACTGAGCCAGGCAGTGATCGAGACCCAGTCTAGTGCACTGCGAAGTGGAGGGGCCATGGCCCAGAACATGCAGATGACAGCAGAACAGGGCATGAGTGTAGCCATGCAGAAGATACAGGTGGGTTCTACCAACATAATCAACTGGAACTATGGACATAGGGCAATGTCTGTATGTAAATTGTGTGTTATTTTGTTTGTGCTTACAATATCAGGCCTCAGGGGTACCGAGTGAAAATTAGCCAGTTCACTAACAGTGGTACATGTATGATGAGTAATGTGTAGGGGTGTAACAATGCATTGAAACAGATGTTCTTTTTATTACTATATCTAATGCAACTGCATTGTTTGAACACCAGAGTTTGCAAACCATCAGCACTAATCAGCAACATTCAGGTCATGCGCCTGGAGGGAAGTGATGAATACGTCATCATTTTTCTTAGTCCAAAATATTGCATACCCTGTAGTGTGACACACTCTGCACACTATTGGATTTTTATCTTTACACTCCTAGTAATGTGCATCATCTCAAGCAGTCATTCTTGTCTTCCGTGTATTGTTAGTCATGTTACTGTTTTTGGTAGAAGTATTTATTTAAAGCAGTCTGCTCCTGATCCATGTGGACTGTAGGAGATCACAAACCAACATCAGAGCTTGAAATATATAGCAACTTCAAATAGCAGCTGTCACCGAGGGAGCAAAATACGAATTTGAAGTCTGCACAGCAGAGATGGCATTCGATTGTTTTTGAAATACCAAGTCATCCTTGTTATCCTTGAGTTCTATAGAAGCTGTGAGGGTGTTAGTTTACAGCAGGGTTTTTCCTGGCTCAAAATGAGGCAGAGGTGGTACCATCTAGATCATGTGCACACACGTACATGCACGTGTGCCGTACTTCCAACTGGCTCAAGCAAACAGCTTGAGGCGGCACAAAATTTGACAGTGGCGACCGCCTCATAATTCTCTATGCAGAAAAAACTTGATACAGCCCAGTTGTTTCAAAGTCTGTTATCCTTCCAAAGCATGATCGAATGCAGGGTAACACAAACAAAAGGTTTAATCAAATTGCACTGGCTTGTTAAAGGTTTGCTGTCTCTGTTGAAAGTGACCCTACTGTTAAAGTGCTACGTAGTTACTAGAGGCTGTTTAGATCCTCTGACGTTTTAGTAAACCTTAATGGAACTGACATGACTCATTTTATTACTGTTATTTAAGAATTTCTTTAGCCTCTTCTTTTTTTTCTGTCTATTAATATTTGAATTCTAGAAAGTGTAGTGTAGATGGCTACACAACATTAGTAATTTATTGTCAGGAAGATTCTGAATTTCAAAAATTTTTGCCTCTTGCTTTAATTTAGCCACCTTAGTGTTACTGGAATGAAATAGTGCTAATTGATGCCCTCTAACTTTCATCTAGTCACACTAGCATTTTTGATGAAGTATATTTAAAGTATCCTATTCTTTCTGATCTGTATTTCTGTAGGAGTTTACAGGCCAGCAGCAGAGTGCGACAGACTTCAACACAGATATGGATAATAAGTATGATTTTTCTGGCAAAGAGGAGAGTTTTGAGGGTGTGGAGCATGGGGACTCAGCTGACGATGCTTTCAGGGACTCTAGAATGGGCACAGCCAGGATGCACAACCAGCCCACAGGCAAATCAAAGCTTTTTGATGGCTACAAGGACACTATCAATCAGTACACCGGGACTCGATACTATCACCAGGATCATTCTTCTGTGGGTGGCCTCACAGCTGAAGACATTGACAAAGCCAGAGAGGCCAAGCAAAACAGCAGCAAACCCCATAAACAAATGGTACAAAAGCTATATCTGTCAGTCTGTCATCACACACATGTAACCAGCTATAATTATCTCCTCCTCTTTCACGTGTCGCATGTTGTAGGACCAAGTAATTTAGTGTTGCTTTTTTTTTTTTGGCCACATGCTTTTTGTGACCGAAGTTTAGTATTGTATAGTATGGTGTATAGCATGTAGTGGCAGCAATGGCAACATTTTTTAAAGGTTCTTTAGAGAACTGCACAAGAGGAAATTATACATAAAATAATAACACTACAATCATTCAATTATTAGAGTATAATAACCTTGTGGAGGCAACTGATGCAAAGTTAGAAAAGTCCACATGGAGTTTCTTATATATAAAATATTGCCATAAGCAGAGAAGCCCTTTTTTAAAATGTAGGCTCACTTGGCTTTAAATGAAACAGAATAGAGAGTTTACAACTTGGCAACAAAGGCTTGTTTGTAACAAACCAGATATAATAGTGATAAAGTATTTATTTGATTTTGTTTAGGTTGAATCCTGAGTATAGGAATAGTCATGGTGTAATTTTGAGCAAGACAACATGAAATTGTAGTATGAATGTTTTCTTCTGTTTTTAGTTAAGTGAAAGAGCTAGGGAGCGGAAGGTTCCTGTTACACGGCTGGGAAGACTGGCAAACTTTGGAGGTAAGATAGATTGACTTCTTTGCAAACAAGTGATTGTTACCATAGCACTGATGGTATGGCATTGTCTTCTGTTTAGCTTTTCTACACTCGATAACTTCAAACAATAATACATTACCTTATGTCCAGACAACCATTAGCCTACATCACTGAGGCACCCCTGGCTCAATATTTACACAAAGCATTATTTATTTACTTATTTTTATTTTTACAGAAGGCCCCATGTTAAACCGGTTGTAGTTGCACAAGGCCATTCTTTGTTAACCATTTAGAGGAGTATTTAGCATTAAAATAATAGTTTAAGAAGTTGTGAACCTAGCTGGTGTCCTTATGGTATGCAGCCAGGATATGACTCTTTCCTCACATCACTGTGGAGCTAAGCATAATCTGCACACTGCACAGTTTAGGCTGCTGGGATTACATAGGAGAACTTGGTCTGTCTGGGAAAGTGCATCACGTACTTCCTTCTGAGAAAGAGCATGTCTCGATACAAAACTATTCCTTAGATGCCTTGCTTTACATTTGTAATGTTTAGCAGGAGGCCATGTGCTGTTCTCAATATTGGCAACTATCTCATCTTAGTTGTCTTTCAACCGAGCGAGTCTGGTTGCCGCTCAAAGGGTACAAGTTAAAGACAGGAGTGGTGTGGGGACACTGGAAAAGGAAAGTGCTGTCATGTAGGAAAATAACCTTGTGTCACCGTGCATCCTGTGTGAGAATAGGGTACCGGACGGCATTTGATTTTCCAATGACTGTGAACTGCTGAAGGAGGATTAATGAAGCATAAACAATATCCTTAGCTCAGATGAAATTGTGTATGTGTATGTATCCGGGTTCATGAGAGGACTGACCGTTGGTCTGAATGCCGGGCAATTTGTTGCCATTTCTGAGGGGTTATCAGGTCCACAAATTACCCTACAGGACTCAAAAGTACACCCAGGGCCACCTGTTTACTGTGGATGCTTATATGGACATGGTGTCCAGTTTACATTACAGAGGGCATTTCTTCTCCAGACTCCTTGGGCTTCATGAAAGAATGTTGGTTTACATAAGGGATCTGTTGCCTCACTCCCTTTCACAACAGCTCAATTACAGAGCATGGTGTAGCTAGCATATACTAACTGACCTCTATCCAAGATTTATCAGAATGAGAAAAATGTTTTATCTCCATCCCTGGCCTCATTCAGAAAAATTGCTTTGAGTAAACAGGTTAGAAATTAAGCTTGCTTTTTAGTACTGTAGCAAGTGTGAGTTCTTATCAGAGAAGATGGTAATTGAGACAGCTAACTGGTCTCATTTTACAATGGAAAGAATGCTTAATAGCTGCTTGTTGTTTGAGCCTAATCAGTGGTCCATTACAGCTACATTCCACTGAAATGATTCAGATGGTTGAATTTTTCCCTGTTTGTCTTCGTTTGCTTGGTGTGAAGTGTAAAGTGACCATTTGTCATACGTGAACACATCACAGCACACAGCACACAGCACACATTTAACCGATTCACCAAGTGAAGCAGTGGGCAGCCAGGAACACAGCACCCGGGGACCAGTGTGTGGGAATGGTATCTTGCTCAAGGGTACCTCAGAGGTGCCACTAGCAGTCCTGGGATTCGAACCCACAACCTTCTGATCACAGGGCCAACTCCCTAACCACAGGGATTCTCCAGCACCTAATGTTATGGTCTCACACATTTAACTCATCTTTTCTTGTACTCGTCTCCAGGCGCTCTCATTACGAGATCAGGTCTGGCCCCCCATCTGGACCTTGCATTGTCCGTAATTCAGACAGGGCTGTATGGTGGCAGATGTGTGGTCAGAGTAGAAGTCCTGGGATTCGAACCCACAACCTTCTGGTCACAGGGCCAACTCCCTAACCACAAGGCCACCAGCTGCCCCAGCTGTACAGCTGAAAACATGATAACTTGGCGAACAGGGCTTATACAAAGGCTCACCTTTTCACAGGTTGATGCAGCTGTTCTTGATCGGAAGATGAGTGTCTGAATTAATCCCATTAACAGCTGTACTTTTCAGCTGGTCTGTGGTCATCGCCTCAACTTTAGAATGGTCGGTGGCATAAATGCCTTACCGGTTACCCTTTTAAGACAGCACAGATGCTCCTGTTTGGTTTAGATAGCCCTCTTTGTTTTTGTTTTCTTTGCTGAGCTGCTGCTCTACTAAGCTACTGTGCCTCAGTTTCATCCTGTCAAACAAGCAAAAGAGTCCAGTCTGTTGTATGGCAGTCTGAAAAAATGGGAATATAGTGCTGTGATTTCTGAAGTACACCCCGTACTATTGCATGTTTTTCCTTATGTCATTTTCCACCCTCACTAATGCTAAGTCATACTGTAATAATGATGTTATTTTATGCCAAGACATTATGCCAAAACCTTGTTCTTGCACGCGTATAAGACTGTTACAATGTTATCTAAATTAAATCGTAGGAGGTGATTTTCAGTGGCTGAACTGTAATGTTGTTTAACCACTCATGCCCAGTTACCTGTGTTCTCAACCCCTTCTATTTTGCTCAAGGCATCTGCCAGGCCTAAACTACACAAACAGCAGCTTGATTTAATCATTCACCAGTATTGACCTAGAATCCCACAAGCCCAGCCAAACTTCAGGAAGCGACTCAAGCTTAATCTTAAAAGCATTCCTGTTGCTTAGCCTAAAGTATGTAAATCTAAACACAAATATTTGTTCAGGCTTTGTCTTCCTTACAGCAACTGTACATTTTAACTGCAAAGTGCAGAGACTGACTGCTCCATCTCACTCATTTAGCTCCTCCTAAACTTCACAAACCACACATCTTACATAACCTCACGATTACATAACATGCAACTGTTGGTGGAGCCCGCAGAAGGTTGTTATTGTTTTTATGCTTCCTCCCAGGAAAAATGCTGACCCGTGCATCATCAGATGTGCTATTTTGCCCATTTTCTTATGTAGAATTGACCATGCTTGTGTTATTGTACTAGTATAGTAAACTGTGAATAGTGATTTCTTTTCTCTCTCAAATGCTATACCTTGCAATTGTAATAGTCAGGTCCAAATACAAGATGTTTGTACACAGTACTGTGAGCTTGGAAATGCACCATAGCAGCACTGTGCAGTTTACCATGAGTAAGAGTATGAAAACAGGTAAAGCATTAGAATCAGATTAATTAAATATTTGGTTTGACTTCAATTAGTGTGATTGCAGAAGGGTGAGTATTGATCGTTTAAATTTTTTATTTTTGTTGTCCAGTCACCTCCGTAATGTATGGAGAGAGAGAGAGCAGTGAGGTGAGTCGCCTTAACAGTCTGTAAGGTAAAGAGAGTCCCAAAGCCACAGATCGACAATCACAAGCAACAAATCAATCCTGTGGAGCTAAAGACATAGCAGCCTCATGAACAGTGTTTAAGACACTAAAGCTCAGGTCAGTTATGAAAAAAAAAAAAGCCATGTGTCACTTTTTGTTGTAATTTATAAAAAATAATTGGCCCATGAATGCTTTTTTGGCGCTGCTAGTTAGTTAGCCAGCTTTGTCAGCCGATTTGAGGCCGTATCTTAACTAGCGATGGGCCGATCCACGTTTTTCCAGTTCCGATCCGATTCCGATACACGACTGTTGATACCAATACAGAGTCCGATATAATACATCTTTTTACTTTCATATTAGCATTATTTTTGTTGAAATTGTCCTGTTTGTTAGTAAGGCTACATCACAGAAGAGCAAAAATATACACAACTACATTGAATTTAAAGGCATTCCAAAGGAATGTATTTATGTCACACTTCACAAAAAGGTAGCAGCAACAGCTGTAAAATTTTGTAAATATCAAAAACACAACAATCTTG
>JBBPCZ010000163.1:13663900-13688708 GCA_037974445.1 Brycinus macrolepidotus
GTGTGTGTGTGTGTGTGTGTGTGTGTGTGTGTGTGTGTGTGTGTGTGTGTGTGTGTGTGTGTGTGTGTGTAGCTGAGCTGACTAGACATGGCTCCTCTCAGAGTGATGAGGTAGCAGTGCTGCAGAATGCGATAGCGTCTCTGGATCGTGAGAAGGATGCTCTGCAGGATGCAGTGGACCAAAAGACTGAGAGCATGGTCCTGCTGCAGGAGCAACTACATAGTAAGGTAGCCAAGATCAGCCAATCCTGCAGCAAAGGGACTGCTTGTGTCTGCATTTCAATGATTGAACTGCCATTTGTTCTCCCAAAAATGTAGAGGTTGTTGCTTTTTTTTCCAGTTCAAATTCCAAGACGGTGTTAAAAGAAGTACAACCTATTTGAAATATACTTACTTGCAACCTACATGATTGAAGAAGAGTGGTTTGGAGGTTTTTGGTCATGTCTTGTAATTTTCTTTTCGACTGTTACACCCTCTGCAGGAGAAAATGCTGACAGAAGTCCGACATACCATAACAGAAATGGAGACCTCTTTAGAGTAAGTCTGAATCTGTCTGTTGTAACCATATAATCATTAAGTGTTTTGTACTTCTCAGTTTTTGTAGTCCTTTGTGTATGTGACAAATAGCAAAATGTATCTAAAATTTGCCCAAAGATTGGTGTTTGTGTATTTGTGTTGTAGCGAGCTGAAGGTGGTACTGAGCAGTCGCGAGCGGGAGATTGCTAGTCTGCGCAGACAGCTAGACCAGACACAAGAGGAGCTCTCAGCAGTTAGCCGTGACAGAGAGGTAGCACTGAGAGAAAACCGACGACTGCAGGACGACTTGGCCACCATGACCAGAGAAAACCAGGTACACACATACACACACACAAACAAGGAATTAATGTGTGTGCAGATGATCTAAATATGTCTATGACCAGTTTGGTATACACACTCATCTGTATATCCCCGCTGCTATGTACAGGCAGTCCATGCAGAGATGGAAGAGGCTTTGAGAGAGAGAGACGAGCTGAAGATGAGAGTTCACTCCTACATCTCTGAGGTGGCCAAGATAGAAAAGATGATGGCCGCTAAGGTAAAAAAGTGAAATATTGAATTTTGTTCCACTTTGATGTATGGATCTGATTTGCAGTTGGTGTAGTGAGTCTGAATTGTTGCCCATGAAGGAGTAATGTGTCATGTCACCAATACAGATTTTTTTTTTTTTTGCTAGAAGAAAATTACTGACTTGGATTCTACTGCACCGTTGCTGTCTTTTTCATGTGAATGATCAAGGTTGTTCATACAAGCTTTACAATTTAGCAGTGATTATTTATGGTAGTAAGCTTCTAAGAAACTAGGGCAAGTTCAAGATTAAATTTTACTTGTTCTTGTATTATGGAACACCTATGCTTTTAAACTGTCATAAAAAACAAAGTGACAATAACATCATCAAAAACATTAATATCGTTATTAAACAGGCTGGTTTAGAAACAAATGTTGGTGAAATGCTGGTTGTGCTACAGGAACAGGAGAACAGGGAGATGCTGGAGCACTTCCGCATGGCACACTCAGATGCAGAGGAGCGTGAGCTGAAACTCCAGCAGGCTGAGGGCCTCAACAACTCCATTAAACTAGAGCTGCTCTCCTCCGACACTGAGCGCAGACACCTCAGAGAAAGAGTTTCGCTGCAGGACCGAGAGATACAGGAGGTATGGTTGGAGAGATTCAAGTGTATTAAGATATTTAATCAAAATGCTTGCACATTCTTTAATATGAAACCAAGAATAAACCAAGTTCAGTTCATGAAAGCTTTGCTAAGTGACTGATGGGCTCAGTGCATCACAATGGATATACCCATTACTAGATCTGTATGAACCATATATCCCAGGGTTAAAATGATAATCTAGCATTCTCACCATCAATATGCGATCACCATCGATATCGTGCATTCAGTATCATACAAGAAAATGCATTGTAGCCACACTACACTATGCAGTCCTAGATATGGGGTAAAGTGAGAACAATACAAGACAATGAGATCTTCAGAAAATCTTTTGTATTGTGTTGTCAAATGTTCCTTTCACTATTGAAGTGCTCATGGCTCTGTTTTTGTTTTTTGTATAGCACATGAATGCGCTGCAGGCATATGAGGCTCAGGTGTCCTCACTGGCACGGGCAATGTCTCGACTGGAGGAGGAACTTCAGACAGCTCGGGCAGAGAAAGCCTCAGTGTTAGCTGATCTTGCCTCTGTGCGAGAACTCTGCGTTAAACTGGACTCCAGCAAAGAGCTGGTTTCACGGCAGCTAACCGCCAAGAGCATGGAGCTAGAGAGGGTGAGGAAGAAGCAGCAGATACATGCACACGCACATATTTCAGTGTGTTGATATTTACTATACTGCTTGCAAAGAAATAGCAAGCCTGAATATCCATTAGCAGAAATCAAACAAGCATTTTTATCACCTACTGGACACACATCTAAAGCAAAACTGTTCCACAGTATGAAACTCTGCAACATCTAACAGAAATCGAACTTGACTCCTCTGCATACTGTCACCCTTAACTTCAGGTGACTGGAGAGTTGGAGGATGTGCGCTCAGAGACAGATCTTTTGAAAAAGCAGCTGTCCAGCGAGAAGGTGACTGTGCGAAACCTGGAAACATTGCTCTCCACTAACAGGCAGAAAGAGTTCCAGAGCCATCTTAGTGCCAGCGAGAAGGAGTCAGAGCTGAAAGTGCTCAAAGACCGCCTGGCTCTTGCAGACAGCAAAACGTAAGAAGCAGGGAGGAGGAGACAGAGTGGGAGAGATGGGGGTTTCACAGTAATGAGTACATGTGAACTTGCTGATGCTTTCAACCACATTTGTATTTGTAGCCAGTGATGATGACCAACTTAAGGTCCGAGAATGGCCATTTCTAGTAGGCATTTTGGGCTGTTGATAGGACCTTGTTAAAAGTGAGCGGAATTAGTTATAAGTGTTTATTTCTGTTTGTTTAGAGCGGGTCATGCTAGAGAAGTATCTCAGCTCCGTGGCAAAGTCTCTCAGCTCCAGACAGAGATGGATGTGCTAAAGAGGCAGCTAACAACTGAGCGCTTTGAGAGGTGAGCCATTCAGATCAGCCGTTCAAGAATTAAATGTTTGTCATAGCTTAAAGGGCAATTCCATTGTTTATCAAAATGTCTGCAAAATGCAATCATTGACATTTTAACAAAGTTATTTAAAGTGGTTGAATGTAAAATGGTGCTTTGTAGAGAAACTGACTGACCTATATTTCTATACAATGGCATTATATTACTGTGGTTGAGATGTCTACGTTATGTATAGCCATTTTATTTACTATCCAAAACCACCAGTGAACCAACACACATCTTTTGATATTGTATCTGGACTGTTGGTAATGGTAAAATAGTAAATCAGAAAAAATAAGTTTTGTTTCAGCAATTATTTGCCATAATATGCCCTGCATGTACATTTCTGACACGAATGGTTTAAAAAATGTTTTAACTCAACCTTATATTTAAACTAATGGTAAAACAAGGCATCAGTCAGTGTATTAGTCACCATTTCATGTAATAGTTATGTGTGAGGGAATTTTCGGAGGAATTAAACACTTCACATCTGGTTCCCATCACAACTTCTGTGAATAACTGTGACAACATAAGAACAGAGCATTTCACATGAAACCACTCACCAGTAAAATTCCCCTTAAAGGTCATTATTTCACCCATTCCTCTCTCTCTCTCTCTTTCAGGGAGCGGGCAGTTCAGGAGATGCGTAGACAAGGCATATCGTTCTCCTCTTTGCGTAGCTCTTCACCTCTCAGTACCTCTCTCAGTCCCCGCCCACTCTCTCCTGAGCGGTCTATCCTGCGTACACCAGAACGTTTAGTAGACAAATCATCAGAAAAGTGAGTTTTTATATGTGCACGTAATTTTACACCACACAAATTCTACTCTCATTTTTGGCTACAAAGGTTTTTCATAATAAATGCATTTGCAGGTTAATGAGCACTCACTGCACCGCTACATGTTTTGATTGTACAGTTCTGAATGTTGAACAAATTGAACAAAAAATTAGTTTCTCCTCCATTTTGTTCAAAATCAGCTTGAATGAGGGATGGCCAATATCATCTCCAGTTGACTTGTATGTCAACTCCGCATTTTCAGTGAAATCAATAACGAGATATTTTTGATGGGTATATCAAAGTCCTTGTGAGCATTGACTATGTGTAAGCAAAGGTGTTAACTGAAACACAACTGTTTACCATTTGGAGAAAATCAGCTAGCAGTACTTTATTTACTTACAAAAATATTGAATACACTGCTTTTGGAAATTAGGATGTTTCTCTTATTTGGCAAGGAAGTCATTTGGTTCAAGTATTAATATTCAGTCATGACTAAACTAAAATACAATTCAAAAGAGGTGGTTCATTTGATCTGTTACCACCAACAAGGTGGGGTTGTGGTTTAATTAAAAAAGTGTCAGGTTAAGTAACAAATGACTCATTTATTGCCCCCATACATTCTCTTGCTCATTACGCCTTTTCTTACCTGTGCTTTATTTCAGAAGTGTGAGCTTTAAGGATTAGAGGAGAAACAGGGCTTGAAGAACTGAGGAAATTGGAAGTGCATGGCAGTTATTCCTGGGAAAGCTTAAGGTTGGCAATCCCTCTCATCTTGAATGTTACATATGTACCCATGAGCAGTGTTGTGTCTTTTTGTATCTGATTCTCTCAAACAGTCTGACTTGGACTAAAACCACACCTCAGATTCTAGACGGCTTCCTTGCTTCAGATTCTAAAAGTGAACTGACATTTAATTACAGGCACAAATGTAATCATGCCACCAAAGCCAAATAGAAAAGCGCAGTCTATCTAATTGACTTTTCTTTATATCTTAAAGCAAATTTATTCTGTGTGTTGTTTTAAATGTGAATATTATATTTAATTTATAAAACTTTTGTACACAAAGGCATTTTATTTAACATTTTAATAAGTGTATGTCCTGTGATGTTTTCTAAATTGCAGTTTCTTATATGAAATGTTCTTTTTAAGGATGCTAGGTTTTAATTGAACCGACTGTGAACATGTTTAAACAAAACTGGGATTTGGCAGTCATACTCAGGCCTGTCAGTGTTACACCCACTGCTCCGAACATCCAGATGTGTTAATAATGTTCTGTCTGTTGTACATTGCATTATGTGTTTACTTGAATTAACTTATTCATTTGAATAAACATATACAGTTTCCAATGTTGGTTGTCTCTAGCACATTCTTTGACACACAAAAAACATTATTTAAGAAAATATGAAAGCTTTTCCCACTGAGGAGAAAGAAATTGACATTTAAGGTATCAAAATGGGTTGTTTTTGTTTTAACCCTTTAGAGGACACAAACCCAAAAATGCTAAGCTTCTGAATAACTTGCATTCATCATTGAGTATTTTATTATTTATTACTTTGAGTGCATTTGAGACTCAGAATTCATGCCATGCTGTCGAGCTCTTTTATCTCCTCCTAATCTAGGCCACCCTGCTGCAGAGGAAGTCCGGGGTGTTAATTTGGACCCTGCCACCTTCATTCCTGCTTTGACGAACCGTTCTCTTTTAGTTCATTTTATTCTTTTTTTTTTTTTTTTTTTGAGTTGCCATTTGTCTACAAGTAGGCTGTTTCCCTATTTCTGAACAGGCAGATTTCACTGATCTGTAATCAGCCAAGTGGTGTGGAATAGGTACCTCTCACATCCACCTACTGGTTTAATTATATGCTTAGTCTTATTTTTCTTGAATAAGTACACTTTCCTTTTTTGAATGTGAAACTGCATGCTTAATCTTGCTAAGGAATTTCAAATCTTGTTTAAGGAATGGACTGTTTTTCCCAAAAGTCCTTTTTGTTCCCGAGTATGAAAGTGAACTGATTTAGTCTGTTGTGAAAATGGGCGATTTGCATCTTTGGTCATGGAAAAGTGTCCTGGCATTAATGCTCTTGTTTTTCTACTTCAGACAGCTCAATAACATTTGCATGGTACCTCCTCTAATTCAAAGGACATAAAGGTTTTGATAACGGTTTGATGTAAACAGTCAGAATGTACTGTCAAACATACGTACAAATTTCAAAACATTCACATCCCATTTCACATATGGAGCTGTCAGGAAAGTGTTTTGTTTTTGTGATGTCTGGAAAAAAATGTACAGTTATGATTAAGTTTACAACTTTAGCCCCAAACACACTGGAGTTATAAAGAGTGTTCTAGCTGCTTTTTGAATGAAGACCAACAGAGGGCAGCCAATCAGAACAGACATTTATATGTCAGTCTTAAAAAGCACAGTACAAAAAGGGATAAAGAAAAGTTGGAAAATGACCCCGAAGAAATTGTTTTTGGTATGTCAATACTTGACCTCAGTGGGGACAAAAGAAGAAAATGTAGGATATGGGCCCTTTGAACATCTGAAAAGAACAAATAAACAAACAAAAAACTGACAGTGTGGAATAATAGAACTATCTGACCCTCCATTTTAATACTGTCAGTTCTTCGATGAGGAACCACTGATGCCATCTTAAGGGTTGCTCAACTAATGAAAACAAAGTTCTCTCTTAGGATATTTTCAGTTTCCCTTTTTTTAAAAAAAAATAATACCACGTTGAAATGTTGACTGAACATATTGTTGCAGTTGAAAAACCACTGAAGCAAGCAAGTTGGCAGCCAGCTTAAACTGGAGCAATGGGACCTCTGAGTAATGTGGGTGAACTGACTGCATCAGCTGAGGTGTGGGTTGTTAGATGATTCCTTGGATGTAGAAGGAATACAGACTGCATAAAAGCAGGCAATAGCAAAACTTTCTCAAACCTGAATAAAAAAATGACAAAAATGATGTGATGGTGGAATATTATACTTTATATACCAATATGCCAATAAGACGATCAATTATGTTCAAACTGCGCTTTATGTAGCAAAACTATGCCATCTTTTATACATGAAAGCTTAGGCTAATGCAGGATGAAATAAATTATACAAAAAGTTTTGTACATTATCTTTGGACAACAGTTGCATTACAATAGTTTCACTGCAGAGTTTACTTAGCTCGATAATTAGTTAACTGAGGCTGACTTTAAGGCAGAGTTTTGGGGATGTTTTTACAGAAGATTTAGGTGACTACTGACTTTTAGTAGTCACAGTGGTGGCAGCTGGTGGCCTGGTGGTTAGGGAGTTGCCCCTGTGATCGGAAGGTCGTGGGTTCAAATGCCAGGTCTGCCAGTGGCACCACTGAGGTACCCTAGAGCAAGTTACCGTCTCCACACATTGCTCCACGGGCACTGCATCGCTTGTTACCCACTGCTTCACTCAGGTGAATGGGTTAAATGCAGAGAATAATTTCACACTGTGTGCTGTGCTGTGTTGTGTTCACGTGTGACAAAAATGGCTACTTCATAATTGGAAGCATTTCTGTTTGTTGCTGCTGAAGGCAAGCACATCACTACTGAAAAATATATTCTTTGCTGTCCCCTCTTGCCCTTGTCCTGCAAGTGGCCACTTGTGCAAGCTGTGCTATGAAAGGCCTTTATTCGTCCATAAATAAATTTGGGTACCTGATGTCCTGCACACCAAATGTGAGTTTCTGGACAGCGAAAATGCAATATTATGCGCCCTCTGTACAAATTTAGCAGGCATTATAAACTCACTTGACCACTGTTATCTCTGGCCTTGACATGATGACGAGAAACCAACTGACAAGAACATGGATATCTGAGCCAGGCCAAAGCTCTCTCAGATTTAGCTCTTGAATGAGGTGATAAAACTCTTCTGCCCAAGGTCACCATTTGCCTGTTGTGTGTAGAGCAATGAACATCTTTGCACTTGGAAAATATGCCACAAACAACATGGCAAAACTCCAAAAACCAAATCAGCTTGAAGTATAACAGTCTTTAGTCACAACGGGAAGTCGAGGAGGACGTGTCAAAAACAGTGTTGAAACTCAGTACTGATTTTGTGCTTGTATAAAATCACAGTGTTGTGCCCAGCACAATATATTGTTCTCATATGCGACAATATTACTACTAAGGTTGTACATAAAAATAGATTTCACTTGTTAGTCACTTGGCTTCTTTCTACAGATGTGCAGTTATTCCAGTTCTAAATAGTGGTTACAACTTAAATAACTTGTATGTAGTAATCAAACATATTCCCAAGTATGTACAAAACAAAAATACAAATCCAACTGATAAGATACAGCAACTTCCCAAGAATACAAAAGATGGGTACAAGACTAAACAGGTGTACAAGAGGTAAAGTCCCAGGTTAAGTCTTTGCTAGTGTCGACAGTACTCAGTGGTTATGTTGGGCAGCGAGTAGCCAAAAAGGGAGAAATCTAAAATGTACTTTGGTAGCAGTTCCCGCAGCAGCTTCCGAGGCACGCTGCATAGGTAGTAATGCAGGGTTTCCTTGGTAACAGGCTTGTACCATGTTTGTCGTTCAGGGAAGCGCACGTTTGGCGGCGCCCCTACTCGTTCCAATACGTATGCCGCATCACTCTCCAGCTGCTCGTATGAGCCTATGAAGTCATACTCCACAGCACACGGCTGGCACAGGTTGTACATGGGCATCCAGTGCTCGTTCATGCGCTCCACGTCCTCGTCCAGCAGGTAGCGCACAAACTCGGTGAACGTCACGTCGTCGCCTGCTATCGTCCTCCCGTCCTTTGCGCGTCCCTTGCGGTATCTGCGCACGATCTCTGCGCCGTACCTGCGCTGGTACTTTTCAATTTCGCCGAACTTGTTGCGGTAGGCGGAAAGCAGACGCGCCATGGGCTCCCGCACAAACATGAATTTGAAGTAATGAAGCAGCCGGTGCCGGATCTCCTCCGCTGGGAAGTCAGACAGGAAGAGAAGGTCAGCATGGTGGTCCATCTTCAGCTTGACGTCCACATGCGCCAACGTCCCACTCATCACCTTCAGCACCCGCTTCCAGTTGGAGCAGGCCACTTTAGGCACGTAGCAGTAGAGGAAGCGGTGCTCATCGTTTACCAGGATGTGCTGCAGCAGGGTCTTCCTTTGCAAGGGGCTGAGAGACCACACGCTACGAGGCGTGTTCCTCTGGCCACACATGGCTCTTATGGTGCGGTTACGGATCTCCTGCAGAATCTGTGGAAAAGGACAAAAAGGACGCCATTACGATATATACATACACATCTATATACACACAAGTTGCGGTGTAACATTAACTTACCTGAACATTGTGGGAAAAAAAAAGCAGAAACATTAGTACAGATTGAATGATTAGTAGCATGTTAGGCTAAATGGGCAATGGCTTGTCCAGCTTCAGCTCATTTCTTCCCCAAGTGTAAAACACTTGACATTTCAATCTTTAGGACTGCAATTTGGGTAATCAGTCATCTTTAACAATGAGCAAAGTCTGAGAAAAGACAAACAATTTTACAGTAGACAGTACTAGTCAATTTTCATAAATCATTACATATTTTTCCAAAGCATTTCAATCTTTTTCAGATTCCAGGCCTGACAACCTCTGAGACTTGTTCTGGTTAGGGTGGGGTAGGGTTGGGTAGGGTGGGGTGGGGAGGGGAGGGTGTTCTTGCGGTGTACAGCATGTGGTGAGATGTCAGGGTGGGGGTGGGGGGACATGGAGTGCTGCTCCATTGAGAGTGCCTGTTTCACCGAAATGCACATCACAATGATTTGCAGTTGAACGCGCTGCTGCTCGGGGAATATTGGAGGAAGCAAAGCCAAAAAATAACTGAGAAAAGGGAAGTGTGGTGAGGTCCATGTTAACTGCGTGAGTCTCACGCTTAAAGCATGAGAGTTGGCAGTCCTGCTTCGGTTGGTTTGTTTCCAGTTAGTGACATGCAAAGACGTGTTTAACTGACAATTGCTCATCTCAATTTTTTTTGTATTAGAAATACCATGTGAAAGAAAACATGTTGAAGAGAAATGACAAGACAGTCTGTTTATTATATAAAAGTCTGTGTCTTACAAAACAGCAGTTTATTCAGGGCACTCCGATGTTTACTGTTTCCTTGGGAGAGCACCACTGCCTGTTAAAACATACCCGAGTTTCTTGTTCAAGCTCAAGTTTATTTATATAGCACATTATCAATCAAACAGAACAGAAAAATGGAAGAAATACAAGAATACATAGAAGAAAATTGAAAGGGCATTAGAAGTGCTGATATTTAAAAGAAGGCGGAGGACAAGAGTGCAGTTTTAGCAGCTTTTTAAAGCTACAGTTGGTGCAGATGTGATATTGATGGGCAGTTTTTCCAGCAGCGAGCAGCATAGTGACTAAACACCATTTTACCATGTGTGGTTTCAGATCTTTTTACCACCAGCTGGGATAAATGCTTTTAGTTACTCTGGCGTAACTACAAAGGCTGAGATATGTTTATGTTAAATCTATGTGTGGAAAATTATGATTTCAGGTTGCTACACAAACCATTTTTGTTACAACAACCCCCCCCCCGCCCCCCCCAACCCAAAGACATGCTCTATCCAGCCCAAATGATTTCTTGTAGTTGTTTTTCTCCTTGCCCATCACTTATCCACTCTCTTCTTCATCAGAATCCCACCCTCTCTCCAACACTCCTCTTGTTTTCCAGTCTCATTAGTGGATATGGCTGTCAAAATTATTACATAATAGCCGGATCAGAGACACTTGAGATGATCGCAATTATTTGAGCTGACTGCAATTATTTAAGCCAGCCGCAGCTATTTTTCACAGTTGTTAGCTTTCACAGTCATGTTTAAGTCATCAGTTGGGTTGAAGCAAATAGGAGAGCATTTACTGAGACAGCAAAAGGTGTCAACATGTCGTACCTGTCGCCGTTCAACATCACGCCCACGATTACCATAACAAATTGTGATAGGAATCCAGCAGATACTCACCTTGTTTCACACAGCAAGATATTAAAGCTCGTCAAGAACTAAAAGTGACGGCCGACACACACCAGGACTCGCTTAAAGTCTGTATAAAACAACAACAAAAAAAAATCATTCTGCCCATCATGCTGAAAGTTGCTTTTCTGTTTCATGGCCATTTTTGATGCAATATCTTTTCACTAACGCTTAGAACTGTGTATTAGTAAAATCTGATTTCAACAAATAACACAACACAATTACACAACAAATGGTGTAAAACAGTCTAAAACTGGTGTTTGCTCTCCCACACATTCGCTGTTTGCTGCGCTTTCGCTCGGCCGCTCTCCGGGCCCCCTCCCTCTGCGCGTTTTCCCCACCCACCTGCCCACCCAGATCTTGTGATTTTTCCGCTTGTTTCTAAGACCTAAAATAAAATACATTTGGGCACTTTGGTTCTTTGTGGGCATTTATGTGTGATGCCATTTTTAAAAACCCAGTAGCGGTTACTATTATTAATTAATTAATTAATTTTTAAAATCACAATAACGTTGGTTCTATGTTACATGGGAACACCAAACAAAGCTCAGTATGACGTCTGACACCTTGAGCATCAATACAAACCGGGGGAACTTCCATTTAAGGAGCTGTTAGGGCGTATGACGACAATATATCATTTGTTGCGTCTCCAGTAGGGATCTGTGCTGCTTGTGTTCTAAGAGCTAATCACAGTTCTTTTGATGCGTATATTATTATGCATTTTAGCTAAAAAGCATGAATTAATGGTATTACCAGCCTTGTTATGAACTATTACAGAGACCCTCTCCATCTGTAACAGTTAAGCCCACCTATGGGGTACCACTTTTGGGGAAATCACTCACAAACAGTGCTGGAAACCAGTGTTGTGGTATAGATGTGTAGATTGGTGGCATAAAAAAAACTAATAGAGCTAAAGTTATTGTTTACAGGGGTGTAACAATGAAACACGGTGATGTCGCAATGCAAAATGTAACAATGCATCAATTCTGATTTTTAATGCAGTTACATTGTTTGAATATCATTCCAGCACCTTTCAACAGCCCAGTCCAGCATTTTCACGTCATGCGTCTCACTCCTCACACTTTCTGGCTCTAGTTTCACAGCACAGACGGTCATTCTTCCTGATCCTGCTCAACAACGTTGAATGTATTATGAAATGATGCAGAAATGCCGCTGAAAGCTTCTGTTTCTGAAGTGAAAGGGGGCAAAAGACCAAAAACTGCATAAACAAAAGAAAGAAATATTTACACTCAGCATTCCACTGTCAGACCCAGAGGACGTCGTTTCCAAAACACACATGAAATATGCTGTAGACATCTCAGCCGCTTACAGGCCACCTTTAAAACGACATGTAGGAAGTGTTTTTGGCAAATCCCCCCACCCAACAAATGACACATTCATATGTTCATACATAATGTATGTGCAACTCTAATTTTCTCAAATACATATTAACAGGCTGTCCAGTATTTAAAGTAACTTCATATTTACTATATAAATATATTAATTTACAATTATGCTTTACTAAAAGAAATATACGCTTTTAAAGATCCAACACAAAAATGACCTCACATAGGCTGGGGAGTAGAACACAAAAGTATTGGGACACACCTGTTTTTCAGGGTTTGTTCTAGGCCCCTTACTTGCAGTGAAGGACAATCTTAATTCATCAGCATACCTTGCTTTGTGCACTTTTGTCCATAGAGTGTATACTCATCTGGGACTACTTTAGTGTAGCTGTAGGAACACAGAGGCTGGCACAGCTGGAAAACGAGTTAAAGTAAATAACTTTATCGTGAAGACCGTTTTAGGTCTATATATTTTATATGTTGCCTCTGCAATTTGTCATGTTTGTGCATTGATGTGCTGACTCTAAATTTGCACAGTTGGTGTATTTATCATGTTCCTCCGGTAATTGCACAGTATCTTATTTTAGAAGTGTGCATTTCCTCAGGAATAAATACTATTTTGTAGTGCTGAAAACTGGAAAGCATGTTTTCAAGGAAAAAGGCAGGATTGTCCTTCAAATGTGTGCTGCAGTTTATGAATGGGCCACACTCTGAGGAGCAGAAGAAATAACATGTACAGTACAACATTTTACCAAGCCCTCTGAAATCAGAGCTGTGTACCTGAGGGAGGCTGCTCCACAAACATCCACAAACTTCCAGTGTTTACTCCACTAACAGAAGATGACACAGTAAAGCAAACATCCAGTGAATGCACATCACTGCCATACTGCATAAACCAGTCATTATCAAGCAAAAAGCCTTGGCTACAGCACGGCGCAAACACATAACTGTCATCAAATGTGTGGGATTTTAAGTTTCAAGTAGTTAAGTGAAGTAGCCTCCTACAAGTGAGTCCTTCGCTGGAAAAATGAAGAGTTTGAGGCAGCTTTTTCAGGTACAACCTTTTTACAAGAGCTCAGGGTGGGATTCCATACAGCTGGATTTCTCAGTTTACCTTTTCGCTCAACTATAAAATACTCCCCCATAACTTCTAGGTACTTCTAAGTATCGCAGTGGCAGCCAGAGAAAGGTGGGCTTCCTCTCTGGGGTCTCCTCCTGTTTCTTCAGCTTCCCTGCCTACAAAAAAACGAACAAAACTCCTGATTTTTCTTCGTTTCTGTTGGGCCAGCTGGTAGCCTAGTGGTTCGGGAGTTGCCCCTCCGATCCAGAAGGTTGTAGGGTTCAAATCGAATGACTCCCAGTGGCACTACTGAGGTACCCTTGATCAAGGTACTGTCCCCACACACACTGCTCCCCAGGGGTAGAAAGAACGCAGAGAAAGAATTTCACGTTGTTCACACTGTGCGCTGTACTGTGGTGTGGCCGCTTTACTTTTCTGGATTTGACTGAATTTGCCACATTAACTCACATCCGTCTGATTTACATGTTAAATAAACTTCCTTGTTTAGTCCCAGTCAAGCAGAAGGCTTCCAAGTTTTTAAATCAGTGAGAAAGACGACTACAAAGTTCATGAGAAGCATTAAAAGTCCCTATAAGTTATTCCCCTACATGTCATTACCGAGTGAGACCACCTAACAGTTACAGTACAGGCAATGGAGAAGCACTGCGAAGTGGAGGATCTCCACAGAGCTGGAGATGAACGATACAGAAAATGTATAACATCACAATCCTTTTCAACGACAGTATAAGATAGCGTGGGTTTCGAGGTTCTGATGTTGGAACTGACACTACACCATAATTTAATTAAACAGGGCTAATTATGCTCTCTTTGTACAGAAATGTGAAGTTAAGCAGTGTGTTTAAGTACTGATGATGTCCACTATAGTCCCTACGATCACTTATGAGTAATCTACCAAACTAGCCATTATTTTTGGTGAGTAATACACACACACACACACACACACACACACACACACACACACACATACACACACACATACACACACTTAAAATTACAGTTTAATTACATTTTTAATTATGATGTAATTTCATGTTTTATATATATATATATATATATATATATATACACACACAAAATGAAACTACATTATCATTAAAATGTATATAAATGCAATTACTTATTTAATTTTGGGGGAAAAAACTGGTACAGTTACTGAATGCTGAGTTATTTGGGAGTAGAAAGTGTGGGCTCCAGCACCAATCAACAGCTCAGTCCAGCATTTTCAGGTCATGCGTCTCACTCGTCACACTTCCTGGCTCTAGTTTCACAGCACAGACGGTCATTTTTCCTGATCCTGCTCAACAACATTGAATGTATTATGAAATGAAGCAGAAATTCCGCTGCAAGCTTCTGTTTCTGCGGCAAAAGGGGATGAAAGACCAAAAACTGCATAAACAAAAGAAAGAAATATTTACACTCAGCATTCCACTGGCAGACCCAGAGGACGTCCTTTCCAACACACATACGAAAGACATCTCAGCCGCTTACAGGCCATAAAGTGACACTGCAAATCTCATGTCATGTAAAATGAAATTGCAATGTCATTAAAATGTATGGAAACATTTTAATAGCAATACAATTTTTGTAAGTGAATTACATCTTTAATTTGGGGGGGAAAAACTGGTAAGGCTACTGAATAAAGAGGTATTTGGGAGTTGAAAGTGTGAGCTCTAATTTGGGAACAAAGTCAATTGCTCTGACTCTCTGAAAAGACCTGGAATCCTTATCACTAGTGATGGGCCGATCCACGTTCTTCCAGTTCCGATCCAATTCCGATACATGACTGTCAAAACCGATACAGATTCTGATATAATACATCTTTTTACTTTAATATTAGCATTATTTTTGTTAAAATTGTGCTGTTTGTTAGTAAGGTTACATCACAGGATAAATCAACTACTAAGCACTTATTAGAAGAGCAAAAAATATACACAACTACATTGAATTTAAAGGCATTCCAAAGAAATTTGTCACACTTTACAAAAAGGCAGCAGCAACAGCTAACTGTGATAACACTCAGTTCGGGTATAGCAGTTTCTGAAATGTATTTTCTAGACGGCAGATTGTACCTGGGCTCTAAGTGCTCCAACAGGCTACTAAATCCAACATTTTCCACTACAGATAGCGGTTGGTCATCAAGTATAATGAAGTTGAGCAACTTCTCTGTTATTGCTTTCGCTTTTGGGTTGTCTGCTGTAAATTTGTTGCGTTTTTGGAAAACGTCAACGAGCGTCTGCTGCCTGGTGTCTTTTTCCCTGTTTGCTAGCATAAACTCCTGGTACTCTTTGTCGTGAAATCTCTGCAGGTGCTTGATTAAATTTGTTGTATTGTACAACGCAACCGTACTTCCACCCCTCGGCACGCTGGCTTTACACACATTGCAAGTAGCTATCTTGCTTTTCGGCGTTTCCAAACTAAAGTATCTCCAAACGAGCACCATTTTGTTCACAACAACGGATAATGTTATTCGCTCGCTCAGATTGAAGTTGCCGCAGGTTCATGGTATGGAATAAGGAGCGGTGATGCATCTCGTATTACATTGCGTCGAGTTTAAGGTCCAGCGCAAGCTGCGAACTGGAATATATAGATCAGGCCTGTCCAACCGATATCCGATGACGGACTTACGGCTATATCGGACCCGATACCGACATCATATCAGATCTTGCCCATCTCTAATCTTAACTGTGCTAGGTGGAAAAACGTGTCTGAAGGACACATTTTCAATGATTCTCTGAGCTGTTTGTCTCCGCACACGCGCGTAGCACCCCCCATTTTTGTCTGTGCACTGTAGGTGAAAAATGTGTTTATTTTGAGCCTTTAATTGACTAAAGTGCTTTAGTTTGAGAGTGAGAGCTGGTTTTGCTGGGTGGCAGCTTTCTCTCTATGCTGTTTTAATCTCTGTCTGTCACGACCATGCATAACCCCGCCTATGTCCCCTCTAAAGGGGTACTCCTCTTCATTTCCAAACCCCCCCCATAATTAAGTGTTTAATGTGAGGTTCAGAGCAGGTTTGGTGTGAGACGCTTTGTTCTGAAGAAACTCAGGGAGTCAGAATTGTTCACATTGGTGGTGTATGGAACACCTCTAAAAGTTCCCCCACAGAAAATTAAAAAGTAAAATTTAGAGGTGCCAGAATGTAACTACTACACCATTAGTGACCAACTAGCAAAACCATAGCAACTATTAGTAACCACATAGGAACACCATAGCAACCACACAATCACACTTTGCATTTTCTTGTGGAAATGCAATCTAGTTATGTTTAAACTTTAGTACAGTAGGACCTGAATTACATAGACATTCATGTATGTGCTCAGTTTTCCATCGCATATCATGCAGAGACAAGAAAATGATTGAATCGGTAATGACAGAATTGTGACTTCCTTCTTCCTCTGTGTGTCATAGGCCTTGCAGTGGGTCTAGGCATTGGTGCGTTAGCTGAGGTAGCCAAGAAAAGCCTTCGTCCAGAGGAAAAGAATGGTAAGGATATTTCCTGCTCTTTTTGTTCTGTCGATCAAGTCTCATCATTTTAGTTTTAGTTAAAAGCTTACTTGGGGCAGAATCACTCTGGCATAATTCAATATGACACCCTCCCAACTTAACTGAAAAACTGAATCATTCACTTAATTTGACTGAACTTCTGTTAGGCCATAAAAGCCAGTTGAGGTCATTCAAAAACAGTTACTGAAACTGACCACTGCAGCTGTTGGACAAGAACTGGGGCAAGCATTTGTTGAGCTGACCTTTCCACAGCTTTCCTAAATTAGCTTTTCATCCTGGCTGCAAAGACGGACTTAATGTAGACCTCAGCCATTGTCCCAGAATACCCACAGAACAGAGTGTTAAGACTAGGAATACCCAGACATTTTGGCCCAGTAAGCTGGAATGTGTAATCGGAACAATAAGCCAAATAAGAGCCATATGTAATTTATACGTCACAGTCAAAATACAACCTGATGAAACCAAAAATATTTGTTTCACTAACATGCAGTTTGTACATTCCTTCTATGGAATTGAAATGTTGCTTATCTTTAGATACTATAAAGGCATGGTGCACTCAGGATAAAATCTTTTTATTAATTTTCAGACATTCACTACCATTCAGATTATCTAACAGTTTCATAATGAATGGACCAGTATAAGTCCAAAAAATACTTTGGGGAGGGAGTCTTTTTACGTTAACTAAGTTAAGTTAAGACCTGTAAACTTGCCATCATAAAGTCATAATCATTTATTTAGCTACCCTGCAATATAGGAACTGTTATGCTCTTTGATTATCGCATCATTTACATTATGTATTGCTTACTAACAAAGGGTAGGCAGCAGTAGCCAAGAGGCAGAGTTGGTTTTACCTTTTATTTTGACAATGAATCTAGCAATCCAAATTGTTTAAATAAAACCAGTCAGTGAAAACCTAATTAAATAACAGCAAAACATGCATAGCCTTTTTAACACTTTTAATACATAAAAGTGTTTTTTAAACAAGTTTTATTGTAAAAAAAGATGTCAAACAAAGAATCCCTAACTTAAAAACGTGTCTAAAGCACTTCTAATATAAATGAATGTGAATTGCAAAGAAGGCCTCATTCCTGCTTATGACTTCAAGTGAGCTTTTTCCTTGTGTAACCCAGGCTCTAGGTAGCCTCTTCTGTTTAAATCTGCTTATGGCACAAAGCCTGATTTACAATGAGCAGCATCCAGCTTTTGTAGTACAAACTTGGCATTAAAGTGCTGTACTCCAGATCAACTTTCAGCAGAAGAAACAAAGCATTTTGAGATGCTTTTAGAATACGTCAAACAAAGGGGCTTCTATCTGCCTAAAGTCATCCTTTCCATATCATGTGGTTTATTTTATCTCTCACTGCATGCCATGTCTAAAGGGAATAAAGAAATACACAGACCTTAGAGCTTCACTTGAACAGACAGTAATATTCAGAGGATTTCTCCATAAACTATGACATTTAATGTCGAACAAGCATAGTGCTCGTGCTATGGTCTAATGCTTTGAAGTCTGCTGGTCTGAATGGCCTCTGATTCTGGCTGGACACAGACAAACCCATCAGCTGAAGCTCGTAATGAGATCACAGAGTTAGAGGCCACACGTGGGTTAATGAAAGACTTCAGTGACCCACACATGAGTAGCCAGACACACACAAATTCTTAAATTCTTGAATTACCTTGGATTCCCTGGCAACACATGTATGTGTGTGTGTGTGTGTGTGTGTGTATATATGTACACAAATAATCAGCACACACACACATATATTATTGTGTGTCGGTGCGTGCTGTGATTATTTGTATTTTGGTGATCATCTTTACGTATTGAAAATCGCATTGTCCCATATTGAACCAATCTCTCTTTCTTCTTTTAGGAGACAAGAAGGCCGTCCTAGACTCCAGCCCCTTCTTGTCTGAAGCCAATGCGGAACGCATTGTCAGGACACTGTGCAAAGTGCGGGGCGCAGCTCTCAAATTAGGCCAGATGCTCAGCATTCAAGGTAAGTGACCATAATGTTTTTTTCACCCACATCACCTCATAATGTAATTATGGTCTGGCCAACCTTAGCATGACCGATTACCTGGCGGACTTTATGACTGCTATATGCTTTTGCTGTCATGGCAGTCATAGGTCAAACTCATTCTTGCTGCTAAGTCTACACTCTGTAAGTGGTCAAGTCTATTTACCGGATGGTTATATCATTGTCAGTAAGAGAGATGTAACTGGCATTTGCACTTGGAAAAGGAAATGGGTGTAGGGCTGTTAGGTGTTGGAATTTTAGTCCTATGAAGTAACCAAGTTCTTAGATAAACTTATGTTACATACTTTTTTCTTTTTTTTCCCTCCTTCTCCCCCCCTCAGAATCCAGCGCACTAACTGTACACACATTTTTTCCAACAGGCATCGCCTGAACCTTGTCCTAGTCTGAAGGGCAAAAGGCTTTTTATCATTAACTGATTGTCTTTAACAGCCTTTAAACTGTTAGTAACATTGCATTTTGAATGTTTGTACAGGTCTGCCTTTTTCCCCCAACTCCTGCATATTCACCGAACAGCTGCGACTATTTTGAGCTAATCCTTGAGGCTCTCAAGAACACCATACAGAAAAGAGGAGTGTTCCCTTGTTGTGGCAAATACATTGTTTTGGATCATAGACCAGTCATGGTCTATGGTCCATATCATTGTCCTGGAGTACCACTGCAGTGAATGTAGTAATGTTCCCCCTACTTTAATCCAAAAAGTGCTTGTTGATTTTAGTGTAATTGTTATAGTCAGGGGTATTGGCAGCAGGGGCATAATAAATTAATGTTTGGGCATTTTCAGACGCATGCTTGTTCAATAGTCTATCCTGCACACTCTATCTAATCCTTTCCAAATGGGACAGTTTTGTGTACTGTATCACTCTGAGTCAGCACACAAATTTGGTCGGCAGATAGGTTCTAAAATTCATTTATAAGGTTACACAATTTTTTTCCCACTAAAATACAATTTTAAAAGCACATTAAGAATTTAATAAATTACGTATGAAATGAAAGCCATGGTGTTAGGGTAGATTTCTGGCAGGTTAAATCAAATATCCTCATGGACCAACTCAGGCCTGCGGGCCACACTTTGGGCAGTCATGCCCAAAAACATTCTGCTCCTCCTTACAACTGTACAGCCAGTGATGGAACGCAACACTCTTGGCCAGCTGCAACACTCCAAAGTCTCACAGCCTGTGAAACGTGACCCAACATTTCACTTGACTTTTGCCAATTTGGCAGTAACCCCCAGTAAGTGAATGTGCATTATTTCAGATACATGTGACACGTAAAGCATCTCGCTGTGTGTAGGCAACAGAGAATTCGGCTGTTGTCTCCCATAACAAATGCATCTTCCCATTGATAGGCATAGTCTCTGAGGTTAGCACATCCTTAAAGCCTTCAATCAACACAATGATTTGTTTGCAATTATCCTGCACCCACAACAGAATACATGATGGACTGCTGGCCCTAGCTAAATTCAGAGTCAGGTTCAGGAGGTAAAGGAACGGCTTGCTTCTGGCATTGTCCTGCATAGTTGTCGGTCAAATAGCAACACAACAGCCCAGTGAGCGACGGTGATTGCTCTGGCATGGGCCAAGTTTAAAATAAGCCAGCCACCATGCAGAAATGCCTGACCTTTTGCTTTGAAGTTCTGCAAGGATTGCCTGTTGCTCACACTCGGCACGGTTTGCTTTTAATAAACAAATAGCTGCGAGAAGCTCACATAAACTGTTTATGGCTATGGTTAAGAGACAGCAAGAGGGACTTAAAAGGTTGTCCTGAGCAGTTCAAGCAAAGGCAGTGGACCAAAATACCTGTACATAATTGTGCAGACTAATTCATGGCAAACAGTTCAAACAGGGACAGCTCTCAGCTGCTTGATGTGAGGATTTGAATTATTTTATCTAATTATTTTACTAGGTGAAACATGGCAGATTGTATATGCAGCTGGTGGTATATGCAGTGTTCCAATGTAGTACAAGCAGTTTTTCATCTCTGTCCCCACAGCCTTTGCCCTATTCCCTCTTCTCTTGGAGCTTTATACTGCTTAGCAGTATAAATCTGGTCTAACTTCTGTCTCTCTTATAGATTTTATCATAAGCCCCATTAAAATGCAAGGTAAATACCAACACAGGACACAAGACTCTTTTACCAGAAACCATACAAAGCCTAACATGTTATTTAGAGAAGGAGTACTGAACTAGGAACCGTTTTTTTTTTTTTTTTTTTTTTTTTTTTTTTTTTTTTTTTCTTTTCGAATTTCATGTAGATACCCTTTTCACCAGTTTCAGATAGCACTCATTTCGTATTTGGCTTAAAACACATTTTTTAAATTGATTTATGGTACAGGAGCAAATACAGGGAACATGTTATAAAGCAAAACTGTCCCAAAGAAAATTTACACTACTGGCCAGAAGTTTGGGCTCTTTAATTTTTTATTTTTTTTTAAATAAACAATACATTGCTTTTTCAAAATTTTATTACAAGAAAACATTAGAAATAGTTAAGACAAATGTATCTGACTGGTTTCCAACATTTTATTGTCTGTAGTAACACTTTGTTATAGATCATGAAAAAAGTATCAACAAGTATTCAACATTGCACAATTCCTTCTGGTTTACTTATCACTGGACAGAATTTCATTCTTTGACAGGGTAATGATCCCAAGCATTCTTTCACATCCATTGAATTGTACTTAGTGTATATTGTTAAATTACACTAGTCAGTGACATTTATAAGTATTTCTAATGTTTTTTTGTAATTAAATTTTAAAAGAGCAGCATATTGTTTATTTTTTTTAAAAATCTGAGGGTGCATTGTAGTGTATTTTTTAGGTTTATCACTATTTTACCATCATCAGCATTTCCAGTGTAGATCCACTGGTTGTTTTGGAGAGTAAATAAAATGACGACATTAGTAGGCATTGTAGACATCACATCATTTGGTTCCTATAACCACCATTATAATGAAGTCTGAGTTGGCAAGTGTCTACAATGCACCATTTCACTTCAAACTATTTTGTATGACGTTGTTTAGATCTCACCGTTTAAATTACACATTTTAGAAAAATCTGTAGAATTCCCTTTTAACAATAACAGCAGTCATAGTGTCTAGACGGACACATGGGCCCTCTGCATGTGCTGAAAAGTATTTGCCAGTAGAATAATATTATTTCAACTTTCAGGGCCAAACATACATACGTGAGAAGGTGCGGACAATGTGTGGCTTGATGCCATGATGCAAACTCCACTCATCCATATTTCTGTTTGGATACAGAGTACAATTGTACTCATGTTACAGATGTTTTGGAATGACAGAACTTTGATTTACTGGCACCACTCATCACTGAATTTGCATTTTTACTTTCGCCTCAAGCTTGTTGACAACTCTTTTCACTGCACCTTTTAAATTCTGTCCCTCAGATGCGCCGCTGCAGCTTTGATGAACTGAATGTCAGTTTCAGACATTGCAAGCACATAGTGTAGTTACATCAAGCATCTGTACATGAGTATTACTTTAGGGAAACACTGAAGCTCAGGCATCTGAACTTTTCTTTCTAAATTCTTTTTAACATCTGCACCCAGCAATAACAAAGATTAATTCCAGACTGCAAAACAGTAGTAGCCAACTGTTCGGAACATCACACTTATGAGGCATGATATGTGAATGTTTTTTTTTTTTTTTTCTTGTACCCCTCCTAGACGATGCCTTCATCAATCCTCAGCTAGCCAAGATCTTTGAGCGGGTCCGTCAGAGCGCAGACTTCATGCCCATCAAACAGATGATGGTACGGACCTCCTGAACACAAATATCTTCAAATTCCCCTTTACATAATAAACGTTTAGAGCGTTCTGCTGAGCATAGTATTAATAAAAGACCTACAAGCATTCTTCACAAGGCTGTATACAAGGTGACCAAAGCATATGTTCACCTCTCCATGTACAGAAAGCTCTGAACAGCGACCTCGGCCCCAGTTGGAGGGACAAGCTGGAGATGTTTGAAGAGAGGCCTTTCGCTGCCGCCTCCATTGGACAGGTGCATCTGGCTAGGATGAAGGATGGTCGAGAGGTTGCCATGAAGATTCAGGTAAGACTAAAGCATATTCAGGGACAGTAAGAACATAGATGATGCTTAAGCTACAAGTTCTGGACACTGTAAATTTGTCACACTGTGCCGAGTTCCTTACATGTCCAACACTCAATATATTTACTTGAATTGCCAATCCACCAGATCTAATTTATCCTCATTCTTTTTGCATAACCTTTAGACTGCTAACAGAAGTCATTTGTGAAAGAATTAATTATTGTTTATTAATTAATATTAGTGTAATTATTGATACATTTGAGTTAAAATAGATTAATATTGTTGTGAAATTAAAGGCTAGTAGTGGGATAGTTAGCATTTTTGCAGCCTTATGCTTGGAAAGGTCTTATGTTTTTGTAATGTTAATTATACTAAAGGCATATGGTTGAGTACAATATATGGTGCCTTATTATTGCTGTCAGAACAAAACAATATGTCTCCAGAAAGTAACTTTACAGGAAAAGAGGAAAAACATTCCTAATTTCAATGTAAGGTAACAGAACAATATTTGACTCTAAGTCAGTCAGAACCATTCTTTTGGACCATTTGTCATCAACTTCATCAGTGTAAATGGAAGATGGCATTTTCAGACTATGTTAAAAATAAAAAAAGGTTACACTCTTGTTGTCAGTGGTGATTGTTAGCATTGGTCTAGCCAACTGGAGTGACTAGTACATTGCTTTAAAAGCTGTTGTGAAGAAAAGATGTACCCTGGCATTTCATGTCTTTTAAGAGGGTTTGAGCAGCACATTGGTACAGATAAAAATGCCTAGGGCTCAGCTCAGTATTCAACCAAAGGTAGGACACTGAAACCAGTTGATAAAACTCCTGCCAATTGTAACTTACTTTCTTACACTTACACTGAAGACACTTTCGTCTGTGCCTATATACTAGGGATGGGGACAAAATCTGATTGTCATGTATCGCAGTTCTTTTGTGTGGTGATTTATGTATTGCCACACTGACTCCAAAATACTTCTTCTATAATCCTAAAGGTGACACGCTCAAAACTATTCACACTATTCTCTGTTGCCTACAAACAGGCAGCACAGTACCCTGTTTAATAGGAGCATTTTGTTAACTTCGATTTTTAAGGTAAAGTTTATACTGCTGTTTTGCAATTTTTAAATGCTGCCTGTGGTTTTTGAGGGGGAAAACATATTGGGAGCATGCTATATTTTCTCATGTTCAGTTCAGGTGTGCAGCTACTGAATAAAGCTTTAGCGGTATGACTCACAGACATACCGACCTGTACGCATTTTGCATAGCAGGCACGCATTTTTACACCAAAGTACGCCAGTACGATTTGTTGCTCTAAAGTATGCAAAAAGCAGCTGGTCACACTAACGCTTCTTGCTGGCAGGGCTGCATGCACAGCTCAGGGCGCCTTCCGAATGTCTCACACAAACACGCACACAGCAAATAGACAGCAAAAGGACAAGAAAAGTGATAGTAGAAGATTGGAGGTGAGGAGAAATACGCACATTACCCGCAACGGACACATTACTGTTACCCCTTTTCCACTGCATTGGTGCCGGTGTCGGAGCTGGTGCTCGGTCAGGTCTGATGTCTGTCAACTGTGGAAAGAAGCCAACATCAACAAAAAAATATTACGCCTAAGACGTCTAACACAGTTGTCTTAACACTTCTATCTTGTTTAACGGCAATATTTTTCTGGTCTCAGACTTGAGTTAGCTCATGCTAATACTAATGGTAGCGCGATCTACCTAATGGTAATAAAAATGAAAATAAATTTCTATAGTTGGCGTTTCTCTTTTATCACGAATAATTTATTCTGTATGCAATAAATAAGATTTATTACCATTGTGGTACTCCAAAAAATTTCCCAAGGTTGGCAGGTCTGGACATAGTATCAAATCGGCATATTTATAGAATT
>JBBPCZ010000163.1:13688808-13720065 GCA_037974445.1 Brycinus macrolepidotus
ATAACGTGTTAACTTTCCCAGCACTAATATATATATATATATATATATATATATATATATTATACACACACACACACACACACACACACACATATACACATATTGAATCGCCACCTAGGAATCATGATATCGCATCGAGAGGTCACTGGTGATTCCCATCACTACACTATACCCATACCATAAGCAGTAATGTGTTGTCTTTTTTGTATGTTTGTTTTTGTAGTACCCCGGAGTTGCGCAGAGTATTAACAGTGATGTGAACAACTTGATGGCTGTCCTTAGCATGAGCAATGCATTGCCTGAAGGTGAGATTTATTATTTTGCTGTTTACTCACAGCCCAATGATATAGTTTAACAGCAGGTATATCCAGAGAATGGCTCTTTATTCTGGCTGATTACTGATCTGTGCTTAGGGAGTACTTTTTCTAGCCAAGACATAACTATCTCTGTTTACTGAACTTTGTGAAGCTGCTACTGAGACCTTTAAGTTTAATCTTGTACACTAATGGGTTTCATTAAATAAACTTGCTGTACACTGTCAGTTTACTGTCCCCCTGGGTCTGTGTTGCTTTGTGTTGCCTTGCCTTTCCCCTTACTTCGCCTGTAGTTGTCAGAGTGTTTATTAATACAAGGCCATTTACAGATTCACAGTTTGGAACTGTGGATAGAACATTTGATGTTTACCTGTAAAATACATATTGTCTCTGGCCACTTTCCTGATGTTGACTGAGTTGGAAACGTCTGTGTGTATATGTGATCCAAGAAGCTGGCCTGAAATCAGAGACCTCAGGACCACAAGTTCAAGTTCAAGTTCAAGTTCAAGTTTATTTATAAAGCACATTTAAAACAGCAGCAGTCGACCAAAGTGCTGAACAATATGGTTTGGAAGTCATATACATGTAAGATAAGAAAATAAAAATACATAAAAACAAACACAGACAGTGCCCAAGTATAAACAAACACAGAGCTGAGAAAAACTGACACTTGTGACTGAACATGGCTAAAATAAACAGGGTTAAAACAAAGTAGGAACTTAAAACAGGAAATAGAAACAAATAGAAAATATATAAAGGAAAAGTAGACAAATAAAATTTATAGCTGGACAATAAAACAGGCTCTTAAAGTGAGTTAAACATCAGGGAATAAAAATAAGTTTTAAGATAAGATTAAAAGGGGACTGCGTGGGGGCCTGGCTTACATAGAAGGGTAGTTCATTCCAGAGTTTGGGGGTGATGATTGCAAAAGCCTGATCACCTCTTCGCTTCAGTCTAGATTTAGGGACTACTAGAAGAAACCGGTCTGCTGATCTCAGTGTAGTTCCGAAAAAAAGAGTAATCACTTGTACTCAACCAGATTTCAGTACCAAGCAACAAGTTCAGCTCATGAGAGGTAAAAAAAATAATTTAAAAATAAACATCTTACTACCTAGAAATCTAGCATTTACCAGAGCTATCCTGGGAGAGGCAGAGTCTTGGTCGATTTCTGACCGGGAAACCCAGCTTAGAGGACAAAGGCTTCAGGAATTAACCCCTCTTTTAAAATGGCGAGGCTCGCAGAGACAGGGTTCTTCATTTACTCCTTCATGGTCAACAATTGGTACGAACTAGCTGTGTTCCGGCTCCAAAGAGCAACAGGAAATGAAATCCAAATCCAATCCAAATGACGCCAAAATCTGTTGTCCTGGAAGACAGTGCCAGGATGGATTTGATCCTCACCTGCACTCTGCAGCATTTACCCCAGTGTCTACAACGTCTTCTCTGGGGTTAGCAGACGTAAAGTACGACAGAGGTGAGCAAGTATTCCCTGTAGAAACGGGGGAAGAATTCTCTGTCCATACTTGTTATACCCCAATAGTTTTCCAGTTCTGAGTCTTATAGCCAGAAGCGTTTGGCGGTCATACACCAGCCAAGAATGAACATTCCCCACAGCACATGTGCATTCCTTACATGTGCAGTGCCACTGATAGTTTGGAAGCCTTTCCCTCTGTTTCGGACATTCTGCTAAAATAATGAAATGGCATTCTACAGTTCTGATGATGTGTCATCATGGACCTATTAAATTTCCCCATAAGTAACTGTATGTATCTGTGGGGCATAAAGGTATAGCGATATACAGATTAAACACTGATAGATATTGCTGTTTATGCAACAGTACAGTACATTATGCCTATATATGCCTGTGCCTAAATAGGAAATCCCATCATTTTTTTCCTTTCATTTGGTCAATGTCCAGTTTACAAAACAAAGCTAGTGCCTGTTTCTGTAGAAACCATTCCATTATATGTCAATTTATCTGACGAATATTTTATTAAAAGTATATTAAAATGGATGTTGTAACGTTAATGGGGCTCTAGGCTCAAGATGGGAAATATATATTTTTCCTCGCCTTTCCAGATGAAGAGCTCTGCAATGTCATTTTGATTTCCATTCAGAAGTTCAGCCGTAGCACTGCTCTATATGGTTTCCTTCTGTTGACAGCAATGTATGTGTGTATATGCCTGTGCATTTAAATGTTGTTGCTGAAATACTCATCCAGACAGACTGATTTGAGTCAGTTAAAATGAGTTTGATGTAGTATGTAAACAGAAAACATATGAATCACTCTACTACACACAGTCAGTAAATGAAAATATGCTGCAAAAATATACCAATTAGCAAACAATTGATGGTTTTTGTAAAGTCACAATGGTTTTTGTAAAGTCACAAAAATCAATCCATTTATTTGTGTACATCTATTTTGCCTGCATCCGTTTTGCCTTATACATTCACAAGTAAATGATAAACAATGTTTCAGCTTGGACTGAATTTTTTGATCAGCCAAAAAACAGGGTAATTGACAAATATTAATCTACAGTTTTGCTTTTATCTGTTAACTGTCTCCTCTTCCCTGGTTGCCTGTTTTCCTGATTAGGTCTGTTCCCAGAGCACTTGATAGACGTGATGCGTCGAGAGCTGGCTCTGGAGTGTGATTATATAAGGGAAGCCAAGTGTGCCCGCAAATTCAAGTGAGTTAACCACAAGGAGAGCTTTCCTCTCTGCTTGTCTTTTTTAACCATTTCCATGTGACATTAATCATTTTCTTAATTTTTTAACTCGTTTGAGAAATTGAGTTTAGCCTTGTGGCTAAACTTTGGTGACTTTTCCTTGACTGCCTCGTCATGCTAAGATAACTGGAGGTATGCTTCATGGCATTGTGTCCTCCCAGGAACATTTGCACATGGTATAAATAAACATTAGAGTATCCAGAATGATTGTGCTCTACTGGAATGGTGACAATCTGTGGTTTCAAAGCTCAGGACTAAGAATAACTCGCCCCCAGCTTTCGGGGCTGGCGTCGGGTTTCGGTGACATGACATGAAGGAACTGTGTCCTCTACTTGCCAGGTAGTAAACATAGACAAACTTGAACTAACACACCGTGACAGCAAGGCTACCAAATGCCCTCCACCCTCTCTTCGACCCCAGTGCAGACCCGTGCCTCTGATGACATAGAAAGTGAATGATTTGGTTTACGTCCAAAGAAAGGAGTAAATGGAATATGGTTACATCCAAGCCCTTAGGGGAACGGAGGGCATGCATGAAAGACAACCGCCTACCCCAAGTCCAGCTTCGTGATTTTAGGCAGGCTTGAGCTGTCAGAGCTTAAACTGGGCCAAAAGGTAAACAGAGGACCTGTAAATTGTTGCTTTCTTGATGATGTAACTCGTTCCACTCCTTAATTAAAATTGAATATCACCCATTTTAAAGGGGAATTCCAACAATTAAAAATCTGTATAATTTGGTTGAGGAGTATGTGCAGTTGTTCAGAGTGGCTTGATGCCAAATTCACAATCTCCACAGCTCAGATATAGCCTATTATTTATCCGAAACAACCAGCAAACGTACGTGAAATAGTAAAATAGTAGTGAATCTGGAAGTCAAGTTTTAGGTACACCCAGCTTGTACCTTTCCAACTTTAACTGATTTAGAAAAAATTTCAGGCCAAAACCATTATCTGGGGTAACTTTTAGAAATATTAAATGCTCCAGACAAAGAATAGTGTATTTCACATCAACCTTCTCTAAATTGTTTAGTTTATAGTGTATTCATGCTTAACAGACCCTCTTTGAGTCTACACATAGACTAGAAAGCGAAAGTGTGGGAAACTGAACAGACACCGCTGCTAACTTGGCACTGACATAACAGATAACACCTCACAGACACAATAAAGGAATTAGCAAGAGTGTTTAGGCTTGCAATTGCCTTCCCATTAAATTTCAGTCATTTAATTTTGTATAACCCTCAAGTCTGGTATCATACTATCATTTTTAAAATGCCACACCCACTCTGACTTTGCTAACAGAGCATGGTTATGTTGAAACTGATTTTTACTGAAATGTTTCGCAATGTTTTAGTGTAGGAATATGGTATTTTAGGGTTTATTATGGCACAAGACCTGCAGTAATTAATCTGAGCAGTCAACTTTGTAGTTTGTATGTATCATTCTCTGAAAATTAAAACACTAGTTATTCTAATTTCATATTCCTCCAAACTTTAACCAGCCTTACACTGTACAACATCAGAATCCTGCCAGACAGAGAGATTCCTGAGCCTAATTTTCCAGCTGTGTACGTTTCAATGAGTCAGCACCTTTCATCAGCGTCAGGGCTGTGGTGCGTGCTGTATGGCACGTGCCTTTCCCCACTAACTGTAAGCTGTGTTTTTTGGCAGGGAGCTCCTAAAAGGCCACCCTTTCTTCTACGTGCCTGACGTGATCGATGAGCTGAGCAGCAGGCACGTCATCACAACCGAGCTGGTCTCCGGCTTCCCCCTGGACCAGGCTGAAAGTCTCTCTCAGGAGCTCAAAAATGAGGTGCATGCCAGTTTTGGTCCAGTGCGTACTTAAAACGATGGTTACAAATGCCAGCTGGTGATGGTTCTGTATTTTTTAATGTTATTTTAAGGTACTTTTATTCAAAGTATCAGATATAAAAAAAAATTAAAATAGTCAACGTAAAAAAAAAAAAAGATTTTTTGGTTATCAGACTGGTAGCACGAACTGCTCTGCACTCCATGACAGCAAAGAGCTTTTAGAAAGAGGATGTAAGGATTCTGCAGTCCACAGCATCCTGTCTTTTAAGTTACTCAATTTTTTTTCTGTAAATGTTTGTGAGTATGCAGTTAGTTACATCAGTTTCATGTCTAAATACTTGTATGAAACCATTCCTCCCACAAGCTTAATTTGTCTTGCCATGTAGCGGTATAGGACAGGCTGTTCACCAATTTTAGAAAATATAAATTTTAATTGAGCTTGGAACAAACTGCACATCACACAGAATTAATAAATATTGGAGGTAACTATTTATAGATCAGAAACAGGCCTTCTACTGCACGGCATATTAGTTAAAATGTGAGTAAAATGTAAAATATAACAAAAAAATGTGTGTAAGTTTATGCCACCCACCATATCTCTGGTGTCATCCAGCGTGTGTGGTAGAGGGGAAAAACCCTGAGCTTGTTCGGTGCAGTGTCGCCACCTGGTTGTTTCATTTGGAAGTAACAGTAATGCCACTTGGTCATCATTGCAGCAGCAGTTACAAATATTTGTTTCCAATTTGTGTTCCATCAGATTTGTGAAAACATCCTCAATTTGTGCTTAAGAGAGCTCTTTGAGTTCCGTTACATGCAAACAGACCCCAACTGGTCCAACTTCTTCTATGACCCTCAAACCCACAAGGTAAGGCTGATTTTATGTTCAGTTAAGCTCTCTAAGTTTTTCAAGGGCCATTTACATTAGGCTGTAATTACATAAAAATACATATATTGACGTCATTGAACAAAATCTGGAATAAATAAGAATAAACAAAGTAATAAATTAGAACAATGTATTACTATTGTTAGTAGTAGTAGTAGTAGAAAGGTTATGTAAACTGAGCTTTTGCTGTGTCTCACTATTTTAAGTTATTTGCTACTGTCAGACTGAGTGTTTCATACTTGAATCTGTAGGTCGCATTATTGGACTTTGGTGCAACAAGGGGTTTTGATGAGAGTTTCACAGATGTCTATATAGAGGTAAGCATGTATTATGAATGATTTCTTTGCAAAGGTAAAACCAGTTAACTGGTAGTTCATCAATTTTTAATTATTATTGGTTGTGTCGTCAGTTCGTATAGACAAAACAGACTGCACTACTCCACACATTAACAAGCCTTTGCTGGATTAAAGTGAGTGTGTAAGAGCAAGGAAAACCCTAAATTGTGCAGGGCAGGGGGGCCTCCAGGACCAAGTTGGGAACTAGTGTGTTAGGATTTCAAGCCTTGTAGTGTACACGGAGCTCGAGAGGAAACTTCTGTGCAGCTGTAGCAAAAGAATGCTACATGCATATACATAAGAACATGTCGAAGTTTCTTTGTGTCAACAGGTCATTAAGGCAGCAGCAGACGGAAACAGAGAGGCAGTATTGAAGCGCTCTGTAGATATGAAGTTTCTTACAGGTTATGAATCCAAGGTAGGAACACGCACACACTCTTACCACATGTCTGAATCTTATCAGATACTGTAAGCACATCTGTTAAAAAGCTAATATTCTGCTGCAGGCTATGGTTAACGCCCATGTGGACGCGGTAATGATCCTAGGGGAGGCCTTTGCCTCGGATGAGCCCTTTGACTTCGGCTCTCAGAGCACAACTGAGCGCATCCACAATCTGATCCCTGTGATGTTAAAGCAGCGGCTGACGCCACCGCCCGAGGAGACCTACTCACTGCACCGCAAGATGGGCGGCTCCTTCCTTATCTGCTCACGTCTTCACGCCAAGCTTAGCTGCAAAAACATGTTCGAGCAGGCCTACAGCAACTACTGGAGCAAGCGGCAGAAAGTGCCAGGCCAGTGACCGACTGGCCAATCCAGCATGGAAGTGAGGCGGGGCAGAAAATGAGGCAAGCTTCTTTGTCCCCAGCCGGTGACTCTGGTCATGAATGTAAAAATAACGGCACTTTCTCCTCCAACCACCCCCCCTGCCCAAGCCTAAATCATAAACTTGACGTTTTTGGTTTTGTTTTGCTTTATGGGGTATATTATCCATTGATTGCATTGCTTTATGCTTCTTGCAGCATTTGACAAGTTGTCATTCAGGTGGATACGGTGAGGCTGTATAACGTGCCTAAGGAACTGTAACCATGTTAAGTGATTGCTCCTAAGGATGTTGTGAATGTTTTGCTGAACAAGAGGTCATAGAATATGTTGACAGAGCTTTAAAAAAAGCTGCACACTTGATAATGCTGCCAGCAGGTCATGCTTCCTGCTTGTTGGATCGCTTTTGACTAGTAGTTTAACTACAGGATATTTTGTTTGCATATGTTTGAATAAGAGCAGCAAGTTGTTTTTTGTGTTCTCAAGTGATAACCGCACAAAAATATAGGCTAATCAGGGCCTAAGTTGTATAAAGGGAAAAACATGGCGGTCCAGAATGTTACCAACATCCCTTTTTAGGTATTTTTCACCATAGTTTTGAGAGATACTTTGTTGTTTCTGGTTTGGACAGCAGTTGAATGCCAAAAATCTATTTTTGTATCCTTGAAGACATGTATGTGGCCAGGTTTCCATAACTTTCCATGGGTTTGTTCATATGTGTATAATGAATGCCAACCATGTTGTAAAATATTGCTAATCTATACTGCAGGGTTTGCATGCATTAACGGAAAACACATTACTAAAATCCTGCAACTGATTTGTTTTGTTTATTTGTATGTCCTGGTACAATTTGGAACAGTATAATATAATTAGCAATCCCAACTTTTATCATGTGTGACTATATGATTAAATGTACCTACAGTAAATCTATGTGTGTACTCTTAGAACAGAGCATTAATCAGTCTTGCAATGAGCTAATATCACCTTTTTTGGGGAGACAGTTTTTAATATTCCTATCATAGTTATTACCAAAAGCTGTGATGATCCTGGAAATATTAAAAAAAAAATGAAAAAAGATGCTTATGTAGGAGTGAATTCTTTTTGTTTTATTTCATGTATTACTGTAGCACAGATGATCAACAGGCACACAGACTTTCAACAAAAGTAGCAAAGTGAGTGATCAAACATGGTCACTGCAGTGAGTGAAAATGCTATACTGCATGAATGCATTAGAGAAATGTAAACAAGGGTTCAGCTTCACCTGGCAGGTTTCATTACTTGAGGGGCAAAGATATCAACATCAACACCCCGCAACATTCATCACTAATGTGTACAGTCATTTGCAAGTTGTGATTTTGTTTACTTTGACAGATTAGAGAAACAAAAACAAGATGTAGCCTGTGCTACTGTGTTTGTTCAAACTTGCATACAAATGTTCACCGGCCATTTTATAAGAAACCAAAATACAAATGTTTGGAAACCTGTGTCCTAAATCAGGCTAAATAAATCAACTTCTTGGTCTTGATCAAAACATTAAGGAGGTTTCATTATTTCAGCCAACTGAATTTTTTCCATTTGTAGATCACATGAATCGTTTAAAGGTAGCCTTTATTTGGGCTATGGCTTGCATATTTGCATTACATGTGAGCAGTAAACCTGGCACTGACTCATGAAACACCACTTTCACACACTCCACTATGTTTGCATTAGGTGAAAAAATCCTGGGATTGAAACCGATATGGTCTTGGTCACGTGTATGGTGCATCACTACCAGTATGGTTGCTTTGGTACCTGTTCAGATAAAAAAAAATCTCAGGTTTAAATTTCTTTTAATTTTCAAAGTTTAGTGACCCATTGTGTCTATTCCTCAAGTTCAATATGACTTATGTGAGTTAACATTGCACTTTCTCTAGAAGTAAATGCCAACTGACAGTGAAATTTGTGTCAAAAGGAGACATACTAGTGGTAATGGCATCATTAATCATGGGTTGACCCATACATGTTATCAAAGATCAAAGCGGCAATACAGAACTCGAGTGCATAATTTTGCGCAACCTTTAAAAGTTCAAGTGAACATGTTTCAAACACAAGTACACAACCACTTAATTATCCACAGCATTTAAAGTAGGAGCAGCTCCAAGTCTACATTCTGTGCTAGGCAGGTGGCACTTGGAATCAGTCCTTCCATTAGGAAGAATACAAGTCATTTTCTGATGTCAAACCAAAGACTGGCATAGGGTTTCTACTGACTTTTAGTCATGGTGAACACAACCTATTAGTATTACAAACTAATGTGCAAGATACCTCCATGCTGAACTCGTAACAAATGGAATCGATATTTATCAGATAGTCTAATAATGTACATCAGGGATGTACCCCCTTCTGACACAGGTATTCAGTTGTGCACACAAAGCTTTGTATACATACCCTTTTCAGTAAAAATGTTGGAAACTCCCATTTCCACATACAAACCCAAAATATATTTCAGACCTGTAGAAACCCATGCTTTGAGATGAGCTGGAGTGGCGTTTGAGGACCAGAGCTAATCATCTAACACCAGTACCTTGTGCTTCCTCATGCTCTTGTTGCTGAATGCAACCAAATCCTCACAACAGTTTTGAAATATCTCTGTAAAGTTTTCTCTGAAGAGTAGCGGCTGTTAGTGCAGCAAAAGGGGCAAACTCACTATAAATACCCTTGATTTCAGAAGAACCATTGAATGGTCAGGTGTCCACATTTTAAGACAGACTGATCTGATGATTCTATGTCTCAGACATAGAAAAAGCTTTGGCCCCAACCCTAAAAGGTTGTCATCTCAGCGTTAACATTAATAATGCACCCACTGCTGACACAGGTGTTCAACTGCACACACAAAATGTGTAATCTTCATTGAAAAGTGATGTCCATAGATGGAAAAGCTCTGGAGCAGCCACACATGAGCCTAAGGTCACCATGTCTAATGCCAAGCTTTAGACATTAATGCTACTAATACTCTTGATTTCAGAAGAGCCATTTAATGGGCAAGTGTCTACACACTTTTAGACATATTGATCTGTCATCTCAAACATATTGTCATCTTAACTTGCACTTACCTGGGACCTTCTGAATTGCAGCTTCAATGTCTGTTCCAGCTCGCGTCGCTATTGGACAGAAGGCCAGGATAATTCTACAGTCTGTGAGACTGCTCTCTTCCACTGGTTGCAAGTGTGTGAGAATTGATTTGTGTGCTCCCAAAGTATTACCACACACAAGAGAATAGATTTTCACTAAAAGAAAAAGTTAAAAACAAGTTTAAAAAATGAACAAGGTTCCCAAGCTTTTGTTCAGGACAATGGTATACTTTACCCTTCCCATAACTCACCAGGGAGCGAAGGGGGTGTACTGGTTGGGGCTGCATGTGTCAGGTCTTTGCTCCCAGAGTGTTCATGATTCAGAGTCTTTTCAGAACCAATGGCTTCTTGTCGCATGGGAACTTGACTGAGATTCTCGAGTAGTTCAATGTGGGGTTTTAAAAAGTCCAATGCAGCTGTGAGATGTTTTTCCAAGTCCCTGAGAGCACACAGATGCTCTCTAAAAACACCTTCTGCAGCAGGCCCACCTGTAAGTCACAGAGTTACAGAAACCTTTTTTACTGTTCATGTGTTCTGCTATAGGGGAGAGCAGAGCATAACTAAACACATTTGGGTTTTTGCTTTAAAAATTTTGGTATTTGAACAAAATCAATTTTTACACATGTAACCTACACATCTCTGCTACAATTTAAAACATCTTTGTTTCCAACACCTAACGTCTATGAAAAATTCAGCTAAAAACAAGGTAAGTGCACACGTTACATACGATATGAGAATAAACACCGTCACTGGGGTGGTACTGTTAAGGTACCCTCAGTACTTTGAGTTAAGTAACATTATTTTACCAAATTCCTGTGCAGTTATAGATTTGGGTTTTTTTTACATCACTGAATTTGTACATCCTGTTTTTCTATTTTAAAAAGTTGAGTTGCAAAATGATATGCATCTTTCCCATGAAAAGTGAATGTTATCACATCCGTGCCGCCTCTGCCACGCCCCCCTGTCTACACGTCAGTATGTGTGGTATGTGCGTTGCTACCTCGTGTCAGCCCTCGTGTTCTCCTCAGTGATTACCTGCTTTAGTTCCCCCTTGTGTTTCCAGGTGTCTCATCTTGTCTGTTAATTCAGTGAGTGTTGTTTGGACTTTGTGATTGGTACTTGTGTTCATGTTTTTGCTTTAAAATCCCAGCTGGCCCAGCAGTCTGGGGTGCGGTCGCAGACATGCAACCACCATCTGTCAGGCAAGCTTTCTCCCTTGCCTTCGGGTTATTGTCTATGTTGCTCTCACACACTGGCTGAGCGGACTGAGGAAGAACTGTGGTCTCTTCGTGTGTAAGAGGTTCGACTCAGTTAACATATGGCAGTGGACTTTTGACTTGGCTCTTGTGTGTATTTCATGTTTCCTAGTGTTAACCAGCGAGGCTGAAGCGCCCATAGGCTGGAACTACTCCTAAGTGGCTCTGCAGGGAGCAGAGCCTCGGACCCTTGTGCTCCTTGTGGCTCCTGGATAGGAACAAACCAAGTATCGGGACCGTATCAGTGGGATAGAGGTCCATTCTGTTGCTGACCAGGTCCCTTCAACGTGACTCAAAGAGAGAGCCTTCTAGTATTTCTGTTCTACCAAGTCCCTTGCCCTTAAGTGACTGTTTACGTGCCTTTTGCTTATTAAAGCCTGTTTGAGTTCTGTTTAACTCTTGCATCTGTGTCCTCCTTCCTTGAGCCGCCATGACAAATGTACTGTTCTTTACAACTCATTTAAGGTATATCAAAGGACTTTAAGGGTACATTTACACTGGTACCTCCTTAGCTGGGAGCGATGTAAATGGACGGTGGCCATTTGTAGGCAGGGCTCATTGTTTACTGTAACAGTCACTAAACAGTTTAGCAAATCAAAGCAAAATACATTAATTCACAATTAAATCTGTTCTATGTTGCTCGAACCAAGTGTTCCTTCCAATCTAAATGCATATTTACATAAAAAAAAAACTGATTAGTGAAAGAGTATGTCAAACATGGCAAATTTAAGCAGAAAAGCCAATATCAACACAAACTAAAATACATTTTATATACATTATCAGTAGTATGCTTTTGATAAATCAGTGCAAAAAATTGGTGCAAGAAATAGGATGTGTGCTTTAGAGTTACTCTGACTTGTGGAGTAAGACTATCAATTATATTAGTAATGAAATAATCTAGTGATTGTTTTGATGATTTATTGAATGATCATATATACACAGTTTATAATGAAACATTACATTGTACTTAACATGCACGAAATATGTATATAAACATGCATGCATTTGTGAGATGTCTGGTGTAAGTTGCCTCCCTTTCAGTGATGCCCACAAAAGTGGTCAGCACAAATATGGTTTAAAATGACCTAAGGCTTCCCTGTTTATGGTTCAAATTCCAACAATCAGTTGATTAATCAAGTCCATTTTAATTGATTAATTATCAAATCAAGTAATTTAATAATCAGTTTATTCATGACAGCCCTAATATAAATGCTTTATAATGGTGCTGAATTACAGCCACCAATAAGGCATATAAAATATTATAGGTGTAAATTCTGTGACCCATACACTCAACTTGAAAAAAGACTCTTCAGAGTGAAGAAATATCTGTCTGACTGCTATCAAAACCTGCAGATGATATTTCTATGGAAATATGAGATAAAAAGCACATTCTGCACATTCTTGCTATAAAATACTCTATACATTATGTACAGTATACAGGAATCGCTTATTCCTAAAAGACCAGAAAGAACTCACCTCTATCATTTCTTTGAATGAAATCCTCCAGTGCATTAATCAAGGTGCTTGAACTTAGTCGAGGTGGTTCCTTCACAGAAAAAAAATGTTGTCTTCAAATAGCTAAAGGCATTTTGTATTGTTAAAGTAACAGCAGTGTGATACAAACACATCACCTCAGAGGTGTTCAATCTTATCTGCAAAAGGGCCAGAGTGGCTGTATATTTTCATTACCATCAAGCAGAACATGATGCAACTGTTTAAAGACCAAGACCAAGTGTTTAAAGTAGAATCAGTTAATCTCCTGCTCAACTTGATCTGTAGCCACACAGGCCCTTTGTGAATAAGACATTAATTGAATGGCATAGACCAGTGGCTCTTAATTCTGGTCCTGCTCTAACACCCATTTTGACTTAGGTCGGGCTTGTTAGTGCATTAGTTGCATCAAGTGTGTTTGGAGCAGAGGAAACTAAGTTGTGCAAGGTAATGGTAGTCCAGGACCAGGATTAAGAATGACTGGTAAAACTGAAAGGTAATGGCATAGCATTTATAATCTATGAAATGTTTGCTGTGTATTACCTTACAATATCAATTACAATGGAAGGACAACAGATGCCCGATCAAAGTCAGCCAAGACTGCCGAGATCGCTTAAAACATTGCCACACCTGTACCAAAATCTTAAGCAATCCTCTTTGTTCCCTGAGGAACATAAGGCTGTGACTACATCTGTTGTAATATAATTATGCACTCATCGTGCTAAATGGTTAGTCACCTAATTTTTTGATGTAGAATTTACAGTTGACCCCCGAAATTCGCAAGGGTTACGTTCCAAAAGCACCCGCGAATTGTGAAAAACCACGAATTTGTGATGTGGTAAAAAAAAAATGCCTATAAATGCCTATTTTTATAGTCTAAACCCTAAATATGCCCCAAATATGCTCCCAAAACACTTTAATTTTATTTTAAACTCAGCTCAATACATTAACCTTAAAAAAAATGTAAAGATAAATTCGGGAAACTGTTATGATGTGGGAATGCTGGACTGCATCTGCCAGAGATGCGTCACAGGGCAGCAGCCAATCAGGAGCAAGGAGAAATGAATAACGCTCTCAGATTAGCTACTTTCAAACCTCCCGCCTCTGAGTACAGGGGTATATCACCATCCCAAGACGCGTTTTCGTATACGGTTGCTTTGTGTTCTCTTGACAGTACTAAAAAATGTATACAGTTATATTTTATAAATTCAGCTGAATTTACGTTAATATTTGTGTTACAAAATTAGTAAATTATATTTTTCTTAATAATTTTGCACTAAAATGCATGAAAAATTATATATTGCCACGAAAAAAGAAAAAAGCAAACAATTATTATCATTCTTACAATTAATTATTACATAATTATTAACAATTATTACAATCAGCGAACGACTGAGGCCACGAACTCTGAACCGCGGCTTCGCGGGGGTACACTGTATGAATTTAAACTGTCAGTTTGACCATTAAAATGATAGATTTCAAAGGATCGATAATTATTTGATATGTGAAATTAGCTACTTCAATAGGGGCACCAGCACTAGCTACTGTTAGCTGTATACCAGGAGCCAGGGCACCAGACATTACAAGGAACCTAAAGCTGTTAGTTAGCCATAGGTATGATAGGATAGTCATTCATGTATGAGCTAATGACATTTGACTGCGGCAGTCAGAGGTTACTAAGAATAATGTTAAAGAGCTGTGTAAATCAGCCCAGACTATGTCCGATGCCAAAATCTCCTCTAGTTCCATCCCAATGCAGCATGGCTCTGAGGCCTACAGCAAGCTTTGGGCATCAAACTCCGGGACGTCCAAGTGGTGCTCGAGAACAATGTGAGTTTTATTGACATTTGTTTGCACTAAAAGAAGTTTGTTTGTTGCACTAAAAGAAGGCACCCCCAAAGGCTATAACTACATACACAATCCTAGACTAAATGGTAGAGAGGGGAGGCATAGTACTCATTAAAAGAGGGGCATAGATATTATCGAGAAAAGAGATTTTACCTTCACTTCTTTTGAAATTCTTTTTCTTAACCAATCTAGACACAAATAAGACATTCTTTCCTCTAGTTACTGTTTACAGGCCTTATTTAGAGTTCTTAGTCATTTCCTTGCAAAACTAGAAGTCTAGAGAGATAATGTAATAACTGTTGGCGATTTTAATTTCCACTTTGGAAAAGGACATAATCCACTGAAATCTACATCTGCTTCAATTCTAGATTCTGTAGGTTTTAAATGTAACGGGGTCTACTCACTACTGCAGTTACACTCTAGATTTAATCCTGACCTTTGGTGTTAACCACAGTAATCTCAGATCAGTACCTCATTACATGTGAGCTTCATCTTACCCATAATATAAGTACATCCCCTTGCTTTCGCAATAGCTGTACACTAACATCCGCCCAAGCTACTAGTTTTATTGAAAACCTCCCAGATTTATCAATCCAAGATGGCTCTGCATCTGGTCCAGCAGACTTAGAAAACCTAACCGAATGCTTAGGGAATTCTCTTTGATGAACTCTAGATAACATCACACATTTAAGACGGAAAAGAATTAGACGGCAAAAGCTTGCTTCTTGGTATAACGATCAAAAATTAAAGCAAAACGTACGAAAATCAGAGCATAAATTGTGATTAACCAAGCTGGAATCTTTCCACTCCGCCTGGAAGGACAGCCTTAGAGACTAAACCCAAGCACTTACTGCGGCACACTCAGACTATCTATAGGCTTTCATTGAATCTAACCAAAATTATCCTAGTTTTCTATTCAGCACAATTTTAAACTAACTAGGTACAGAACCTCAGACACTTGCAGTCAACAGTACTAATGATTTTACGGACTTTTTTTAAAAATAAAATTGAAGCCATGAGACAAAAAACTAAAACAAGAAGACTTACTCCATCAGGTCTGCTGCCTGATGTAGCCGATGTAGATACTGATCAAAATGTAGTTGCATCAGAGAGGCTAGGGAGAACAGGGAGTTCAACAGGGAGAATTCACTACAATTATCCTCTCATCCAAAGGTTCTACCTGCACACTTGATTCAGTTCCTACAAGCTTTCTTAGAAATAATTGGGCCTCTTTTAACAATAATAAACTCCACTCTTAGTATTGGTTATTTACCAAAAGCCTTTAAAATAGCAGTTATTAAACCTCTGTTAAAGAAACCAAATCTTGATCCATGTGAGCTCTCAAATTAAAGATCTATTTGTAATCTATCATTTTTTTCTAAGATTTTAGAGAAAGTCATGGCCCAGCAGTTATGTTCGCTTTTGCACAAGAATCACATGTAAAATATTACAATCTGGATTGTGGCCTCATTACAGCACCAACACAGCCTGGTAAAAAGAGTAAACAGTCTTTTACTGTCTGCTGACAAAAGCTTTCATCTTTGCTGGTTTTGCTCAACCTGAGTTCTGTACTTGACAACACGGACCACTCTATTCTATGACAGACCAGAAAACCTTGTCGGCGTCACAGGAACTACTTTAACTACTTTTACAGCTTGTAAACTGTAAATTTAAAAAGACCTAACTCTGTTTTCTATTTGACATCCATTCCTTCCAATGGCCTTTCTTCTCTGAGTGCAACCTCTGCCCACCATCGACCACAATCGAGGCTCCAGGTCACCACTCCATCCTCGATCGGTCATCGCTGGGGTCTCTTGCCCATGTGTCCTGGACTGGTTCGGCTGCTTTGGACTGCCTGTATGTGCTCCTACCCCCCATCCAAGGGTGATTGCTTCTCCTGTTGCTGTGGGCCGAAGACTCTCAAACTACTACTCACAGCAACTCCAAAAACAACTAACACTACTGACTCTAACTGTGTCTACTCTCTTAGCTATAGATTACACGAAATCCTCTTATTATTAGCCATCTCCTTAGGGACATCTCTTTTACTCTCCCTCACTTCCTGAGCCCTGAAAAACACTTCTTTCATGGCACAGGAAGAAGTCAGCAGCATTCAAGAAAACTAATATATGCAGGACAATGCTCCATCATATACATCCACTATTTGGCAAGCCAGTAAAGGAATCTAAAATGACTGATTGAAGACCTGGCTACTCTTGACTTATCCTGAATGAGAATGTGTGAGCCCTTCACAAGTGTAGGGTTTAAGATGAGGAGAAACAATCAAGGAACAAAAAAAAAACAAGGTATGGACTTTGCCTCAAAAGTGCCCAGATTTCAGTTTGATCGAGCATCTATGGGATGTTCTGGACAAAATATCCACAGATCTGATCCATGGACTCATATTGCAACTTAAAGGATCTGCTGCTTCCATCTTAGAGTCAGATATTACAGCACACATTCAGAGGCCTTGAAGAGTCCTTGCCTCGATGGGTCAGTAAAAAGTAAAAACAAGTCCTGTGATGCACTAATAATTGTGCATGCAGTGAACACTAAGCAGGTTTTTTTTTCATGTATTGCTACTGATATTTTAAAGAAAGGTTTTGTTTTACAAAACAAACAAACAATATGCTGCCTTGCACAAATTGTGCTACTCGTCTCTTTATCACAAGATTCTGACTACATATATTTCTGGGTAGTGGACCACTCTAAACCTAGAAGTGGCACTGATGTGTATTAAACCCCAACACCACCTTGACACAGCTTGACACAGTCATAAAAGTGTGTTAAAGTCAATACTGTGTTGAGAATGTCCACAGCTCAAGTAATATCTGGTCAACAACACCCCTGTGCATCACAACCATTCTGTAATCGTAGACCTATAAAGCAGTACAACCTCATGAAGTGGAAATAAACCAGGTGTAAGTAAACAGTGGATTCTCCCTGAGATCAGACTGCTTTTAAGCAATATGGGGTGATTTTACTCTCCACAGAGTCAAGAGGCGTGTGTCACACTTCAGTTTCGATTCATGCTTCTACAACATAATCCATGCGATTTAGCTGAGCACGTACCTGCGTCGCCTCACTGATCATTTCCATTATCTTTCTTCGAAGCTTGAAATTCTTAATGCCTGGAAAAAGTTCATGTAATTCCTCCCTCGTCAAAGTGAGCAGTTCTGTGTCATCAATGCCTGCATCTAACACACGAAGAGTCTTTAAGGATTCAGAAAGACAGAGAGAGAGAGAGAGACAGACAGATACACAGACAGAGACAAAGAGAGAGAGAGACAGAGACAGAGAGACAGAGACAGAGAGAGAGAGAGAGACAGAAAAAGAGAGAGAGGGAGAGAGCAAGGGAGAGAGAGAGACAGAGAGAGAGGGGGGGAGAGAGAGAGAGAGAGAAAGAGAGAAAGGGGGGAGAGACACAGACAGAGACAGAGAGAAAGAGAGAGAGAGGGGGAGAGAGAGAGAGAGAGAGAGAGAGAAAGAGAGCTCGCCCTGCAGCACCGCCAGTGCTGATTCAGAAAGCTTCTCGATTCGTTCCCTGAAGTTCTTGAAAAACAAGGAGAGAACATCAGTGTGAACACGAGCTCCTTGGCAGATAAAGACTCACTTACTGAAACAACAAGCTTGTTCAATTAGGTGTAGCTGACACAGTAACCTCACATTGTAACTCACTCACCTTTCTCTCATTTGGGTTACTACACATGTTTGAAACAGTTAATGTCAAAAGTACTTTCAACCCACGAAAGTATCATTTAAACGATAACGAAACCAAAAGTACGTTTCACTTTCGTCACCGCCGAGGAAAGCCACCCGACGTGAGCTGGAGACAGACGAGCTACTGGGTCGAGCTACAAAGCATTGTTAAACGTGGGCGTGGCTACACGCACAGCCCCTTATAATAATAATAATAATAATAATAGTAATAATGATAACAATCATAATAATACTACTAATAATATATTTATATTATATTTATATATGTCGGATTTTATAATTATGTGTTTTATTTGGTGTCAGTGCCCATCCGTCCTGCGGATGCACGTGGGTCGTCAACAACATAACATAAAATAATAATCTAAGTAAAAGTGGTTATTCAATTGTTTATTTGTTTGTAGGGTTCAGATCATTCTGGGTTCTAAAGGGCTTGTGTCTCCCCTGCTCAAAAACACCTACTACACCTGGAAATTAAACGGAAGAGTTCAAGCTGTTCTGGGAGCTGTGCACCCTTACTACAATACATTGATGCATGCGGACAATGGCGTAACTATGGTCCCAGTGCAAAAACAATTTAATAATGCCCTCATACAGAGTTCGTCATGAGCTGACACGGGATCAGTCGTTAGGCCAAAACACACGTAGATTCGTCCTTGTTGAAGGGGGGGCGGACGTTTTGGTGCCAAATCAGCTGCTGACACACCCCTGGGACGTTTTGATGCCTCTTTCTCCCCTCTGCTGATCCCAAATCAGCTGCTGACACGCCCCCGGGACGTTTTGCAGCCTCTTTCTCCCCTCTGCTGGCAGCAAAATATCCCAGGGGGCGTGTCAGAAGCTGATTTGTGATCAGTTTAAAGGTGAAAGAGGCTGCAAAACGTCCCAGGGGGCGTGTCAGTAGCTGATTTGGGATCAGCAGAGAGTAAGAAGATGCTCCAAAACGTCCCGGGGGCGTGTCAGTAGCTGATTTGGGATCAGCAAAGGGGAGAAATAGGCTTCAAAACGTCCCAGGGGGCGTGTCAGAAGCTGATTTGGAATCAGCAGAGGGGAGAACGAGGCTGCAAAACGTCCTAGGGGCGTGCCAGTAGCTGATTTGAGATCAGTAGACGGGAGAAAGAGGCTGCAAAACGTCCCAGGGGGCGTGTTAGCAGCTGATGTGGGATCAGTACAGAGGAGAAAGAGGCTTCAAAACGTCCAACCCCCTTTAAGCAAGGACGAATCGAGAGAGGAGCTCGTTTGCTATACCAAGGAGCAGGGGGCGGTTACGGCCGGGAGGTAAAAATTTCGCCTGTTAGGGCGATGAACGTAGAGGCTAAGTGCTTTTCTGTTTGTTTCCAGTAACGTCAACTCGAAGAGGATTTAACCACAGCCAGTCTGTCAGTCTGGGGTGTCCGCGGGCCCGGTGTTAGAGGAGGCGGAGCGGGGAGAAGGCCTGTCGGAGGAGAGGCGGAGGTAGACATGACATGAAGTAGCAGCAGCGAGCTAACCGTCAAGAAAATAAAATAACACCTTGTCTAAACGAAGTCTCGACCCGTTTTAGAAGGAAATTATGACTTTATCTGCAACACGTATTTGTCCTGTCTTCGAAAGAATGGTGTGTTTCTTCGTGGCGCCCTGATTTTGGCTGGACAAGCTGACAATGACAATGATGGTGGCGGAGCTCCTCTGCAACACAGCCTTGGTGCAGCTGCTGCACTGACATGGACTTCTGAGCTGAACCCTCGTCTAACGTCACATCTGTGTCAGTGCAGAATTGCACATGCTTAAATATACTGAATTAGTCTCGGTAACAGCCCGACTGTCTTTCTTCTAAGGAATAAAAAAGATATAGTCGGCTGCAGCGCTGTGCAGGCAGCTTCTGCTCCTCCAGACTGCAGTGCAACAAAAGTAGGGACTCTGAAGGACTTTAGTATTGTGACTTGCCTCCGAGACCCTCCTGAGTAGCATGCATTGGCCACACTGCAAAATTAGACAAGTATTCTGTCTAATCTAGTGTTGAGGTGTCAAGCATAAGCTTAAGGAGTGTGTCCAAGGTATCATGTCTGCAATGTATGTGGCCAGCAAGAGGAAAGCCTCAAGGCCACAAATGAAGACCCAAACACAAGGTAACCACATCTCCCCAGTTTTTGTGTCAATTTTCTACCTTGCATTTTGTTCTGACAGTAACCCATGAACCCAGATCTAGCCTATCACCTAATCCTTCAGTATTATAATGTCAGTTTTTTTTTGCTTTAGTATACATTTCAAAACGATCTCTTCATTAATGTCTCATCAGAAGTCTCAAAAGTAGTGGAGAGAGAGGTTGCGGCGGGTGGGCGTGTTGCATCCATGGTAAGATTAAACTTCTTCACCTTTCCCAGCGCATGAAATAGGATGCATTTAAAACAGTATAATGTGTTTGGTAATCATTTAACTCACATTAAAGGTCTGCCTTCTTTGGTTCAGATCTTTGAAGTTCTCCAGCTATGCTGTCAGAACTTGGAATATGTTGAATTCTGTGTCCTGTTTCCTTAATTCTGTATTCCTGTGCCTTAGAATGAGGAGGCAAGTTCCCAAAAGATAAAGAGAACATATGGCAGAAAAAAGTGAGTGAAAAGACGATATTTTCAGAGCTTTTGACAGATCATTATAATGAGGATACCTTTAGTCACACTTACTGAAGCGTTGTTCTGTTTTGTTGGCAAGAATCTTTTAGATTAAGACTCACCCTCAGATCTTAATCTTAATGTATGGATAAAGTGGATATATATATATATATATATATATATATATATATATATATCCACTTTGTCCTTACATCCTGTGACTACATTTCTGCCTTTGTGTTATCTTGTGCTGTATCCTTCCAGGTATTATGATCTGCAGCCAGTCACCATGGGTCCTACAGAAAGTGGTTCATCTTGCTCCTCAGTGGTCCATTCCAACTTAATAAATGGATCTGAGGGCCAACCAGTAGCTACAGGTCATGCCACCACATGCACAATGGAAGGAAAAGTTGGCTCAAGTGTAGAGATTATGAGGGAGACAGGTGAGCACCGGATTTCAAACAGAAACAGAGCATGCCAGAAACATGACAGACATGCTAATATTTTAATAGCATGACGTTCGATACACATAAAAATTCCTTTGCACAAATCAGAAGCTGCGTCCATATGCACCACTTTCCTTTTGCCAGTAAATAATTTGCCAGATTAGTCTGAAGAGGGGCTGGAAGAATCAGAGATACCTAATCGTACTACATCATGTGCAAATTGTTTGGTGGAAGCTATACAGGCTAATAATGAGCTGGCTGCACAGTTATTTCACTTGAATGGCAACATCTTGGTTGTAGTAGCTCAGTGGTCTGAAAACTCCAATTATACCTTTTTCCCCAAGGCTGCTGTTGGGTAATATTACTTACTGTGGGCAAGAGTTATGCACCTACAGCAGCCTGAGTTTTTTTCCAGAGTTGAACGGATCAGTCATATTAGAATAGCTAATGCAGTTATACTGTAATACATGTATAGATGGGTATACAGTAATACCCTTACCTGTTTGTTTCATCTTTTTGTAGTAGAGCATCAGCCACTTAATGTGTACACCACTTTTATTGGTTTGCCTCCCTTATATCATCAATCCCTTATATCATAACCAGAAATTCAGCCTATGGTGTCCTCTGAAACTGACCGCTGATGAAGGACTAGAGGAAGAGTTGCAAACTGTACAGCATCAGATATAATATAAATACCTTTACACCTTCAGGGTGCACAAACAGTTTAGATATGTCTTGAGTGAACATTAAGTTGACACATTGTTAAAAATCTGCAGCAGCACTGTTGTGTGAGCCACTCTATGCAACACAAACACATAAACACACACACATACACTCACTAACATGCCACTACCTTGTCTGTGTCACTGCTGTGGTGATAATGATCCATCGCATCAACAATAGCTGCTCCCTGTTGGTCCTGTGGGAGAAGAGCTGATAAGATGGACAATGAGTATAGATACAAACTAGATGTATTTAAAAAGTTGCTTATCAGTGTACATTTACTGCTTTTTCTTTTGCTTCCATGTATATCACTTCCATAACATACAGTAATTTATTCAGTGTATTTATTTTGATTTCATAGTTAAAGAATACAATTTTGTCTTAAAACCTAGTAAAACACAATATACATGTAGAACTTCATTTTCTGTCCTATCCAGAGTTTGAGATGAAAAAGAAGAGGAAAATGGAGGAAGTGGGCCAGGCCTCGTTAAAAAAGTATATTGAGGAAGTGAAACAGACAGGTATTATTCACCACTTTCATCACTTGTGAAATACTTTTCACAATTTTATTCTGCCTAACATTTCTGTAGATTATCTAACTAACATGTTTCTCCTACAGTACCTGTCATAGTCCCTGTAGCACAGTATACACAGAGGAATGCAGCAACCAGCAGTGCTGTGGCCCACAGTTCGTTGTCCTACATGAGGAAAGAGGCACCTGTTTATCCTCCTGGTAAAGAAAATAATCATACAATCTTTTCAGTCTGGGATAGGGATTTAAGGGATTTAATCATCACAATTTTTAATTCTCCTGAAAACTAGAATATTTGTTAATTAAAAAGAATTATGATTATTAACAAATGAGATGCCAAGGCAATGTTTTTCTCCCTTCACATAAAGCCCGTATTTACTGGTAAATGATTATCTGGAGGATTTGTTGCTATGACACCTGTAATGTTAAAATACACCCATCAGCCATAACATTAAAACCATCTGCATCATGATATGTAGGTCCCAGTGTGACATGTAAGGGTGACTGGACACTGGCACATGTGAAAGGAGAAAGAGTATTAATAAAAATATATATCAAAGGACCAATCCAAAAATACGTAGTCAGAATTCAGTTGGTGAGACAACACAAGGCTTCACAACCATTGTCAGACTTAATGTAACTTATATGGTCTGCCTAAGTTGGCCACAGCTGTCCTCCACATGACTGTGGAGGTACAGCTTCAGAAGTCCAGCGAATCAGAGCAACAGGAGGCATGACACCTCCTTATGCTGCAAAATAGCTCTGACCCAGGCATGGACTCCACAAGTTGTGAGGTGGAGCCTCCGTGGATCAGACTAGTTCGTCTAGCACATCCCACTGATGCTTGATCAGATTAAGATCTGAGGGAAGTCAACTCCTTGAGTTTTATCATGTTCCTCAAGCCATTCCTGAACAATTTTTGCAGTGTGGCAGGATACATTATCCTGCTGAAAGAGGCCACTACTGTTAGGAAATACCATTGCCATGTAGAGGTGTGCTTCATCTGCAACAACATTCAGGTAGGTGGTATGTGTCAAAGTAACATCCACATGAGTGCCAGGACCCAACAGAACATTGCCCAGCAGATCATTGCCCAGAGGATTACACTACCTCTGTCTGCTTGTTTTGTTCTCAGTGCATCCTGATCCACGGGGAAGGGAAACACACTCCCAGTCATCCACATAATATAAAAGAAAATGTGATTCATCAGACCAAGCCATTTTCTTCCCTTGCTCTGTGGTCCAGTTCCCATGACCCTGTCGCTGTTTTACCAGTCGTCTTTCCTTGGACCACTTTTTGTAGGTCTAACCACTACTTACCCAAAACTAGACCTGCCATTTTGGAGATGCTCCAACCCAGTCGTGTAGCTGCTACCATTTGGCCCTTGTCAGAGTCATTCAGATCTTCACGCTTGCCCATTTTTCCTGCTTCCAACACATCAGCTTCTGCTCCTGACTGTTCGCTTGCTGCTTAATATATCCTACCCGTTGACAAGTGCCAGTGTTTCAAAGTAATTAACGTTACTCACTTTACCTGTCTTTGGGTTTAATGTTATGGCTGATCTGGATATTTAGTGTTTACGGTTTCCTAGGAAGCTGTGTAGATATAAAAATTAATGTCATCAGTATAAGGGTACATATGTGCTGAAATTCATGTTTCTTAATTATATAAGTGTAAATGTAAATACACTTAGGCAATAATTGTATTTACACATACAGTTATTGACAAGACATGATGTTACATATTGGGGCTATTTTGATGTTCCCAGATGGTGATGTTGACTTATTAGTAAAACCATGAAAAAAATCACCTCTGTCTGATGTTACATGAAACGATTCATAAATGAAAACGGAGGGTGATCATGTTGCATGATGCGGTTCACTAAATGCAAACAGTCCACATCAAGCACAATGTCATTTCCTTGTGAATATGAGAATATGTGGACTGTTTTAATTATTGACAAGCATTTTGAGGTGAGACCTAGAGTCATATCTGAAGTTATTTTTAGCTCCAGTGGTATTTGTCGAAGCATTAAAGATTATGATGATTACAGTGTTATTTGATATATTTTTTTCAGGAAGTCAAGAGGAGAGGTGGCAGCTGCAGATTCTAGCAAAAGGCAGAGTCACATGCCCAAAATGCAAAAGCGTAGGAAGAAAAACAGTGGAGGGCCTGAAGAAACACATGGCAGCCTGCAAACTGGTACATGCGTATACTAGGGCTTAATGGAAATCATATACCACTGAATGCACATGCATATTTCAGTTGTTAAGAGCTCTCTACTAATATAAGCTTGAGCTGGAGTCAAAACAGGGTGAAATGGCATTTAGTCGTTATGCTGCCCACTGCTGGTACCAGGCCCCCATAGACATCAGGTCTGCCCTAACTGTTGCCAGTAAAAAAAAAAAAAAACAGCCTTCTGCTGCTTTCAGTCAATCAGTAAGATGTGCACAAAAATCATACTTTTGTTCTATATTAATATTATGGTTAATTTAATTGCTTGTTTTTCTTTTTTTTATTTATTTATCTTTGTAAAACACACTGAATGACCCCTTTGTGTGATAATATGCTATACAAATACATTTGCCATGCCTTGAATAGCCAATAACTGTTTTTTTATGTTTCTATTTATTTGTTTGTTTGTTTTTTAACTGTTATAGCATTACTTCACATGTCAGCATTGTGGAAAACAACTAAAGACCTCTACTGGGATGAAGTACCACCTCATGGCTGACCATAATAAATTGGTATGTTAATCAGAATTTTGTTTGTTTTGAATAATGGTGTTTAAACTTATTTTAGTGTTATTGGTATTAGTGGACAGGATGATGGATGATGGATGATTATGATGATGATAATGATGATTTTTTTTGCTTGTGATGTTGTGATTTAGCCCAACCCAGAAGATGGAAATGGACTGGATGACCAAGCAGTGAAGGAGAAATTAAGAAAAGTGTTGAAAAGGATGGGTAAATTAAAATGTTCGAAAGAGGTATGCACATGTATAAGGAGAAGATAAATAGGCTAAAATGTAAAGAATATTATTCTGTTGGGATAGATTTTTTTATTTACATAAAAAAAGTAATGGAATCTCTTTTAGTAATGGAATCTCTCTTCTTTTGTTAACTAAAGCCAAATTTCAGAACAACAAAATGTTAGTCCTAACACAGAATTGTTTTGAATATTTAGCATATTTGTTAATAAATAGTTAAGAAACTGCTATGGTTTGATAAAGACAAAGTCCAGCAGCACTGCAACAACAGTTGGTGAAATTCTTCAACATAAGCTTGCTATCAGAGTTTCCTATTTTTGTACACAATGGGAGGATATAATTGAAGTTTTTAGCTAAAAACAAATCAGTATAGACATTAGATAATTAGATAAGATTAATTAGACATGTAATTGGGTAAAATAATAACGCAAATCCTGATTTCTACTGTCATCATTTCTTGTAGGGATGCACTGGCAGCTTCACCAGTATAATGGGATATGTATACCACATGAGGAAATGTGGTAAAGAGGAGTCTGAGCTGGAGAAACTCTTAATGAACTGCAAGCACTGTGGAAAGCCTTATCGCTCCAGAGCAGGCTTGGAGTACCACCTTAAGTCTGAGCATGGCCCGGTGAGCCCTGTTCTGCAGTTCATACCAGGAGACTTTTTTTATTTTGATCTATGTTTAAAGTTGCATTCTACGTTTAGAAAAAAAACACAACCTTACCTTTTATTCAGCATTGTTTGTACTACTAATACTAATTTACTGATAATATTAAAACTAATAATAATTTTAGCTTAAGATTGAAAGTGCTCTATATTCAAAATTATGTCATCGTATCTGGTAGATACCATCTCAGCAAAAGCATCATTGTTCACTGGGGTTGGGCCAAAAGTCGTCACTATGTTGAGCCAGATGCCCCCCAACCCCTGATGCTATTGTTTCGCTGTATTGTTTTGCAGTGTTTCACTGTAGACATCGTCATACGCCAGTTCGATAGACATTACCCAACCCTATCCTGCACGTCACCTGACCTGATGGCACAATGCTTCAATCACATAACTCTTGAAACCACAGTCAATTCATTCATGTTAGTTAATGAATAACATCCGTTCTACAGTGCCTGTCGTAGTCCCTGTAGCACAGTGTACTAGTCCAGCAACTAGCAGTGACAAATTGTTAAATCTACAGTTTGCATAATATAATTCTACCTTAAAAACGTAGTCATAGATAGACGTAAATAATAACCATGCTACAATGTTTTGTTGGTACTGGCAATTTGAAAGTCTCATCATCTTCATCTATTTTCATCACATTTCTGCAGGCGTCCCAAGTGGCTTCAGCTGACGATATTCGGGCCCAGCTGGAGTCCAGCTTGGATCGTGTACCCGGTGGCAGGGTCAAACGTTTGTCAGCTCAGGTGGCTATCTTCCACCTGCGTGAGATTGCCAATGAGGAGCTTCTAAAGGAGTGGCCCAAGAGGAAGGTGCAGCGAGACCTTGTTCCAGATGACAGGAAGGTACTCCAGAATGTTTTTTCCATAACTGCTGATTCCTGTAGAAGTATGGTTTGGGTTACTTTTCAGAGCCAGGTTTAAATTCTCTTGGTCACTTCATAGCATTGTTCTGGGGTGAGGAGTTCATAGCATTGTTCTGGTGGTGCAGCTTGAGGTTTTGCTCAAAGGCACAACGTGATTACTTGAACCTAGCAGGCACCAGTACAAGATTAGCATCCTTGATTAAACTTGAAACTTTCTGGTTTCACTGTGTTTCTGGGCTAAAACCATAATGTATTTGATCCACTAGTTCCCTGAGGTTTTGTTTTGTTTTGTTTTTTGTTTATTTTTTAACATTTTTTGTGTGCTGTGTAGCTACGATATTCCCGTCCAGGATTACCTGCCTTCAGCCAGGAGGTCTTGCGAAAGTGGAAGAATGAAGTGAAACTACAAAGAAAAGTGCAATGTCCCAACAAGGTCTGAACAATATTCATAATCTTTACATGAATCTTTCAAAACGTAACTTACTGTTTTTGGTTTATTGTTATTCTGTTTATGACGTTATTATGCTATAGGGTTGTGGTTGCTACTACACAAGTGTGTCAGGTCTGAAGGCTCATCTTGGACTCTGCACACTGGTAAGGAATGGCTTTTCTTTCCTGTCAGGTGTCAGTGTTTTTCAGAAATCTCATAGTAATCAAGAATTGTCTTCTCACCTGCCTAGGGTTTGCAATTCAGGGTATTATTTTTCAGCAAGTCCCCCTTTTAGGGCACTGATTCAAAATTTATACAAGTCTGAGGTGCTGGGCTTTAAAGTGAAGCAACTAGCCTCAGTGCTGGCCTTATCTTTGGGAGATCGTGAGTTTGATCTCCTTTGACGGCACTGCTATCTGTGGCCGGAAGTACAAGAAAGCATAACTGGCTTTTCGCTCCCTAGATGGGTCGGATGGCCCTTCTCTCCGCTTTCCTCAGCTAGATGATGGCAGCTTCAAAAGATGTGATGCCTGATTCCACGTGTCTCTAAGAAAGCACATGCTAGTTTTCATCCTCCCAGAGTTGGTAGCAATGTTTAACTGGGGCAGTGGTTCCCAAACTGGGGGGCGCAGAGGTATTACAGAGGGGCACACCAATGGATTAAACTTGGATTAAAGTTTGAATCTGAACCTGTGTAGTTTGAATGGGGGGGCTCAATAATGTTCCTATCTAGAAAAGGGGGGCCCTGCAGAGAAAGTTTGGGAACCACTGAACTGGGGAATCCTAGCTAGACAGTGGTATTAGACATGACTAAACTTGTGAACATGCAAAAAAAAAATTGGTATGCTGTGGTATGTGGGTTTGAATTTGGGTAAGATGGTTTTGCCCATTCCTGGAAAAAACATTTGATTTCTAAAGATGCCACAGGCACCTGTGACTAGGAGTTAAAATTCAGTCAATAGGTATGAAAGATTTTTCTTAGTTTTGTGTCAGTCGGAACAATCTCCACCAAGTGCATGTTCTTGCTGTGACAGGTAACAAAAACATTGCAGCCGGAAAGCAGTGCAACTCCCCCTGGTGGAATCCAGGGGTGGCACAAAACAAAACAAAAGCATCATTGTGAAATGATTTACGTTGAAAATTGTTGTCTCTGCTTTGTCTGAGGATGTCTGAAAAAAGATGCATTTAATTTCACTTGTGTCCAGATGTATTTTTGTAACTTTGCTATATATTATACATCTGAGTTAAATATGTTTTTTTTTCTTTCTACAGGGGGACTTCCACACTGGGAAGTACAAATGCCTGATATGTAAGAAAGAGTTCAACTCAGAGAGTGGGGTGAAATATCACATCAATTCTGTTCATTCCCAGGTAAAAAATATCTCTGCTGTAGGAGTCTAATACAAATAATTGTACTGATTATTTGTCAATAGAATTGTGTATCAGATGTAGACACATTCCACTATTTTGCCAAAATTATTTTGTGCATTTCACTTGGTTCTCTGGACTTCTGCTTTAATTTACAGGACATTTACTTATACCACAGGCAGCAAGGATGACAAAGAGGAACTTTTGCACAATACTAAAAACTTGACAGCGTTTTGTACATGCCTTGAACTATGCTCTGTGCATCACCACTGAAGCCTGGCCAGTATAAACTACACTATTTATCATGTTTGCAGCAACCATTAGGATTATCCGATCATGATCAGTCAAAATTGGATAACTTTCACTCCTAACATGTGACTGGCATTTGGAAAATTTCTTTATATCATTTAAACCGACCTGTGTTGTTATTTTTCTGATATAAATAATATAAGACACCCAAATGCACAAATTACATTAACTGTTGTAACTAATACAAAAGGCTTAAGGAATGAACAAATTTGCTGTCTGATATTGTGAAATTTTAAATGTGTAGTATTTAAATAGTCCAGCAACAACCTATTAATACTGTCCCTTTTGTGCAAATTACCTCTCTTTAATTCCCCAGGTGCTTTTTTTCAGCTGGTCATATCTATAAAAAGCACAATCTGAGTAAATTATTCACTTTTCCATCTGCGTCATATAACACAAAATGTCATTATTCCACTGTAGCAAACCACTGGTTTGACTTCAGCTTTATTCTGAGTATTATTACTGGATGGGTAGCTATCTGTTAGCTATCTGTAGTTCAGGTTATTATACATCTCTTAACTCAGAAACCTGCAATAGGTAAAATCAGAGAAAAATGCTCCCTCAAGCATTTTGTATGACAGCTAACATGACAACTCAGAGTGTTATCAGTTATAATGTATCACTTGTCTAATTTAGTGTAATTGCAGAAGCAATCACACTGTTGTTCTTAAGTTATAATAATAATAATTATTATTATTGCTATAATAATTATTATTTTTATTATTACACCTGGTTTTTGGAGCCGCTTCTCCTCTCCTTGGAGCCGCTAAAACATTTGTTAATATTTGGTGCATTGCATGTGTATACAGCTTTTTGGTAAGTTGATCAGGAGCAAAGTATTGATTGTTTCAAAATTAAATTTTTTTGTGGTCAAGTCGCCTCCGTGATGTATGAGGGAGAGAGCAGTGGCCTTAACAGTGTATATGGGAGAGAGAGTCTCGGAGTGAGCATTGTGATGTCACGGCAACGACAGCTGCAAAGCGACAAATATAAAGCAACAAATCTATCCTGCAGAGCTAAAGACACAGCAGCCTCATAAATGGACTTAAGGCACTAAAGCTCAGGTCAGTTATGTAAAGAAAGACTTTTGTCTCTGTTTGTTGTAGTTTATAAAAAATAATCACCCCGTGAATGCTTGTTTTAGCTCTACTAGTTAGCTAGCAAGCTGCTAACCAGCTCAGTTAGCCGATTCGAGGCCATATCTTAACTTTTCTAAATGAAAAATGTGACAGTAAAGTGTAGTAGTGTGACAGGTTAAGTTAGCATGCGAGTTTTGTGCTGAGGGGAGATTTTTCTGATTCTCTGAACTGTTTGCCCTTTGCGCACACACACGTAAGGACCCCCCCACATACCCCGTTTTGTCCACGCGCTGTGGGTGAAAGTGTTTTAGTTTTGAGCCTTAATGATACTGAAGAACATTCATTTGAGCATGAGAGTCGGTTTTGCTGGATGCAAACTTTTTCTCTACACTGTTTAAATCTCTCTGTTGTGGCCACCCACATTCCTCCGCCCCCCAGCCCCACTTACAGGAGAATTCCATTTCCAAAATCCGCCCATAACGAAGTGTTTAAGGTGTGAACGGAGAGGTACTCTGTTCTGGAAAAACACAGCGAGTCAGAGCTGATGAGAATTGTTTACGGTGATGGTGAAGAGAACCTGACGTCTGCCTTCAAAACTTCCCTCACAGAAAATCGGAGGTGCCAGAATAGAACTGCTGCACCATTAGTAACCATCTAGCAACACCATAGCAACTATTAGTAACCTCCTAGCAATACCATGGCAACCACCTAGTAACAAACCACAGTTACCATAGCAATTTTCTCACAGAAATGCAATCTAGTTAGTGTGATTGCACCAGCAATTATACTCTTGTTCTTCTTAAGTTTTATTATTAGGGGTCCAAGGACGAAGTCCGTAGGAACCCTATTGTTTTTCTACAGATTCTTTTTTTTTTTTTTTCTTCCCTACGTAAAAGTCCGGCCAGGGCCTAAACCGCACAAGTTTTGTAGAAACCCTTTGGGGG
>JBBPCZ010000163.1:13731671-13751870 GCA_037974445.1 Brycinus macrolepidotus
GGAATGTGCAGCCTGACTGGGTGTTGCTGGCTTTACACTAATCTTGCATGCCTGTCTGATGAATGTTATCTGTTTCAGCATAAACAACAAAAAGTTTATTAAAGCTGAACATTCTAAACCACTGGATCTCAGCATTGGTGTTGGAGGCCTTATAGCTTTGCACTTTTTTCATAATTTTCTTGCTCCCAGCACACCTGACTAATCAGCTAATTAACAAGCCTTTTCTGGGTTGAAGTAAATGTGTAAGAGCAAGGAAAACACTGCAGGGGGGCCTGAAGGATCAAGGTTGGGAAACACTGCTCTAAGCTTCTTGATGTTACTGAGAAAAACTTTATCACAATACAAATCAGGATTGTTTTATCACTCAGCATTACAGACAGTTGATCAAAAACTTAGCTGAACTGCTGATCAAGAGACTGATGTTTTAATAAGATGTTTTTGCTACATAAGGCAAGGGAAATTACAGCAGGGAAAATGGAAAACAGTTCCCAAGGCAGGGCCACTTCTTTAACATCATGTCCTCTGTAGTCATTGTACAGAACAGAGATGGTTCAGCTCAGACCTGGTCAGAGGGATGGGCCGACTGAGGAGGAAGAGGAGGAGGAAGTGGAAGATGCTTCTCAACAGGAGCCACAGAGCTACAGAGGAGCTATAAAGAAATACTACCTCAACTTCCATGACATGGATCTTGTGAGTGTAAAACATTTTTATATTATTTTATTTTAGTTTGACATTGAACCTAGGTAAGCAAAATAAAATAATTTCAGGGAAGTGCTTAAAGGCATGATTCATCACTTTTCAGTCCTGTACAGTCCAGATACTCTCTGAACAACAGATGAGTATTTGTTGAACTTTCTACAATTAAGAGCTAAGTCACAAAGTCAGCACTAGTCACTATCAGCATGTAGCTTCCCCACAGTTTGCTCCTACCTCCTCCTGTCTGTACTGAAGTTCTGTGGCATTGTTTTCTGTCTCAGTCATGTTTGGGTGTACCTTTGTACATGCCCATGGAGTTTCAAGTATTATCAATCAAATATTATCACTTTAAAAAATGTGTTGCATGCGTGTGTGCGTGCCCGTGTCTTTCTTTCTATCTCTCTTTCTTTCTCTCTCTCTCTCTCCCTCCCTCCCTCTCTCTCTCTGTCTTTCTCTCTGTCTCTTTCTCTCTCTTTCTCTCTCTCTCTCTCTCTTTCTCTCTCTCTCTCTCCTTCCCTCTCTCTCTCTCTTTCTCTCTCTTTCTCTCTCTCTCTCTCTATCTCTATCTCTCTCTGTCTCTCCGTCTCTCTCTCCGTCTCTCTCTCCGTCTCTCTCTCCGTCTCTCTCTCCGTCTCTCTCTCTGTCTCACACTCACACTCACTCACTCAGACCTCCAAACAGCCTTTTGCTGTGTCTCTGGGCTTATTTGTATTACACCCTTCATTAATTCCAGAACGCTTACCAAATGGAGTACCCTCCCCCTACTCTGGCACTCCATCTGTTCCTTTCTGACTTACGCTCGATCCCTCCACCATCAGTTGTGCATTCTATCTTTCACACACGCATGCACATGCACACTTTCACATACGTAGATATAGAGCCTTAGACATAGCCCCACCAACAAACCTGCTAGGGCTGTTTTGATTGTAACGTTTTGTCAAACTGAGATATGGTTCAAGAGGAGCTAAAAAAAGCACGTTTCTTTATTCATGTATCTTATTCCTGCTTATAAATTTGAACTATTCTAAAAGATTATCAGTGGCTTAAAATGAGCTTTATAATAAATATGTAGATTTACATTTATAGCTCTTTAGCCTGAAACATCGTTTTAACAAGCAAGTATGATTGTATTTGTGTGAAAAAACAAATTTTCCTAGCTAATTAATTCCTTTTCAACTCACCCAAAATTCAGAAATTGAAAAATGTAAAAACTGCTGAATTAATGAGACCTTGCAAATCCCATAACTCTGCTCCAGATACTGTTTAATTGTGAATTTCTGAAGTTTGGTCCTCAAAGCTAAAATTCATCATTTTTGTGATATGTTGTACGCATTATAAACCTCTGCAATTGCTAATTGTTCACTGAAAGGCATTGAAATTTGTACTGAACACTTGTAACATGTATTTATGTAAATAGTTGTGGCTGGATGTTTTACAGTAACCAGATGAATAAAAAATACTTGAATGAATGATTTTTTTTACCTAAATGAAGAATATTTAATTTTTCCACTAGTTTATCACTTTCCTGCAACCAAATTTTGATTCTGTGGAGCATTACATCTAGAGGTTATTTGGTCCTGCACAAAAATTAAGTGCTGCTAAATATAGATTCAGAGCTGAAAACCCCAGGATGTTTAAAGTGTATATTTTCCCCAGAAGGATTATTTTAATTTACTTGAACCTTTTTTTATGTCCCAAAATGTAAGTTAATACAAAAAGATTTCATTCAATTTTGGCCAGCTTTTTTGGAGTAATTACTCTGTGTGTATATTAATCTTGAATTTATTACAGTCTGTCCACATATGTTTTGTGTGACATTTGTGATTCTGAATGCATAAGCATTAACTTACCTTTGTGTTTTTCCTCACAAAGAGGTCTTTTAAAAACTACCAGGAGAAGCCACACACCTCTGAAAGTAAAGGCATCGTTTTTTTGGATCAGATGCCACTGAATGCACTGTACAAGGTAAGGGTGATTTTGGACTAAATTGACATTGTGTCAGCACTATATGTGTGTGTACACATGCACTTTGGTGTGTGTATGTTTGAGAGTTAAACGTAAAGACTGCCAAAGGTTAATGGCCCGGAAAATAAAGAAAATGTCAACCTGGCTTTTAGTGTTGAGAGGAACCCAAGGAATGGTCTGAGGAACGTGATAGAGAGTTGATTTTGTTCATGCAGAAATCCATGGAGACCGCACGTCACAACTTGCAGAACTTAAATCTTAGATTTAAGAACTTAGATCTGCGGCTAACATCTTAGTGCCAGATATCACAGCACACCTTCAGAGGTCTTGTGGAGTTCATGCCTCAATGGGGCAGAGCTGTTTTTGTGGCACAAGGAGGACCTACACAGTATTAGGCAGGTGGTTTTAATGTTGTGGCTGATTGGTGTATATAGTTCTATTCCCCTTTTTCAGTCAGTGAAGTATCAGGACAGTGACATCAAAATTATTTTCAAAAATATGGAATGTTGACCTAGAACCATCCTCTCCTCCCACAGGTGCGCTTCAACCCGAACATGGATGCACATTGCTGGGTGCTGTCAGCTGGCCAGTCTGGTCTGGTGCGTCTCCACTGTGTGCGTGCACTGAGCAGCCCGGTCATGAAAAAGCTCATACATGAGACCCAAGCACAGTTCAGTGCCATGTTTCGTTCTGAGGAAGGCGCCAGTGCCGCATCTGCTGTACGACATTGCACAGCTGATGTGGTGGAAGTACGATAGCACTCAGCACTGACCATTCTGTTCCACCAACAACCATGATGCTTGTTGACCACACTTGAACAGCAGAACCGAACCTCCTGCCAAATCCTGTTTTATTTCTACTGTACTTGACATACTCTCCATTTTTTAAGATTCCATAACTTATTTCGAGGACTAGAAAAATAATGTTCTGTTTTGATACAAGACAGTGGAAGATCATTGATTTTATATTTTACATGACTTGTTTTTATAAGTGTCTGTGTTGGACAGATGTTCAGAGAGGAAGTGATTCTGTTAAACCAAGAGTACATTTCATCCGCTGCAGATTTGGATTTTTCCCAGGTCTACACTTTCTAGCTTTGCTTTTATTTATATTTAATTGTATCTGAAAGTCAGGCTGTTTTTTTATTTCTGTATGATAAAAATTAAACCCATTTGTGTTCTCATTTGTGTATTTAAAATCATTTTTGCTCTGATCACATTGACAGTAGTAGTTTGTGGCCCCTGAAATCATCTTACTTTATACAGTTTTATGTGAATCCTGGTTTTCCTAAGTGTGGGCATCCCAGGTCAAATTGGTCAACATGGCTTTCGCTTCTCTATTTTTTTTTTTTTTTTTGTCTTCTTGGCTTAGGAATTTTTATTCCACGTTTCCTTGCAATTTCAAAAGTATAATTCTTAACAGCTGGCATTTTATCATAGTGCTAAAGGCAAGGCAATTTATATAGTACATTTTGTGCACAAATTCAGTTTTAAATAACTAAAAGCAAAAGTAACATTAGGGGGAAATTAAAGACCAAGTCCTCACGTGTAAATAGTGTGTATGTGTAAAAAATAAAGTTGTGGGCACATGAAAATGCAGCAGCCTTTTGATTGAACTGTAGCTGTTTAGTAGTCCTTTTGGTAAATCTAGGTAATTGATCATTAGCATTGTTGGCCTGTCTACCATGGAGTGCAAGTGGTGGTGTTCTTATTAATGATCAGTCTAGCCCTGCTTAACTCAATGGTAACCATAGAAAAGCTTTGTTTATAGATTTCATAGCGGATTTCAATTTTATTTTTTCCACTTTTATTCAGCTCTCCTCCATTTTTTTCAGGGTTTTTACAATTGTGGGGTTTTCCACGGTGCTTTCTGTTTGCCTAGTGGTTTCTTTACTGTATCTGACCATTTTAAGTTCAGTTTTTTCAGTCAACATCAAAGCAAGCTAAATGCATGCATGCTAATCAACAGTTATCAGAACTGTTGTACAATTTCTAGAAGTGACCCAGAACATATCAAGAAGTGCTGTAAGTATTTGGTAACGTATTTGGTATAGGAATAGCTGTAGCTTCTAAAATCAGTGTTTGAGCAGGGAAACCCTACCTGACACCTATACTTATCTTTAAAGGATAACTTTGGTAACTTTGGTAGGATTAAGAGAACAGGTTTACCATTCACTTTAATTAGAAACTAAGTACTAACACTAACACTGCACTGGGTGCTTAGCAGCACAAGCTACTGCGCTATTTACATAATGCCCAACACCTTTAGTTATATTAACTGCCATGGCCATTAATCACAGTTAATGGTCAGCACCAATTTAATGTATTTCCTGCCTTATGTGATAAAGCGTCAGGTGTTGCACCTGGACACTTGCCTCATTTGCCATGCCCTCGATTACATCCCAGCAGACAAGATGAGCTCCAGCTCACAGAAATCTGAACAGGTTTGACCCATAGTGCAACATTAGGTCCTGTGTCATTAATAAAGAAATTTATTATAGCACTACTGGGAAGGGCCTCTTTTAGATCTAAAGTTCTGAAGAGTGTGTGTGTGTGATCGAGTAGCTCATCAGATTGTCTATTACTATTCATTAGAAACCATGTACTTCATTAGAAACCAGTCACCCTACCTCCTAAGTCCACTTCACAGTTGTTCAATACGTGGTCTAGCCCGTCTGTTGCTGTTTTGTTCGTCAGCTACTTTCTACCCCATTCATTATGTTTTCAGTTTCTGATCAAAATACAATGACTGACCACTTTCAACCCGGTGTATACACTGACATGGCAGCACATGTGTGGCTCTGGAACGAGGTTGAGAGTGATCTGCCATCCAAAAATATCCAGCCAAATGTGGTTATGTGGTCAGAAACTGACCACTGATGAATGGTTAGTGATTAACACTTCAGCTGATGGGCTACAGTCTGTGTGTAGGTATGGTAAAGGCAGAGATTTCCAAAGTGGCCAGTGAGTGTAATTTACATACTTTATACCATGCAAAATGGCTATAGTAACAAAATACTGCTCCAGAATGCATGTAGCTCGTCACTGTCATCTTTCATTTCTATTTACAGTGTAAGAATTGTGGTGGAGAGGTGATACTTCCATCAGAGGCCAAGAAAACATGTTATTTCCCCCTTTGGTAAGGGACAGCTAAAGAGTATCAGGGGAGAGCACGTTAAACTTTAACTACTGCTCTCCAGCTAGCTGAGAGGAGGATCTTGGCTATAACTGAAGACTGAGGCTGAAACTGAAAATATGTGAGTTTAGCTGGAGTAGGCTGAAATTTACTTTATTTGTATGTAGGAATGTATTTTTAAAAAGTCTTTGCCTTGTGCCTGATCTGGTGAGCATGTGTGTGTTTCTGGATTTACGTTAGGCTTCCCAGCCAGTGTGCATCTTCCCTTACGTAGGCTGGTACCACAGCAAACAAATAACAAACTTCACAAATAGCTTTCATAAAAGCTGCTGGCCAGTCGTTAACATGATTTTATTGCAGCTTGTAAAAATTTCACGATATGAAATGTGATTACATGTTGAACCATAAAACATTTACACAGAGGACTTAGACAACTTTATACAGTAAGCAAATTTATGTACACGTTCACAAAGTTTCAGCACACACAAAATAGCTGTCAGATCTTTACAGATTTCACAGAACAACACTGATGTCTGACACACTGCACAAAATTACAAGACACATCAGAAACATGACTGATGAACAGACATTCTCTTGAACTGCCTAAATGGAAGCCATCTTTACTGGGTTAGCTGTAGTCTTTCTCTTAGTTCAGTTTAGCTTCATTACAATTTAGTCTGTATCTCTGAATCTACAATAAAGGGGAAATCAACCCATTTTTTCAAATACATTCTGCATGATTAAGTGTAAACAACAAATCATTCAAAATGGTTTGACGTGAAACGCTCCATTCTAGAGAAACTTAGAGTCAGAATTGTGGTGTATAACTGCAGCGATGATGGGAACCAGATGTCTGAAACATTTAACGTCTCCAAAAGCTGCATCATAGTAACGGTTGTTAATTCATGATGATGGCGGCATTATTTTGTGATAGTTTTGAGACTTTGGCCTAAAATGTGGAGAGGTATATGCAAGGCATTATAAGCTTTGCCCAAAGAAACCTTTTTTTCATATTTGTCATTCGTTTACCATTATCAACATTATATATAAACACAGAAAACAGGTGCAGGTTAATGGTCATTTTGGAGAGTACGTAAAACTTGTGTTATAGACATTGTAACCCCTGGTTCCTATTAGCACCACTTCTAAGAAATAAGTCTGTAAGTTTCTCTACAGCACACCATCAAACCTCACTAAATTACTTTGTTTACACTTTCCAGAACATTGCTTAATTAAACCCCACTCTAACAACTCCCCAAGAGGTATTACGGTTTTATTTTAGTGATTTGAGCTGAGTTTTTTTTTTTTTTTTTAAGCATCTGATCTTTTTTTCACAGTAGTGCAAAATGACTACAAATGGTAAGTTGTCTACTTTGGTTTGATTTTCAAGCCTTCTCCATATAATATTTCAGGAACAAATGTGGATTATCAAACTGAAAAGAAGTATGCATTAATAAACTGAATGTACAGGAAGAAGTCGATCAATGATTTCGAACCTTCTGTCAGCTCTTTCAGAACAGTTCTGAAATCCCAACACAAGTCCAGTTAAAGACAAGACAAAATGCAAAACTGGTCTTAGACCAGGATTGTGCATCCAGCGAAGTCAAAGGCCGAGTCCACTGACATTCTATCTTGAAACCTCTCATAAGTAGAGTGTAGCTCCAACAGGATGAAGACAGATGGAAAAATGGTTTATGCTCTGCTTGGGTTTTCTGTAATCACCTACATACATTCACAGATCTTGTTTTTTTGCCAAGTACCATTAACCAAGGTCCTTTTTATACCAACCCACAAGTTTTATCAAAAATATACTAATTTATGTGTTGGTCCTCCTTTCGTTTTATCATTTGTTCATCATGGCTTTATTTAGGCTAAAATATTTTTATTTAAGATATATACATTTTATCAAATGTGACAAAATATACTATGATGAAGGTATTTTAGCAGGAGACCCCTATTTTAATAAATAATTCTGGCAGTCTTCATTATTCTTGAAAGAGAACAGCTGAAAAAAGCACCCATGCAAGCGTGCCTCGCCTCATTAGACAAATATACACATAAATGCCTCTGGCAACATTTTTTTTTACAGTGCGGACCACAACATCATCATAACACTTTAAAGCAGGCCTTAAAACACAACAACTACAAGGCAAGTATTTGCATCATGTCAATCAGACAAGATATGACTGGATGTGAGTTTTCCTCGAACCTCGAAAGTGCATGACTGTGGGAGCATTTTAAGATATTTTAAGTGATTTTTAAAGCAATATCATATGAATGTGTCACATCGAAACACAAATTATAACCGTCAGGACTTTTTTCCCCATTTGGTGACTGCCATACCCTTAAAAGGTTTGAACAAAAAGCAAGCATTGCTTTTAGACATATCAACAGTTCACTGGTGGGTTTTTTGATCATTCAGCACTAGACTGTACCAGACTGAACTTCTTATTAGCAACATTAGCATCTTTGGCCCAGCCCCCAAATGGAATATTGCAAAAGCATTGCAACACTAAGCCACTCAGTGGAATGTGGTTGTTGCAACTACCAGTAGTTGCGGCAGTGTAGCAGCACTGATAGCAGAGATGGAGATCCTGTTCGGTATGTATGGAAGTAGAAATTTCTGTCTGCCCTATCACAAGTTTGTCTCTCTACTGTAATTTGACTGAGAAATAACAGTTGGCTAATGCTTAAGCTTTACTTCAGAATTAGCCATCTGTGGTTCCCAAGTGATCCAATCATCTAAATGTTTGCCGTGTAGCTAGATCATGATTTTGATCCCTGGTAATGCGACAGCCTTCGATAACTGGGAGTCCAAGAGAGCATAATTTGCATCACTTGCTCTGGGTGTGTAGTTTGGCCCTCCCTCTGGTTAGTTTTCTGGTAATAGACTTGAACCACATTCCTAGAATTTCAGCCTATGCATTTCTCACTTTTGTGTTGGACTTGGCTTAAGGGTCACCTCTTAAAGTAACTTAAAATAGTTTTACAGTAACAGCCATGTAGGTAGAACTGAGAATGCTCAAACTGGGTTGTTTTTCAGAGAAACTGTACCATCTTACAAAAAGTTTGCATTGAGATCTCTTAGCTTGACATAATGCTTCAGTTAAACATAATGCTTTAGTTAAACAGTCTTGGTTATTGACGAACACAACACAGGAAATAAAGACATCATAAACCCAGTCCAACTTGTTTTCACAGTGGTCACATTGATACCAATCTTTTACCCTCTAGCCTACAGCAATGTGCTGTGAGGATGCAATATTATTACCGAAGTCTCACATAGGCCTGAAATATAATGTAAAGCACCCTTTTAACACCTCTTGTCTAAGTGACTTACAGAACACTCTAAGATGCTGATGTGATCCATGCACCACTTACAGAAAGCGGGATAAAGAAAAGAAAAAAAGCTGAAAGGATTGCACCAGCTCTTCATGAACATTACTTGGTTCATTTTGCATACTGATATGAAAATGCTGGTGCATTAAAACAATAATTTATTCTGGGCCTCATCTCTAGGCTTTAGACTAGAGCCCAACAAAATATTGGATTTTGGGCTAGGTCCAGAAAGATTTTTCACCTACATAACTGGGCTCAGACTGAGTTTATTGGTGACCTTAACGTGTTACATTTATTGCTGATTTTCTTGAATTTTTAAATTTTGATGTACCAGTTGGCCCGGGGGAGGTTGGTTTGCATTCGGGTTTCAGTTTCATACTCTGACCTCTAGTTTAGAAAAACGATGCATCAGTGATAACATTTTCACAGTGTTTGCGTATCCAAATGGACTTGCAACAAAGCTATTTTGGACAGGCAGCCTGTAGAACAGCTTTCTTCACCAGGATTGCATGGCAGAATTAGTCCATGGGGTCTTGACACAAGGTGCAGTAGGCCATGTCCTCAGAATAGGGCTCTACCTGGATGGTCGTGCTATAGAAGCCAAACTTGTTCTGCAAAATCTCTGTGGCTTCCTTTAGGATACTCTGAGGATCTGCATTTTCCTCTGAAGGGACACATAAAAAAATCATTATACTTCAGTTAATCGTTCTTCGGTTTCTTAGCTTTCCAGGATATCCACTTAAGTGAACTAACCACCACTGACTTGATATTATTTGAGTGGTAGAACATTCTTAGCAGTGATACCTACATGACTCTACACCACAGAGTCATTGCTGGGCTAAGAACAGTCCATCAGTCAAAACTATTCAGCTACCAGTGGTTCTATGGTCAGAAACTGATAACTGATTATGAGTTTCAGCAGGACTAGAGAACTGAGTGTCAGAGTTCAGCATAGTTTTCTGATTTCTCTCCTCTTACATAAACCTGGCAATTACCTACTAAATTTAATCAATTGTGTTTACGCACAAAAATCCACAAACTGTGCAGGTCTTTGATGTCCAAATTCCTGCACAGTTTGTGGATTTTTGTGCGTCTTAGGGGATGAGTAATACAAATTTTGCAAGGAAAAATGAGTTGCTGTCTCTAAATGCTGTCTCTAAATGCAAACCAACACGGCATACCAACAAGGTAGGTCTGTCTAATGTGGACGTGTTCAGTGGTTCTAACCTCTTGTCTTGGGAGCCCCATGCCAGCACATGGGGCTGTGAATTTACCATTCACAAATTTGTCTCCTGTAAACAGCAATTACAGTGGTGCTTGAAAGTTTGTGAACCCTTTAGAATTGTCTACATCTCTGCATAAATATGACCTGAAACATCATCCTCAAAGTAGATAAAGAGAACCCTGTTAAATAAATGAGACCAAAATATTTCACTTGGTCATTTATTTATTGAGGAAAATGATCCAATATTACATATCTGTCAATGGTAAAAGTATGTGAACCTCTAGGATTAGCAGGCAATTAGAAGGTGAAATTAGAGTCAGGTGTTTTCAGTCAATGAGATGACAATCAGGTGTGAGTGGGCACCCTGTGTTATTTAAAGAACACGGATCTATCAAAGTGTTAATGCATGTTTGTGGAAGTGTATCATGGCACGAACAAAGGAGATTACTGAGGACCTCAGAAAAATGGTTGTTGATGCTCATTAGGCTGGAAAAGGTTACAAAACCATCTCTAAAGAGTTCAGACTCCACCAATCCACAGTAAGACAGATTGTGTACAAATGGATCAAATTTAAGACCATTGTTACCCTCCCCAGGAGTGGTCGACCAACTAAGATCACTCCAAGAGCAAGGCATGTAATAGTCGGCCAGGTCACAAAGGACCCCAGGGTAACTGCTAAGGCCTCTCTTGCACTGGCTAATGTTAATGTTCATGAGTCCACCATCAGGAGAACACTGAACAACAATGGTGTTAGTGGCAGGGTTGCAAGGAGAAAGCCATTGCTCTCCAAAAAGAACACTGCTGCTCATCTGCAGTTTGCTAAAGGTCATGTGGACAAGCCAGAAGGCTATTGGAAGAATGTCTTGTGGACGGATGAGACCAAAATAGTGGGTCATACAGCAAGACAACGATCCTAAGCACAGAAGTCATTCTACCAAAGAATGTTTAAGGAAGAATAAAGTTAATGTTTTGGAATGGCCTAGTCAAAGTCCTGACCTTAATCCAATTGAGATGTTGTGGAAGGACCTGAAGCGATCAGTTCATGTGAGGAAACCCACCAACATCCCAGAGCTGAAGCTGTTCTGTAAAGAGGAATGGACTAAAATTCCTCCAAGCTGATATGCAGGACTGATTAACAGTTACCAGAAACGTTTAGTTGCAGTTATTACTGCAAAAGTGGGTCACACCAGATACTGAAATTAAAGGTTCACATACTTTTGCCACTGACAGATATGTAATATTGGATCATTTTCCTCAATAAATTAATGACCAAGTGAAATATTTTTGTCTCATTTATTTAACTGGTTTCTCTTTATCTACTTTGAGGACTTGTGTGAAAATCTGATGATGTTTCAGGTCATATTTATACAGAAATGTAGACAATTCTAAAAGGTTCACAAACTTTCAAGCATCACTGTAAAATAAAAGTGAACTAAAGGTGTCTTACCGATGGCCACATGAACAGAAAGCAGGGTCTGGCCAATGGTTAGAGCCCACAAATGCAGACTGTGTATGGCCTTCACAGCTTTCAGTGACAGCAGTACCTCCTTCACAGAGTTAAATTCAATACCTTTGGGTGCACCTGTAGACAAATCACATGATGTCATGATATTTTCAGTGTTTATGGAAAAGAGAGCTGTGAATATTGACTGACAATAATGGTTTAATGGTTAATAATAACAATGCTATAATGGTTCCAGCGCCCATGCCTCTGACACAGGTGTGACTAAAATATGAACTTATTAATGATGAACCAAAACTACCTTCCATGAGGATGCGGAACACATCCCTGAGGATGGTGATGGTGGTCCCCAGGACAAACACAGAGAAAAGGAAGGTGCAAATGGGGTCAGCTACTTTGTATTCGGGCTGTAACAGAAGTCGCAGAGAGAACAGGAGGCTATATAGAAAATATAATCAGATGGCATTTTTTATAAAGTGTCATGTTGCATTAGACCACAGATGCCTGAAAAACAATCTGTTATGTAAGAAGTTGAGGGCAAGTTGGTGCTACTCTAGCTACACAAGAATCTCTTGTTGACCACAAACATTTTTATGCATTCATTTGATTTTTGTCTGTCTGAATTTTGAGTTGCCAGTTTATTCAAAACACCTGCATCTACACCCATTGGCTTTTTATTTTATTAGGTGGCTGTCTGTAGCCCATCTTTTGCTGTATAATTTATCAACATTCTACCCTGTCAGTGGAAAATGACCATCATAATAACACAACTGATATTATTTGGGTGATGGACCATTTTCAGCATAATAGTGACACCAACATGGTAATGCCATGTCAAGTGAAGTAGGTAGTTGTCATTTCAACCATATACACAGTACACAGTGAAATGAAAAGTATTCACACCCCTTCACTTCTTCCACATTGTTATGTTACAGACTTATAGATTTGAATATAGTTTTTCCTCAAAGATCTACACACAGTACCCCAAAAACAACTTTTTAGAAAGATGTGCAAATTTTTTTATTGCCAAAAGCTTGTTAATCCAATGTTTCATCAGTATTCACACCCATGGCTTAATATTTTGTTGAAGCACCTTTGGCAGCAATCACAGTCTCAAGTCTTCTTGGATATGCCTCTACAAGTTTGGCACACCTGTTTTTGGGGATTTTCTCCCTTTCTCCTCAGCAGATCCTCTTAAGCCCTGTCAGGTTGGATGGGCAGCGCCGGGAGACAGCCATTTTTAGGTCTTTCCAGAGATGTTCTATTGGATTCAAGTCCGGACTTTGGCTGGGCCACTCAAGGACATTCACAGACTGCTCCTTAAGCCTCTCCTTTGTTATCTGGGCTGTGTGCTTCAGGTCATTGTCGGTAGGGATGGTGTTAGCCAGGTGATGAGCAATGCCTGTTTTTCTCCAGACATGATGCTTGGAGTTCAGGCCAAAAAGTTCTATTTTGGTTTCATCAGACCAGAGGATTTTGCTTCTTACAGTCTGTGAATCCTTAATGTGCTTTTTGGCAAACTCCAAGCGGGCTGCCATGTGCCTTTTAGTGAGGAGTGGCTTCCGTCTGGCCACTCTACCATAAAGGCCTGATTGGTGGAGTGCGTTAGCTATGGTTGTCCTTCTGGATGGTTCTCCTATCTCCACAAGGGATCGCTGGAGCTTTGCCTTAGTGACCATTGGGTTCTTGGTCACCTCTCTGACCAAGGCCCTTCTTCCCTGATTACTCAGTTTGGTCGGGTGGCCAAATCTAGGGAGGGTCCTGGTGGTTCCAAACTTCTTCCATTTCCAAATAATCGAGACCATAGGGCTTTTCGGGACCTTCAGTGCTGCCAAAATGTTTCTGTATCCTTCCCCAGATTTGTGCCTTGACACAATCCAGTCTAGGAGGTCTACAGACAATTCCCTGGACTTCATTGCTTGGTTTCTGCTCTGAAACGCACTGTCAACTGTGAGACATGTGTGTGCCATTCCAAATCATGTTTAATCAACTGAATTTACCACAGGCGGACTCCAATCAAGTTGTAGAATCATCTTAAGGATGATCAGTGGAAATCGGATGCACCTGAGCTCAATTTTGAGTGTCATAGCAAAGGGTGTGAATACTTATGTACCTATTGTGTTTAAATGTTTACATCTTTTATACATTTAAGAAAATGTCTGAAAACAGTTTTCACTTTGCCATTATGGACCATTTTGTGTAGATTTTGTAAAAGAAAACTATACTCAAATCTAATTTAATATAAGTCTGTAACATAACAAAATGTGGAAGAAGTGAAGGGGTGTGAATACTTTCTGGTGGCACTGTAAGTGAGACCCCTATGATCTTTTTAGTTGCCCTCACTATCCTCTGTAGGGTCTTGTGATCTGATGTGGATGAAATTTTCTCTTCATGCCAGGATTCAGCTGCAGAGAATTCTCTCTATAGCTGTTGGCTTACTTGGCAATGGAGCTAGTGGTGAGGGTCTACCAAGGAACTGCTATCTGGATAATCTCCACTGAATAGCCATTTATGTTCAGTCTGGAGTGATCATGGCATGGTCTCCTGAAGTCAACAACCATCTCTTTTGTTAGCCGTTGTTCCTCCTCTCTGTACACCGCCTCGCCATTCCCACTAATCAAGCCCACCAATGTCGTGTCATCAACGAATGTGATGATGTGGTTTGAACTGTGCATTACTGCAGTCGTGGGTCAACAGTGGGGGCCCCCCAAGTGCTCAGCATGGTGGTATTGGAGATGCTCCCAATCCTGACTGACTGAGGTCTGCCATGTTACTGTGTGTTGCATTGGTACATCAGACATCAGGCATATATCAGGCATAGAATTTTTTAAACACACCTCAGTGTAACTGATGGGCTGAGAATAGACCACCATCCAAGAATATTCAACCTCCAGTGGTCCTATGTGGCAAAACCGTGACCATTACTGTCCTTTCATTGAACACAAAGTAAGGAGGGTTTTACTGTCTGGGAGATGCCCCCCGGCTCCTCCATTGAAATTGAGATTTTGATTGGTTCTGCCACTGAGTTTGACTATGTGTCTCTTCATTTCTAATGGTCAGCAGTCTGTGCAGTTTAAAGAGAGAAAAGATTTTTTCGAAGTGAACACCCTGAAAAAGTGGTGGGTTATCACCCTAGTAATTTAAAAAGTGTTGGGTCAAATCCCTCCATGGTTCTGCCATCTATGGATGTGCCAAAATCATCATTACTTTTTTATGAGTGGTAAAACAGTGTATAAGTGTGTATAAGTGGTAAAACAGATACAATCTGCAGATAGTACAGTGCTGATGCAAGAAGAGAAAAGCATGTTCTGATGTTGAATTACCTTGTTTGGTGTGAACAGTCATAGAAAAACAAATTCCCACTAGCAGCAAAATCAGCCAGTTCATTCAGAAGTGGACTGAGAAACTCACATTTTTGGTGGATAACAATTAATGAACAGATGAAACTGTTCAGAAACACTGCAGCTGTGTTGTGGGTAAAATGGCTAATGTTTGAAGGTATAAGGCAGGAGTGCCTAATGAACAGATCACTCAGTGCATATATTGCCTAATCAGAATGCGTGACTCTATGGAAACAGACCTTCTATAGTGAACTGGCTTACATTATTACCATAATTAAGTATCTTGAGGTGTAATGAGCTCATTTACCCGAAAGTAGATTATGATGGCTGCCACCATCACCCCAAAGCTCTGTAAGAGGTCACCCAGGACATGGATAAAAGCTGCCCTGACACTGGTGTTTCCATGGCCACCCAGAAGGCTGTGGGAGTGGCCATGGCTCACAGGGCTCATTCCGTTCTCTTCAATCTTGTGATATCCGGAGCCATGACCATGGAGGGTCGTGGAGTGGTGGAGGATGTATGCCATTCTACAAAGGAAATACCGCGGTCAAAACCACCATCACATATCCTCTTGTATCCTAAAAAATTGTCTGCCAACATTTCTTTTGCGCTCTTGAGCATGTATTTGCCTGATGTTTTTCACTCACATGAAGTTGACCACAACAGCACACCCTGAGGTGAAGAGCATCACGTGACCCTCAATCTCATAATCATTCTTCACAATTCTCTCGATGGCGAGGTACACCAACACCCCAGTAACTATCCAGATGGACATTACGGATATCAGCGCACCCAGAATCTCTGTGAATACAAGCAAGACCAATCTAACATCAAACACAGACAGTCACAGTGCTGGAATCTGCCATAATCATTTCCAAATAAATGCAGCTGATACATGGACACCAACAGAACTTTTTTTCAGAGAACTGTTAAATAATACTTCAGAGATCTCCATCTGACACATCTTGATCATGTGTTTTCCCACGGACAATAATTCCAAGTGTTTCTAAAATCAAGTGTTTCCATATACTTAGTAAAACAAAAAAGACATTCAGATTCAGATGCAGAACACCCCTATAGAACAAACGGGCATGTATCTGAGCAGCTATAGCAAAATACAATTGACCACTTGCAAAATAATGACTAGCACACCTCTGAGCCAGTCACAGATGTCTTTAAGCACTACTTTCTCTGCCAAGCTAAGGGAAAATCCCAGCAAAACTCCTCCTGAAGTGAGAAGAGCATTTCATACATGTTTGAATTATTAGACTGATTAGGGTACAAAACATTGAAAATGTGTGGAATGGGTAATTCCAACACAGGATATCCTGGTATTCTGATGGGTGCTGTTTAAATTTCATACCTGAAGCTGATAAAAGATTAAACTGGCTTATACACCTGACTCTCAGCTCAATATTAAAACCATTGGCATGCATTGATAACATTTCAATGAGTGTTTTTTTATTATTTAAATTGGCCTACTCTCATATTTGGTCAGTTCTCAAACATGTATGCCTGCATTGACAATTGTTATTGCAGTTTTGGTCTCTGAAATGCTGATATCGCAGAAAGCTGTACTATGCAAATAAACCTCTAACCAAGTGCTTCTTGCAGAGTGACCAATCACAGCTCCAGTTGAGTTACTGGGTGCTTTGGTGAATCATGGTATGCATGTAATCCAACAAAAGTCTTTTCTGGCCAATCTTTAACCGGCGTTTTCAAAAGGTCCCATATTCTACATTTTGTCTAATAATGTACCATTATGAGCGTATGCATAGATGAGACCAGGCATAAGTGTGTATATAAAGTAAATGGCCCAAAATAGTACTAAACACACCCTGCAAAAAACTGGTTTGGTTTAAACTTATTTCTTTATTCAGGCTAATCAACTAAGTAACCAAACCAACAGCTCTATCAATATCATTCAAGTTTTTCACTATAAAGCTGCAATATGTAATGTATTTTTCGCACCTGCCCATTAGCTTCTGTTATACAGGTGTCAAGTCTCCTCGGTAATTGCCCATGGTAATTGATTGTATGCTTCAGATGTGTCCGATTATTCCAGAGATTTGGCTGAAAAGTACTAGAGCACTTAGTGTGTGGCTTGCATGTGAACAGAGGCTCACATGTTCCTGTTTAGTGTTGCTCACCTGATCTGTGCCAGCCAAAGTTCATGGTCTTGGTGGGAGCTCGGGAGGAGATCCAGAGGGAGAAGAGGCTGACCATCATGCTGCCAAAATCAGTCAGCAAATGGGCAGCATCTGTCATGATGGCCAGGCTATGGGCAAGATAGCCACCTACAGGAGTTAACACAGAAACATCAACACGGTGATTGGTGTAGTGTAGTGGGTAATACGACTGCTCCCCAAGCAGCAGACTGTGGTTTGATCCCCCACCTGGGTAAGCGAATCAAGCTGCACCAATAAGATTTCCGGTGCTATGTTCGCCTTCTGTAGCATGATTACATTTGTGTTAGATAAGAGCATCTGCTAATATGTGAAACTACATAAACTGTGGGAGCACTGCGTCTAAAGATGGTTGGAATAAAGTTTACTCTTTAACGCAGAGACCAGAATAACAGCTGCAACTTGGCCTTCAGATACTTTTGTAGAAAACATGGACAGTGTGTTTGACTAGTTTCCTGCATGGACAATACAGAGGACTAAATTGCTCACAGGCACTGGAAACAAAGTTTGCAGCTGAGATGTGTAGGTACACAAATTTTCATTTTGCACAGACACTATTAAACAAATACCTTACGTGTTCGGTTATGCCCTGCTTTCACCTACATCACATTTTTTAAATATTGCTTTTAAGTTATATGGATGTTTGCAGGAAGCATTGCCAACTATGGTTAAACCTCTTCCATATTTTTTGCCAACTATGGTTAAACCTGTTCCATATTTTTTTAACAATGATTCATTTTTCCTTATAGAAATCCAGAAATAAAAAAACACAACAAAAGAGAAAATGTTTATGCACACATATATACAAATATGTCCCTCCCCCATCGGAGTGCTGCTGGGAGAAATCTACACAGGCTGCCTTATTCAGTTACACCCTCCAAGTAAGAGAGTAATGAACACCAAATTCCTTCAAAGTCTTTAAGCCTATCAGCAAGAGAATATCTAGTTCTCTCCAAATGGGGTATATTGGTCAAGAGTTTGAATGAGGGTGTTTATGTCTTTCTCCAGAATAATAATATAAGTTTCCTTACTGTAAGAGTAGAATTAAAAATGTTGTTGAGACTCATGTAGTTTCTTTAAATCTTTGGAAGGATTTGCTGAAATATGGAACAAAAGGGAGAATGCCCTGAATTTATATTTTTTCTTTGTTTCCAAATTTGTACTGTACTGAGAATAGTAGTGTTGTAATTGTAGTGAGATTTATTTTGATCAGCATATGGGTCGTGCTGCTTCAAAGCCTTTGAATCATAGCACAGGCTTCTCAGTGAGATTTATTAAGATAAACAGAGGACATAATGACTACACCTATTGAGTAAGGTAAGCAGTCTTCACATTCCATCTCCATTCCACTGGGATGGAGCATAGTATCATCTAACCAACATGAAATAGTGTGAACATTTGTGGCCCAATAATAAAGAATGAAATTTGGTAATGCAAGTTCTCCTGTAATTTTCTGTTTACATAAAATAATTTTTTAATGAAATTTATCATTCCAAATCAATGGGAGCACAATAGCATCTAATCTTTCAAAGATTTTTTAAAAGAAGGCTTTAGTAAGATATATAGGTAGTTTGTGAGAGAGATAAGGCAACTGATGAAAAAAGATCTTAACTGTATTAATTCAGACTATTAACAAAATTGATAGTTTCTTCCAAAATTCAAAATTCTTTTTAAATTTGTCAAGTAGAGGTGTAAAATTAGCTTTGAATATTTTTTGTAATAATTCCTAAAATAAATCTCTCAAATGCAGTTTTGAGAGGAAGATATTTAAAGCAATCATTAATGTTCTGACGAATGGGCATCACTTTTCATTTTTCCCCCAGTTGATTCTATATCCTGAGAATCTGTCAGATTTATTGACTGTGTTCAGGATTTCTGTAATAGTAGTCTGGCGGTTAGTTATATATAAGCAAATGTCATCAGCATACCACAGAATTTTATATGTTTTATGTTTGACATTGTATCTACATATTTCTTGTCTGCAAATGGCTCCAAAGCCAATGCAAACGACAGGGGCCAAAGTGCATATCTCTCTCTCGTACCTCTATAATGCTTGAGTTTGATTAGTTGGAATTCTAATTTAATCCACTTTATTAATTCGTCCCCAACCCCAAATTTTTGCAAAACTACATAAAGATATGTCCATGTGATGGAATACCTTTGCCTTTTCTGTCAGGAACTGCATTTATTGTATAATGTCTTTTAAAACTGATGGAGCCAATCATTTATGTCTTTGTATGATGTAAGGGAATCTCCAGATTTCAAATTAATTTTATAGCCCAGTCACTCTCCAGCTTTTTCTTCTGTCTTTTCATCAGTCTGTGGGAAAAGAGAGTTAAGACAGTTCAACAGTCTCTGTAAAACAATTGTCACTCAATTCGAAATAGTTCTGTTTTGTGTTGTGTAAAAACACCCTGGACAATATTTCAGTAAGCAGTTGGTTGAGTTTATATTGGAGTGCTGAAATGTTATTTTATTTTTCTATGGATGGGTCCAGGGCATTATCTACATCTTATTTATTTATTTATTCTTCTAATTCCATCTGTTTAATTCTGTTATGTTTTCTCTGAGAGGATTGAAAGCATATAAATACATCCCTGAATATATGCCTTGAAGGTTACCCACAATATTACAGGTAAAGTTTTATTATTATCATTTATCAAAAATTATATTTAATTCCAAGTATTCATAAAATGCACAATTTGTAAGAAGCTGTGAGCTCTGAGTGCTACATGTTGCTACATGAGGGATATTCTCATCAGGACCTCTTGGCCACACAGAAGGAAACATTTCCAGTGACGCAAATTACTTTGAACATTTTTAGATATACTAATTAGCTAATTATTCATA